>JAFEMH010001862.1:0-365000 GCA_022495995.1 Adenophora triphylla var. japonica | reverse complement strand
TTTTCTGTCCACCTAGAATACATGTCCCCATCACAAATATACTTATTTAGTGGCGCAATAACAAAAGCACTTTATTTGCTACAATCGAAGTTTATCTATTGACCCAACACAGTGCAAAATCTCAACAAACAAACAACTGCATAAATACTTTTACAAGCATATAGCAGCATTATGTTTAGCCTGTGTGATACCGGCATTCAATCAGTTTTACTTAAGGAGCAACCTCTGGGCAAGGGATAGGGTGCTTTAATTGGGTATGTTGGCGAAGTAAAATACTCTTTGTTGATATAACGGAAAGTGAAGCTATGAGGAAATTCTTATCCAGTTCAACATCTTTCAATCCAAACTTGGTGGTTAAACTCTACTGCAGTGGCAATCGTGTAGGGGAGATCCTTCCAAGAAAATAGCTCAACACCAGGAGGACCACTAATAAGAGAGAAACATCATTGAAGGAAAAGGTAATTTATCTTGGGTGGGGGAGAAGAAACTAACAGCACTACCAGGTTTAGTAAGAAACAATAACATTTGATTTTGTCATAGGTAGATAACTGCTTCCTGAGAAGATGGGAAGGTGAGAAAAATATAATATTCCCTAGTACCAAACTCTTTTGTTTTTCCTAAATGGACAGGACAAAGAAATCTACCAAAACCGACAGTGGCCCCCAAGGATCATAGCTCACGCAACTCGCATTGAAACTCCTCCCATCAAAGAGCATATCACGAAAGAGAGTTAAAAGGACAATTAAGAGTGTACTTGGAAATTTATGTGCGTAAATAACATCACTCATCAGGAAAAACACAATTGGTTACAGCCACAGAGAGAACCCTAAAGAGACATCGCAAAGCAAAAAGATATCGAGTCTTCGAATCCTTAACACTACTTGTAGCAACTGTCAGACATAACAAAATTAAATACTCAAAAGCCACAATCAATGTACTACCACAACCTAAATACAAAAATCATGTTTTAAGCCGATATTATCCATGAAAAGCACTAAATTATCTAAAAGAAGACTAACCTGAGTTGTTTTGCCACTACCGGTCTCACCGACCAAGATAATAGTTTGACTTTCTCTCAACACTTTCAAAAACTCCTCTTTTTGGTGCCAAACCGGCAATGTCTTCCTCTTCTCCAATATATCGCGATACCTCTGCGAGTACGGCCGTCCATTCCATTTATTGAGGAGAGATGACACGTTGTTAGCGCCGTTGGCCTTGGTAACCTTCGCCGAAACCGACGTATCATCCACAACGTCAAACAAACTCACCTTCCTCTTCCTCTCCGTACCCATAGCAAATCTCTATCCCCAACCTGATTCACGATAAATTACACCGACGAGGAGAATTTGCGGTGGTGGTTTAGGGTTCAGAGACGAAACCCTAATACGAATTCGAAAAGCCGAAGAGTTTTTGATGTGTGTCGAGCGTGTATTTGAGGGAGAGAGTGGCGGTGGAGGAAGGTTTTGTCGAATTGACTAATCAGTCCCTAGTTTTTTAGATTTATTTCAAAAATACCCGTTGTTAACTTTTGACCAAACTAAAATATAGGGCTTTCTTTGCCTGCCGTTATATTCAAGTGTGGGCTTAGTTTTATGATTGGGGTGACTTATTTTGTCCAATGATCTCAGGCCTTAGTTGCCTATGTAAAGTTGAAGCCTCTGATAGCCTTTTCATCAGACTTTAGGCCCAAGTCAATTACAACTGATATACAATATGTTACATAAAAATAAAAAAAAAGTTTGGAAATGCAAAGAAATTCTTCTTCTCTCTGCTCATAATAAATGACGAGCGTCGAAACGTCAAAAGAAAATTTCCGACTCAAACTACCTACAATTGATTTGTAGATAGGGTAAGTAGGGTCGAACCACCGAGACACGTATTTCAAAGTAGAAAAAAAATTATTGCTATGACAAAGATTTAATAACACGAGGGTTTTGTTGTTTTTAAAAACTAATACTTTTGAAGAAATGACTAAATTCTTTTTTTTATAGAAGAAAGTTTAATAATAAAATAAAATGGAATTCTCGGGATTGGGTTCACAATTATGCTCAAATTTCAATAATCATCAATCAAAGTACACTTGGGGTTCGTTCTTACAAAATTATGATTGGGACACTTAGGCGGGTGATTTGCAATCAAATGTTTCCAATTAATCTAATCCCTTGGCCCGTTCATAGATTAATTGAAAACCCATTTAGAATAGAAGAACGATAAGAACTACAATTCTTATGAATCTTTTGGCGGGGATTCAACAAATTGTAATTATCAAGCAAAGGCTAATTACAATTGCGAATTTGGCGGTTCACAATTATAATTCAAGATCATTCAAGAACACATATGGCATGCAACATACATATTCTAAAATTCCATTAAAAACTACTTAATAATCCCAAGTCTTACAATGAAAAAGATGAAAATTAAAAACTTAAAACATAAAATTGTTACCTCCAATCCCAAGAATTTAGATTTAGCTATCCATTACAAGCAAGAACATCAAGAACAATATTGAAGAAAAAAGCTATGGAAAAGATGACAAGTGATAAAAAAAACTGAAAAAAGTAGTGTGTAAATTAATATTAATGCCTCCTTAAATACCCACATGACCAAGAAAACCAAGTGAAGCCTTTTAAATATTCTTAGGCAAGAAAATGTGAACAGTCATCAAATGAATCACATGAACAGTCCGTGATTTTCAACCCAATTTACCAAGCCCAAAACCTTTGGCATTCCTTCGGCCTAACCTTCCTCATTTGGCCGGCCATGAAACTTCTTGGCCCAATGTCTGCCTTGGCCACATTTTTCTCTTGGCCGATCCACTCCACACCATTTGGCCAAAGTAAAGCCTTGTTTTGTCCCACTTTTGATTCGTTCCGTCCCATAATTACACCGTCGCCTTTTATCGCATTTTGGACATTATCAACAATTTATAAAAATTTCTGTGCACCTTGTCCTTGAATTTCCAATATTTTCACTTTGTCCCAGACTTTATTTGACCAATTTTTTTCCTCGCAATTTTCCAAAATTACAATAAGGTCCCTGAACTTCCAAAGTGGCACAAAATACTTCTAAATTTGCTCAATCTCCACTTGGAACCTGAAAACTAAATAAACACTAAAAACAACCATTAAAACACACAAAACTCAAGGATTAAGCAAAGTATAAGTTCATAGAGTAGTCAATGGATGAGTGTAAAACTCACTCATCAAATACCCCCAAACTTAAACATTTGCTAGTCCTCGAGCAAACCCCAAAGTAAACTATAAACATTATAAAACTAACTCGACACAAAACTAAAAACAAACTACTCTACCAAATAATCAACTATGTCCCCACATTCTCGCATGTTCCACAATTGCACAAATCACACATTACAATCAACCGCAGGATAATGCTTTCCACTATGCAAGTAGCCATATATTTTCCCATTAATTGTAGTATCTTACTTAACCATTATAATTACACCATAAATCTCTATATATACTATCATCTCTCTCTTTACTCACAACCAAGAACCATATTTATAAAGCTAAGTACACCAACCATCTTTTATTTTATTGACTTTATCTATCAAACATCCACACTATTCAAACACAAAACATGAATACTCCCAAAAATTTTCTCAATTTGACAACCACTTACACCCCCCTCCAAACTTGATTATTTAAGCACATTTTAAGACCTTCTACCGTTCAAGTAGGGAACACTGTAGCAGCGAGCTCCATGTCCCTAATACTAGGTAGAGATTTATTACTTTATACTCCTATTTGGCAAGGAAGCAACGTCGCAGCGAACGTCGTGCCCCGAGCTACTTTAGGAATATTTATTTAAAGGTTTAAGAGTTAGCCACTTCGGTATCGAGCTTGGTACGGACCATCACGGCGGTAAAGCTCTTCCTCCATAACGCTACTGCATACCCAGAAATCTGGTTAAGCTAGAATAATCCCTAACCAATTAATCTACACGTCTGAAGGTTTCACCGAGTATACATTGAATTGCCATTGCTCTCATTCCCTCTTTCGTTTTTTTTTTCTTTTTTTTTTCAAGACAACAAGGGGGTGTTCCATTCACATCAAAGGAGTACTCATCTTAAGATTCGCCTAATGTTGCTATTTGATAAACAAATTCACTAACTTAAAAGATGATGGTGTACTATAAACTTTATAAAAAAGAATCAAAATTATCAACAAAGAGATTATTTTCAAGAGTAATTATACTAAGAGATTTAGGACACAATCATAACTCTTAAGTAATGTACCACAATTAATCACAAATATACCAACTTGCATATACATATTATCACACCCAATTATCCTTCCTAGCGGTCACAATCATTCACATGCAATTAGGGGAACACCAAGAATGTTAACAAAACACTATACAAGAAAAGGACATAGCTAACTATTTTTTTTCATTTTCAATTTTTTTTCTATTTTTTTCATTTTTTTTAATAAAAACTAAATTTAAAACTATTTTTTTTTCATTAAAACTAAATTAAAACTAACCTAGAAACAAAAACACAAAGTATATACATTTCCCACCCCCAAACTTAAAACGCACATTGTCCCTAATGTGAATAAAAAATAAAAAATAAAAAACAAATATAAATAAAAAGGATGAAATACTTACAACCTCAATCAGACAAGAGACCCGCACGACGGGCAATGTTCTTCACCCGTGCATCCAACTTCTCCACATTTGCATTTATTTGCTCCATGCACTCTCGTTGAGGAAGAAAGAAAAGGCATTGGAGAATTTTTCCTTGATATTATGCATGTTATGCCCTCAACAGTGTTCTTGTAAGCCAGATCTTCACTCATTCCATTTTCAGTGTATCGTCTAAACAAGGCCTCCACACCACAATACCATGCACCGCTCCAAGTAAAATGCCTCATTCCCCAAAAAAAATATCACTCTTGTACTCTTGCTCCAACGTAGTAGCAAAAGTGAATGGTGAACCCAGAGCAACTGACCATCCAAGAGCAACATCTGTGGCTCTTCCATCAACATCCTGGTGGACAGCAAAACTTGAATTAATCCCCGCCCCATTGACCTCCTTTCCCTGTACATACAGCCTTCGTACAGATGGGCCCATTCCTTTAGGACATACAACTATCACACTTATGTTCTTGGGGCAATCAAGGCCAAATGACTGCAATTGACCAAGGAGGAACCCATGTGAAAGTCCAAGAATGTTATTTAGCTTCATGTGGGACAAGATCTTCTCATAATTATCAGCCAGGGCTGAATCGGAAATCAAAAGCGTAACTGTGTCACCGGAGATAGTATCATATATATCTCCCAAAGTTCCATTCTCTTCAGTAAAACCAGCTGAACGTGCCTCCAAGAATGATTTTGAACCCTTCCTTAAGCCAATCTTCACCACAATATTAGATTTTGCTTCAGCAAGGGAATCCCTTAAATTTTGAGCTTGAGCAGGTCCCTGAGAGCCCCAACCAATAACACCAATCTGCTTAATACCCTTGAAGGCATCCGGAAGCAAGTGAAACAAATCCCTTCCTCCCCTCACGATATACTCGTCATGACCAGCAAGGTTAATCTTCTCTTTCTCAAAGACAGATGTTTCAAAATCGAGGGCCGCGGGGGAATTGATGATGGGTGTAGAAACCGCGCTAGCGCGAAGGGATGAACCGCCATTGGTGTATAAGCCTGTGGATTTGAGGGACATCAAGGCTGACCTGGATCGGATTAAACCTGGGAAAGCTAGGGTTTGGGGAACTGGTTTGCGGCTAATCGAAGCCGGGGTTGAAGACGCCGATGCCGCCACAGAGGAAGGAGAGTAGTTTGGGTTATGGTTTAATTGGAGAAGAAGAGGGACCGGTGAAAGGGAGGTTTTTGCCGGAATTGAGTTTGGGTTTTTGGTTGGAGAGGGAAACGGGAAGGAGGGGAGGCGCTGAAACATGGAGTTGAAAGGTTGGGGGTATTTCAATTTCAATTGTTTTTTTTTTTGGAAAAGACCTTTGTACCCCTGCTCCATGTAGCCATTTTGGTCAGGAACTTCCGTGTGATCACACACATTTTGGCGTGGTCACACAGCCAACAGAGCTGAGTCATTGTTGAGAAATTGGCGTGATCACACAAAATTTTTGTGTGATCACGCAAAACTTCCTGCATCCTTCCTTTCCTGAGCTGAGACATTTGCGTGGTCACACAAAAATTTCGTGTGATCACGCAAAACTCCCTTAGCATGACTTGTTCCACTAAAATCTGCACACCACCACAAAAAATAAAACCAAAGCGTAATATCCACCAAAATAATAAAACTAAATAATTAAAACAAAATAAATTGACTCAACTTTTTTTTTTTTTAATTGAAAACATTTAAATGAAAACATTTAAAGGAACTACAAATTAACCTACTCACCTTGGGTTGCCTCCCAAGTAGCGCTTTGTTTAAGGTCGTATAGCTAGACCGATGCCAAGGTTACCTTAACCTTCACCTTCCTTCCTTTTGCCCACTTCACCGTCTCGCGGGTCTTCACTTTCAGTCTTAGCCCCATAAATATTCCCTTAGATATATGATCATTTAGGACCCAAGGGAATTTTTGACTTTTAAGTGTCTTGGGCTTCTTTTCTCGGGAGTCCTTGCCACTTTCTCCGTCTTCAAAGATGGGAGGGATCACCAAAATGATTGAGGATTCATCATCGGCATTTTTCATGAGTAGAGGTTGGTGTTCATTCAAACATGGCTTGTCGATCTTGGCGAGAGTGACCATATCTTCTTGACATTCATCGCCCCGCATCTCACCATAAAGAGCAAGCTCTATTTCATCAACTTGCTCATGCCATGATTTCTCTACAATTTCTTCCGTCTCCATACAACCCGAACTATCATACAATTGCACTTCACTAGAATTTTCATAGGAGGTTTCATAGACAAAATCCTCCATTTTATTTTCCAAAAGTGACTCTTGTTGTAGTTCGTTCTCAAGTTCTTCATCGGAGTCTTCATAGACAAAGTTCCCCAATGAGTCCCCCAATAGTTGTTCTTTGGGTTGTGCATGGATTAAGGTCGAATTTTGATTCCTCAATGCCTCTATCAATTTTTCCAATTGTTTCTCAAGTTTTTCCATTGAAGCTTCTTGGTTCCCCATTCTTTGGTCATTGGTCACCTGATTTTGTTGCGAGACCACCATAAACTTTTGCAAAGTTTCCTCCACACTTGGCCTCACAGGCCCTTGTTGCTGCGGTTGTGGCATCGGGGGTTGATATTGCCGCTGAAAATGACCTTGCCATTGATTTCCTCCCCATGAAAAGTCGGGATGATTTCTCCAACCGGGATTACTCTCTCCTTGACTTTGTGAATGGAACGGACTCCCTTCTTGTGGATAATACTCAAAAGAATATGTCCCCGAAGGGCACTCATAAGAACCATGAGAGTATAATCCACAATTTCCAAACGACCCATAGATGTCATAGTTATACATCCTTGAGTCCATTTGAATGTTTAGTTGTCGGTCACCAAGTTAAAACAAAAATATATACAAAATAATATTCACAATAGCAAATAATTAAATCAACTTTAAAATAAACGCGTCCCCGGCAACGGCGCCAAATTTTGACGAACGTCGAATTGCGTCAAAAATAAATTCCAACTCAAACTACCTACAATTGATTTGTAGATAGGGTAAGTAGGGTCGAACCACCGAGACACGTATTTCAAAGTAATAAAATTATTGCTCTAACAAAGATTTAATAAAAATCGAGGGTTTTGTTGTTTTAAAAACTAACGCTTTTGAAGAAATGACTAAATTCTTTTTTATAGAAGAAAGTTTAATAATAAAATGAAATGGAATTCTCGGGATTGGGTTCACAATTATGCTCAAATTTCAATAATCATCAATCAAAGTACACTTGGGGTTCGTTCTTACAAAATTATGATTGGGACACTTAGGCGGGTGATTTGCAATCAAATGTTTCCAATTAATCTAATCCCTTGGCCCGTTCATAGATTAATTGAAAACCCATTTAGAATAGAAGAACGATAAGAACTACAATTCTTATGAATCTTTTGGCGGGGATTCAACAAATTGTAATTATCAAGCAAAGGCTAATTACAATTGCGAATTTGGCGGTTCACAATTATAATTCAAGATCATTCAAGAACACATATGGCATGCAACATACATATTCTAAAATTCCATTAAAAACTACTTAATAATCCCAAGTCTTACAATGAAAAAGATGAAAATTAAAAACTTAAAACATAAAATTGTTACCTCCAATCCCAAGAATTTAGATTTAGCTATCCATTACAAGCAAGAACATCAAGAACAATATTGAAGAAAAAAGCTATGGAAAAGATGACAAGTGATAAAAAAAACTGAAAAAAGTAGTGTGTAAATTAATATTAATGCCTCCTTAAATACCCACACAGCCAAGAGAACCAAGTGAAGCCTTTTAAATATTCCTAGGCAAGAAAATGTGAACAGTCACCAAATGAATCACATGAACAGTCCGTGATTTTCAACCCAATTTACCAAGCCCAAAACCTTTGGCATTCCTTCGGCCTAACCTTCCTCATTTGGCCGGCCACTGAAGCTTCTTGGCCCAATGTGCTGCCTTGGCCACATTTTTTTCTCTTGGCCAGTCACTCCACACCATTTGGCCAAAGAAAGCCTTGTTTTGTCCCACTTTTGATTCGTTCCGTCCCATAATTACACCGTCGCCTTTTATTGCATTTTGGACATTATCAACAATTTATAAAAATTTCTGTGCACCTTGTCCTTGAATTTCCAATATTTTCACTTTGTCCCAGACTTTATTTGACCAATTTTTTTCCTCGCAATTTTCCAAAATTACAATAAGGTCCCTGAACTTCCAAAGTGGCACAAAATACTTCTAAATTTGCTCAATCTCCACTTGGAACCTGAAAACTAAATAAACACTAAAAACAACCATTAAAACACACAAAACTCAAGGATTAAGCAAAGTATAAGTTCATAGAGTAGTCAATGGATGAGTGTAAAACTCACTCATCAATAAATGTTGCACTTTTCATTTTACTTTGTCCCAAAATGAATGTTACATTTTAAATAATCTAGTGCAATCTTTTCATTGTACAAACTAATAAAACACCCTTGTCAGAAGAAAATTTGACAATTCAACTGCGATATTTATTATTGAACGAAAAGAGTAAACAAATGTTGGGCCCGGGTGCAGTGATGGTCAGTAATAACGTGTAGGAATCAGAGTCAGGTTCATTACACGTACAATCCTAACGGCCCACGATATTACTCTGTGACACCCGATTAATAAGTCCACGTTGTAATCTTTTACAAAGCTCACTACACGTGTGGGGGCATGTTAGAGATATTATTCTACATCTGGAATTGATAAAATTTGCCTATAATATATAAAGATCATGAGTCACTCCCCACTGTTGAAAAAATATGTTGTGTGTGAAGGAAATTGTGTATTTTCCTTACATTAATCGTTTGTCGTTTGACAAAGATTATTTTGGGTTCACGTTCCACTTCATGTGAACATTGAAATGGCATATCTAAATATCCAATTTGATATTGGATGAGAAAGATATGATAGCTCAAAGTTGATGGGTTGAAAGTGTAATTTTAAAGTTTAACACCACTATTGATGTCCTATAATTCCTAAATTAATTAGGAATTAATAGGAATCATTACCTTAAATTAGGGGTTACAAAGTGTGAAATTAATCCACATGAATACAAGGCAATGACTCTTATATTAATATAATAATTAATTGAGAATTTATCACATGATTGTTGAAGCTATAACTAGATAAACCCACAACAAATGAAAACAACTTTTTCAATCAATCTTCCTCCTTTCCTTTGCAATTTGTTCATCTTCTTTCTTTGACCTGCTAGAAATTTATCCATGGTGATTTTGTCCAGGCATAGTGTGATTCACCGGAGATTCTGGTGTGTAATAATGAACTATATAATGTTTTTTTAACATATAATGAACTAACAGAAGAATATCAAGGATGTTGCGACGATTGTGCAAAATAGTTGTAGTGAAAGATGTAGTATTTAATGTTCTTACGATTCACAAGAATCATAATGAGAAAAATTGAATAGTTCGTGAAACTATGTTGAGAAGATGAACGTTAAAAAGATATAGTATTTAACGTTGCATTTTATCAATGATGAATTGACAAACATGATAGGAATTATTGAAAGTGGTAGTTAAATCCTTTTATTGTCATTAGTGACAAAGTTACAAAGATAAAAACAATAGAAATTCTCGAAAGAAATTTGTTAAATTCTATTGTTGTTAACATTGACAAATGTCATAAGAATTAAATCTATAAGGCGTATTGAAAGAAGTTGTTAAAACCTATTCGGGGAATATGACTAATGTCATAAACATAAAAAGGATAGGACTTTTTGAAGTAAGTTGTTAAATTCTGTTGTAGTTGAAAATGATAATAAATGACACAAAATATTTAAAAGGAGAACTTTCTGAAGTAAGTTGTTAAATTATGTTGTAGTTGATAATAATTAATAGGGTTAATTACCATTTAGGGCCTGAGGTAGTATACCTGTTCTCGTAGAGGGGCCTAATATAGTTTCCTTTTCAATTTAGGGTCTGTCATTAAAAAAGTTAGCCAGTTAGGGGAAAATTAACGATTTTGGTTAAAAAATCCAGTTAAGTGACCATGTGCAAACCACGTGCGTATTTAATGAGGGTATTTATGGCAAATGAAGTTGTTATCTCTGTTGTTAAGGGGTTAAATGCAATTTCCTAAATTAAAAGGGTTGAAAATAAAGTTTATTTTCAAACCTTCTTCTTCGTCTTCTCAACAACGCCATCAACACAAACCCACCAACATCACCGCCTCAGCCTTGACAAAATCTGCATAATCACGGTTAATCAACTCAACAAGCTCGTGTTTAAGCGACGAGAGATACGACTGGAGCTTGGATCGGAGCGTTTCGAAGGGGACGAATGTGCGGAGATCAGAGATGTAGGACTCAGACTCAGAGTCAAAATTAGGGCTGAGAAAGGAGGATTGATTGAATCAGAGTGGATGAGCGTCGATTGGTTCGCCGAAGAGGTCGATTGTGGTGGTGCGATGTGGCGGTGGCAATGGGGAGGGTGATGGCGGAGGTTGATCCACCATTTTTGAAAGCAATTGTTTATGATTCATTCTTGCCTTGTATTCTTGTGCTGTTTCTGCGATTTAAATGGGAAGTGAAAATCGAATTGGGGATGATGGAGTAGGGGGAGTGGTGTTGCCCGCTGGTGATGAAGGCTGATGTTTGCCGTGTTGCCCGCCGGTGATGAAGGCTGATGTTTGCCGTTGGTTTTTTATTTTTTTGGGGAAGGGGGAAAGAAACTGTTAAAGTGGGTTTTATCTTTTTAATTTTTTTGGGTAATTTTATTTTATTTTTTATTTACATTATATAATTATTTATTTTTATGTAATGATTTTTTTAAATCAATGAAATATATATTTTTTGCTTAAAAAATGAAATATTTAGTTTTAGTTTAAATTTAATTTTTTTTTATTTTTTATTTACATTATATAATTATCCAATCTAAAATAATTAGATTGGATAATAGTTAATATCTTAAATTATTTTAAATCATATTAACTATTATCTTAATTTTTAATTTTTAATTTTTAATTTTTAATCTTTAATCTTTAATCTTTAATCTTTAATTTTTAATTTTTAATTTTTAATCTTTAATCTTTAATTTTATAATTTTCTCATTCATTTTGTGAATAAAAACATATTTCTTCCAAATAAGAAATATTTAGTTTTAAATTTTAGTATATTTAATATTTTAAAAATAAATTTAACTTTCTACCCTTTTATAATTTTCTTATTCATTATATAATTATTTATTTCTATGTAATGATTTTTTAAAATGAATGAAATAAAATTTAATTGCTTTAAAAAAGAAACATTTAGCTTTAGTATAAATTTATAAATTTATAATTTTTTTTATAATTTTTTCTTCATTTTGTTTTAAAATGTGATTATTTAATATTTTAAAAAAAATTATTTTTAGTCCTTTTATTTTATGAAATTACATTTAACTCCCTGAATATGAAATTAACTTCAGTTTGGTCCAATCCGTTAGACTTTAACAAGTTTTTCAACGAATTTCGTCAAATAGCCCTTAACTGGCTAACTTTTTTAACGTGAGGCCCTAAATTGAAAAGGAAACTATAATAGGCCCCTCTACGAGAACAGGTATACTACCTCAGGCCCTAAATGGTAATTAACCCTAATTAATAATTGTTCTTACATACCATCAAAAATTAAGAGACATTCAGATGGTACAAGGCACAATTTGCCCTTTCCTCCGCTATATGTTTTCACTCTTGGATGTGCCATCATACCCTTGAATAGAGATCTTCAACTTCAACTGGAAGCTTTCCATAAAATGAGACCGAACAAGACATTCTACCTTTTGCTTTTGCTCTCTTTCTCGTTTCTCGTAGAGCTTCTCAAGAACATGCTTTGCTTCACACTGAGGGAAGTTATCAGGGTCATAGTAATGTGATGCAAGATCAACCAACCTGGATCCCATCAAATAGGGAACAATAAATTATGTGTCAATATATTACTATTTCAAAAACCAAATACTTGCAATGTTCAAACTATCACACCAGTATTCCCAGGCAAAACAAATAAGAAATACGAAGAATAATTCATTCTAGTTACAAAAACAAGCAATCAACAACCGAGGGTTATCATATACTCCCTCCGTCCCAATCTAAATGTCAAAAAATGGGTCCGGCGCGGGAATTAAGGAAAGTGAGGTAGGAAAGAGAAAAAGTGAGGTAGGAAAGAGAAAAAGTTTAAATGTTGTGAGTATGAAAAATTAAATAGGAGAGAATGAGTGGGAGGAATAGTTAGGAGAGAGAATGTTGTGAGTGTAAAAGTAAAGTGGGAGAGAGAATGAGTGGGTGGAATAGTGAAAAAAACATTCCTTTTTTGGAAATGGGACATTTTAAATGGGACGCCCAAAATGGAAAGTTTGGACATTTAGATTGGGACGGAGGGAGTATGTCGCTTTCACACGAACACAAGTATACAAGAGAACATATGAACGAGCATCAAGACAAGTAATCTAATTTACTAGACATTTAAATGGCTGTTATTGTATTGTGCATTAAAAGCTTAGTTTGCACTGAAAACACCAAGATCAACTTCGCCTCAGATTCTCAACTACCAACTGTCAGTATCCCACGCAATCTAGATTTTCTTCCACTCTTTTCTTATGCCCTTTTTCTCCCTTGGAAACTTTACTAGACACAAACGCTGAAGGTTGAAATTCTAACACATTCTCTCATTCCAATCATTCAATACCACATAAACCTAAAGCTGACTATTGCGAACTTAACCCAAAAACAAGACACATTCTTCTCACTCAAATACACAATTTACCATTAAACTTTGAACCAAATATCTCAGTCCTCAAAACCTTTCCATTCAAACCAAATGGAGATGCCATGAGCAAATAGTGTTACTCTCTGCTACAAAATAAGAGTCTCACTTGACTTCAGTGAAAACAAATGCTTCAATTATGTGTCCTCCAAAAAGCTTAGGACACAGGTGATTCATGCTTTCCATAAATGGAAAGTTGAATCTATTGAAACAATACCAACACACATGATTCCTTGATCACATTTTTTTCACAATTAACAATATTAATGGAAAAACCAAGAAACTTAAAGTGTAGCAGCACTACATTCAGGAAGTAGGGCGATTCTTCCATCTTCTTTATGATCAATGAAACCCAAGTGACAGCATCAATACAGCAAAAAGAGGGCTTACAGAACAATCACTCAAATAGAACTTGTAGTATAGCATATGTGTGTGTGTGTGTGTGTATATATATATATATATATATATATAATAAAGAGAATGAAATTAGCGGGAACTCACCATTCACCACGAACGTCTGTTACAGTGCGAATAAAATTCCGACTGGTTAGGACATACTCGTTGTAGATAACCCATTCAGGCTTGTGATCTAGACAATGTGATGGGTGCAAGTGGACCACCTACATGCACCAAAATAATGGATAGATCAATGAGTAATCATCTTAACATAGTTCAATAAAATTAATTTTTAAGTGATTGAAGATCATACAAACCTGATTGTCTTTAACAGTCAAATAGTGTCCAGTACGCTCCAGGTGAGCCACCTGCATGAAATATCCAGCTAACATAGCCTTTCTGATGTTGATGTAATAGTCACGGCTGTTAAAATCTGCGCTACACATCTTGAGGTTGAACCTCGCCATGATACGCGCCAGCTGCTGCCTCACATTATCTGCAGATTTCAGTGCTCTATGATTGACAAAGTTCTCGTAGCACCATGCTTGATCCTCATCTGCAAATGAATCACAAGATAAGATGATTATAAATATGGTTACCATTATGAACAATCTAGATATCTCAAAAGAACGTAAGAGGGAAGGTATTATGTACTCACTATTTTGCTTGTACGCGTGGTACACATTCAATAGCGTAAGATGATCTCCATCAATGTGCCCAAACCTAGCTTTTGCTTCATCTGCAGCTTTCTGAGCTTCCCTAGGCCGGACAAAGCAATTGGGTACTAAAGAAAAAATTGGTTATCACAGAGGAGGCCGACGGTGGGTCAGTCAGCAGATGCATAGAGGCGAGACGACACCATTTTCTTCATGAGAGAATACTGAGAAACTGCAACTATCTGCATCAGCACTTACTTAGAAATTCTATGGTGCATGCCAACCGGGGACATGGAACCCAGACAAGACAGCTGCTGATGACAACCTAATCAGACACAAGACTTGACCACACAACCATGGGCATGTGTTTATATGAACACATGCACAATGCTAGAGCTCGTGGGTGCATTCACAAATTGGTGAGGCACGCGTACTCGACGTATGTCCACTTCTCCATAGAAGTAAGACAAGACTCAAGACATTGACAAAGAAAATTGCAAAGTAACACTAAAGACATACCTGAAAGCATAGCTGATATAGAAAGGATTTCATTTGAACAGTTGAACTCAGAGCTGACCACAAGCATCTTCCCCATCTGTGGATCTAATGGAAATTCACTCATAATCTCCCCCAGCTTCGTCAAGTTTCCTTCATCATCTAGTGCTCCCAAGTAATTCAAAACCTCCAAGGCTCGCATCAATGACTCAGGAGCCGGTGGGTCCATGAAATCAAAATGCACGAGATCGTCAATTCCAAGTTTCTTCAAAGTGAGAAGTGTGTTTGCAAGGTTTGATCGAAGAATCTCTGGGTAGGTCTGTGGCTGAAGATCATTATGGAAACTCTTCTCGGTGTAAAGTCTAAAGCATTTGCCTGGCTGAGTTCTTCCAGCACGTCCTGATCTCTGGTGAGCACTTGCTTTTGATATTGGGGAAACTAACAAAGATTCAACGCGTATCCTCGGGTTATAAACTTTTTGCTTAGCAAATCCAGGGTCTATGACATACACTATCCCATCTATAGTCAAAGAGGTTTCCGCAATGTTTGTCGAAACTACAATCTTCCTTCCAGCGGGACCACCCTCGGTCACTGGAGATGGAGCAGGTTCAAATATCTTCTGCTGCATAGCGGAAGGAAGTGAAGAATATAGAGGCACAACTTTGACAGGCCCCACCTGATCTCCCAGATTGCCAACTTCTTTTGATATCTTGTGGCATGCATCTTCTATTTCCTCCTCTCCAGTAAGGAAAACAAGTATGTCACCAGGAGGTTCACACAAGTGAATCTGCACAACAGTCCGAATGGCTGCTTCAAGGTAGTCCCTCTCAGGATCCTGTGTGTAGAAGATTTCCACTGGATGAAGTCTTCCAGGAACTTTCATGAGAGGAGCACCAAAGAAATAACCCTGAAACTTTTCAGCCTCGAGAGTGGCACTCATAACAACTAACTTCAAATCAGGTCTATTTTTGAGCACTTCCTTTAAGAGGCCAAACAAGACATCAGTTGCCAATGTTCTCTCATGAGCCTCATCAAGAATTATAACCTTAAAGCGTTCTAAAAGTGGATCTGTCATGGCTTCTCTTAAAAGCATACCATCTGTCAAATATCTGATACACAAAATGCCATGACATATTCTTAGTATGAGCATAAGAAGAAAATATCATTAAGAGTTAAGAAGAGAAATAAGATGCATACTTCAGAACTGTTCTTGCACTGCTGCAATCTTCAAAATGTATACTATAACCTACTTCCTCTCCAATAGTAACATCCATCTCTTCAGCAACGCGACGAGAAACTGACATAGCGGCCACCCTACGAGGTTGGGTGCAAGCAACCATGTACTTCTTACGTTTATCAGGACTCTCTAACTCAACAGCTTCCAGAACAAACTGGGGAATCTGTAAAACACAGAAATAGATTATTTTCTGTCCACCTAGAACACATGTCCCCATCACAAATATACTTATTTAGTGGCGCAATAACAAAAGCACTTTATTTGCTACAATCGATGTTTATCTATTGACCCAACACAGTGCAAAATCTCAACAAACAAACAACTGCATAAATACTTTTACAAGCATATAGCAGCATTATGTTTAGCCTGTGTGATACCGGCATTCAATCAGTTTTACTTGAGGAACAACCTCTGGGCAAGGGATAGGGTGATTTAATTGGGTATGTTGGCGAAGTAAAATACTCTTTGTTGATATAACGGAAAGTGAAGCTATGAGGAAATTCTTATCTAGTTCAACATCTTTCAATCCCAAACTTGGTGGTTAAACTCTACTGCAGTGGAAATCGTGTAGGGGAGATCCTTCCAAGAAAATAGCTCAACACCAGGAGGACCACTACTAAGAGAGAAACATCATTGAAGGAAAAGGTAATTTATCTTGGGTGGGGGAGAAGAAACTAACAGCACTACCAGGTTTAGTATGAAACATTAACGTTTAATTTTGTCGTAGGTAGATATCTGCTTCCTGGAAAGATGGGAAGGTGAGAAAAATATAATATTCCACCAAACTCTTTTGTTTTTCCTAAATGGACAGGACAAAGAAATCTACCAAAACCGACAGTGGCCCCCAAGGATCATAGCTCACGCAACTCGCATTGAAACTCCTCCCATCAAAGAGCATATCACGAAAGAGAGTTGACAATTAAGAGCGTACTTAGAAATTTATGTGCGTAAATAACATCACTCATCAGGAAAAACACAATTGGTTACAGCCACTGAGAGGACCCTAAAGACTAAAGAGACATCGCAAAGCAAAAAGATATTGAGTCTTCGAATCCTTAACACTATTTGTAGCAACTGTCAGACATAACAAAATTCAATAGAGAATTGTAATTCACCCCCGCAAGTTTACTTAATACCCCCGCATTACTATTTTCAAAAAAATGCCATCGATTGAAATGACTTATTACCCTCACTAATATGTTACCCACCACTCCTGCTCACCACCACCCACTCCCGCCACCATCCACCACCCACCACAGCCACCACCCATCGTCACCATCATCGTCTCTACAAAGAAATGAAGAATTACCTTCAAACACACCCAATCCCTTCAAATGGCGATTAGGGTTTTAACCAGAATCACTTTCAATTGCCTCCATAATCCAATCTCTTCTAGGCATTTTATCAAACACCATCTGAGCAATATGCACATCTCCACATTTTGCATTCATAGTTTTCCTGTACCTTAGACTGGCCCGTCTACGCCCAACTGCTCCATCTCTGTACTTAGAAATGCGTCGTTTTTGAAGGCAGAAAATCCATTGTCATCTTATCTCATCTTCTTTACTCCAACTTCACCGGTGTTTTTTGCATAGCAAGGTAACCGAAGCTTAGGGGAAGTGCCGCTGTTGGGATATGATGCACGAGAGTTGTTCGACAAAATGCCTAAAAGAGTGGGAGGGTCTTGGAATGCTATTTTTTAGTACGTAATAGCCTTGCACATACATTTTTATGTACGTATATATAATATGTATATGCAGATTTTAATGGGTTTTCAAGATCTGTTGGGGGTTGGAGGACTGAGAAACGATAGAGAGAGAGAGAGATTGCTGACCCAATTGAAGGAAAATGATGGATTTTGGTTACTAGGTGATCTAATGACATTGGGTTTGTGAAGTTGGAAACACTACTAGAGAGAGAAACTTTGGAGGTTTGGTTGTTCAGATTGTTTAGGAGGTTTCTAGGAAGTTTGAAGGAAAAGAGCTGAGGAGAGGATGAAGATGCAACAGAGGAGAGAGGAAAAGTAGAGAGAGAAATTTTGTGGGTATAATAGTAATAATGGGGGTGTAGTTTTAATTTTTAGAAGTAAATTTAGTAATGCGGGAGTATTAAGTAATTTTGCGGAATAACAATTCTCAATTCAATACTCAAAAGCCACAATCAATGTACTACCACAACCTAAATACAAAAATCATGTTTTAATCCGATATTATCAATGAAAAGCACTAAATTATCTACAAGAAGACTAACCTGAGTTGTTTTGCCACTACCGGTCTCACCGACCAAGATAATAGTTTGACTTTCTCTCAACACTTTCAAAAACTCCTCTTTTTGGTGCCAAACCGGCAATGTCTTCCTCTTCTCCAATATATCGCGATACCTCTGCGAGTACGGCCGTCCATTCCATTTATTGACGAGAGACGACACGTTTCGGCCGTCGGCCTTGGTAACCTTCGCCGAAACCGACGTATCATCCACAACGTCAAACAAACTCACCGTCCTCTTCCTCTCCGTACCCATAGCAAATCTCTAACCCTAACCGGATTCACGAGAAATTACACCGACAAGGAAATTTGCGGTGGTGGTTTAGGGTTCAGAGTCGAAACCCTAAGGGTCCGCTCCCGAGTCTAATTTTGCAGGGAAAGGGAAGGAAAAGGGAGGAAATGGGGGAGGATTTCCGTTGTGCTGGTGCTCCTGAGTTTTGGTTGGAGGGGAAGGGAAGGAGAAGGAGGGAAATGGTGAGGCTCATTTCCCTCCAAAGCAATCACCTCAAAAATGGGGTGATTCGGAAGGAGGGAAACAGATTAAAGAGAGAGATTTGAGCGATTCCAATCTTACCCTTTCAGATGTGAAGGTTTTGACCGGAGAGAGGGAGTTGAAGAGGTCGCCGGCAACAATGGTGATTTGCGGATAGAGAGAGGATTTGCGGATAGAGAGAGAGAAATTGGATTTGATTGAGGCGAGAATTAGATTTGATTGAGGTTTGAGGGAGGATTGGGAGAAGGTTTTGAGAGAAATTGGTTGAAGAAGAAGACCTCGCCGGCAACAATGGTGATTTGCGGATAGAGAGAGAGAGGGGTTGTTTACGTATTGAGAGAGAAAGAGAGAGAACGTAAATACAGTAGTATTTAAATGGTTCTGTAAAAAAAAAAAAAAAATCTCTCTTATTCAGGATGACAAGGGTAAAAACGTAATTTAAATTTAATTCTCTCTATTCCTCCCAAAACTCCTGGGAGCACGGATATGGGAAATTTGAGCTGTTCTTTTCCTCTTTCTCTCCTAACTCGGGAGCACACGGGAGAGATTTTAAATTTCATTTCCTTCCCTCCCCTCCCCTCCCTTCCCTTCCCTTTCCCTCCTTTCCTCTCATTTAAAAACTCGGGAGCGCACCCTAAAACGAATTCGAAAAGCCGAAGAGTTTTTGATGTGTGTCGAGCGTGTATTTGAGGGAGAGAGTGGCGGTGGAGGAAGGTTTTGCCGAGTTGACTAATCAGTCCCTAGTTTTTTAGATTTGTTTCAAAAATACCCGTTGACCAAACTAAATATAGGGCTTTCTTTGCCTGCCGTGATATTCAAGTGTGGGCTTAGTTTTATGATTGGGCTGACTTACTTTGTCCAATGGTCTCAGGCCTTAGTTTCTTATGTAAAGTTGAAGCCTCTGATAGACTTTTCATCAGACTTTAGGCCCAAGCCAATTACAACTGATAAACAATACTCCCTCCGTCCCGGTCCTAGGTGCACACTTTGACTTTTGCACGTAAATTAAGAAAGGAGTATTATATTGAAAGTGTTGTGAGTGTGAAAGTAAAATAGGAGAGAGAATTAGTGAAGGAAATAGTAAATTATAATGGTGTTGTGAGTATAAAAATAATGTAGGAGAGAGAATGAGTGGAGGGAATAATAAAGATTCCTATTCATTTTAGGAAATGTACACGTAAGTTTGGGACGGAGGAAGTATGTTACATAAAAATAAAATTTAAAGGTTTGAAAATGCAAAGAAATTCTTCTTCTCTTCATGAATAAATGTTGTACTTTTCATTTTACTTTGTCCCAAAATAAATGTTGCATTTTCAAATAATCTAGTGCCATCTTTTCATTGTACAAACTAATAAAACACCATCGTCAGAAAATTTGACAATTCAACTGCGATATTTATTATTGAACGGAGAGAGTAAACAAATGTTGAGCCCGGGTGCATTGATGGTCAGTAATAACGTGTAGGAATCAGAGCCAAGATCATTACACGTACAATCCTAACGGCCAACGATGTTACTCTGCGACACCCGATTAATAAGTCCATGTTGTAAGCTTTTACAAAGCCCGCTACACGTGTGGGAGCATGTTAGAGATATTATTCTACATCGGAAATTGACAAACCATGCCTATAATATATAAAGATCATGAGCCACTCCCCACTATTGGAAAAATATGTTGTGTGTGAAGGAAATAGTGTATTTTCCTTACATTAATCGTTTGTCGTTTGACAAAGATTATTTTGGGTTCATGTTCCACTTCATGTGAACATTGAAATGACATATCTAAATATCCAATTTGATATTGGATGAGAAAGATATGATAGCTCAAATTTGATGGGTTGAAAGTGTAATTTTAAAATTTAACACCACTATTGATGTCCTATAATTCCTAAATTAATTAGGAATTAATATGGATCATTACCTTAAATTAGGGGTTAGAAAGTGTGAAATTAATTCACATGAATACAAGGCAATGACTCTTATATTAATATAATAATTAATTGGGAATTTATCACATGATTGTTGAAGCTATAACTAGATAAATCCACAACAAATGAAAACAACTTTTTCAATCAATCTCCCTCCTTTCCTTTGCAATTTGTTCATCTTCTTTTTTTTGCCTGCTAAAAATTTATCCATGGTGATTTTGTCCAGGTATAGTGTGATTCACCGGAGATTCTGGTGTGTAATAATGAACTATATAATGCTTTTTGAACATATAATGAACTAACAGAAGAATATCAAGGATGTTGCGACGATTGTGCAAAATAGTTGTAGTGAAAGATGTAGTATTTAATGTTCTTACGGTTCACAAGAATCATAATGAGAAAAATTGAATAGTTCGTTGAAACTATGTTGAGAAGATAAATATTAAAAAGATATAGTATTTAACGTTACATTTTATCAATGATGTATTGACAAACATGATAGGAATTATTGAAAGTAGTTGTTAAATCCTATTATTGTCATTAGTGACAAAGTTACAAAGATAAAAACAATAGAAATTCTTGAAAGAAATTGTTAAATCTTAGTGTTGTTAACATTGACAAATGTCATAAAAATTAAATCTATAGGGCTTGTTGAAAGAAGTTGTTAAAATTTATTCGGGAAATATGACTAATGTCATAAACATAAAAACAATAGGACTTATTAGTAAGTTGTTAAATTCTGTTGTAGTTGATAATGATAAATGACATAAAATATTTAAAAGGAGAACTTTCTGAAGTAAGTTGTTAAATTCTGTTGTATGTAGTTGATAATAATTAATAATTGTTCTAACATACCATCAAAAATTAAGAGACATTCAGATGGTACAAGGCACAATTTGCTCTTTCCTCCACTATATGTTTTAAAATGTGATTATTTAATATTTTAAAAAAAATTATTTTTAGTCCTTTTATTTTATGAAATTACATTTAACTCCCTGAATATGAAATTAACTTCAGTTTGGTCCAATCCGTTAGACTTTAACAAGTTTTTCAACGAATTTCGTCAAATAGCCCTTAACTGGCTAACTTTTTTAACGTGAGGCCCTAAATTGAAAAGGAAACTATAATAGGCCCCTCTACGAGAACAGGTATACTACCTCAGGCCCTAAATGGTAATTAACCCTAATTAATAATTGTTCTAACATACCACCAAAAATTAAGAGACATTCAGATGGTACAAGGCACACTTTGCTCTTTCCTCTTGGATGTGCCATCATACCCTTTGACTAGAGATCTTCAACTTCACGAAGCTTTCCATAAAATGAGACCGAATAAATTATGTGTCTAAAGAATACAACATACTTTTATAATTTTTTTCAAATAGTGCAATTTACAATATAAAAATGGATGACATTAATAAAAGTTAACATTTTGATGACGGAATTAATACCCATTAACCTCGTCCTCGTCATCCCATCGTCCAGCTCCACCCATCCTCGCTTTGCAATTCACCATCACCATTGTCCACCATAGCCACCACCATCCTCCCAAACGCCATTTCACGAATCTGAATCCGACATCTACTCCAAAAAATTACATATCTTTTCCCAAACCCAACTTTCAATTTCAAAATATAAAGGAGCCCCACTACACGCCTTCTTCATTTCCAATTCCGGCAGCCCCATTCTTGATGCTCGCCGCCGGCAATCTCTTATACTCAATTGAATTTCGGACTTGTCAAATGAACTCAAACCCAACAAATTGATCCAAATTGATTCCGAATTCGTTAGTCTCGCCTTTGAAAATGAAAATGAAAGGTCTTTTGAACTCAAACCAGCAAAAATGAATCAAAATCACACACGAAGAGCGAAAATTGAAGATGAATTCAATGAGTAAAGGGGTTTCTTACAATCAAGTCAATTGATAGAAAGCGATTGCATTCAAGGATGGAAATGATTGCATTCCATAGCTTTTTCAAAAAAAATTGCAGAAATAAAAAAAAACTTGCAATTTTGGAATTCTTAGTTACCCAAATCACTCTAATTGTGAACATAGAGCTCTTCGCACAAAGATTTAGCCGGCAACAGAAGAGAAAAAGGGCTTGGGAGGATGTAAACCATTTGAAAATTTCACCGGCAACGGAGCAGCCACGAAAGAGACGAAAGAGAGAAGATGTTGCGGATTGTTATGGCACAGTGGGGTAACGACATAGGATTGACGGCGAAAAGGGTGGCGCGGGGGGAGGCGACGATGGGGGAGGGGGACAATGCGGAATAGACGGCGTAAGAGTGGAGCTGGAAAACAGGGGAAAATTAAATGTGTAGGTTTTATCTTTTTGGATTTTAATGTTTTATTTCTAACTAGCAGTACCCCCGTGCGATGCACGGACAGTTATTAACGCATAACTGATCGAAATCGAAACAAATACAAAAGAAAATAGAGATGTTTGACATTGTAAAACAATTCTTTGAAAATTATATTGCCTCAATGAATTTACTTGTCTCAAAAAATAATATTTATTTTTTGACACACGAAGATACAAACATTATAAAGATTAATTTTATCAAAATAATACTACTTCGGATAAAAAAAAAAAAAATACTATCTTCATCCCAATGAATATTTTATAAAATATTACTTAAGTTGTTTAAAAAAATAATGTCATATTTTGAAACGAAGGCACTAACATTACAATATTTCAAAAATGAATATTACTTTCGATTCGAAATGAATAACCCAAAAATAATATACTACATTTTTTTCCAAAAAAAAATGAGCATTGTTTCCTTCAAATTTCCAAATGAATATTTTAAAAAATAATACTACTTCATTCGCCTCTGCAATTAATGTTTGTAATGTTAGTGTCTTCGTCTAAAAATATTACATTAATTTTTTAGAAGAATAAAGTAGTATTATTTTTTAAAATGTTCATTGAGACGAAAGAAGCAATGTTCATTTTTTTTTGAACATATAAAAAAATTCTACTTTTTAACAAAAATAAATTCCTTCAATTCAAAAAATGAATATTACTTTCATCCCAAAATTAATACTACTTTCTATATCAAAAAAAAAAAATTACTTCCTTTGCCTCAATGAATTTACTTGGCTCAAAAATTAATATTTATTTTTTGACACGAAGACACGAACATTATAAACATTAATTTTTACAAAATAATACTACTTCGGGTAAAAAAATAAATTAATATATTCGTCAAAAGGAATATTTTATACAATATTACTTAATATGTTTAAAAATTAATGTCAAATTTTGAAACGAAGGAACTAACATTACAAACAATAATTTATATTTAAAAAGTAAAATTATGATTATTATTATCATCATTTATAATAAAAAATATACTGCAAACTTAATTAATTTTCAAAAAAAAGATATTGAAAAATTAAAAAGAAAAATAAAGAAAGGATAATTAAGAAATTTATATTTAAGAAATAATGTTTTTTTTTTGTTTCCAAATTAAATGAAATTAGTCTCTAATTAAAGAGAAAAAAAATTTATGAATTTTGGTGTACAAATTTTTTAATTTTTTTTTTTTTATAAAATAATTGAGGTCGAAAAAAGGGGAGGAAAAATAAAAATCTGAAATAAAACGGTCCAATCAGAGTGCAACACGTGTCGCTTTAAAAAAAAACCCATAACGCGTCAAACGCGCCTTTGTCGACGCGTGTGACGCACGCGCCAATGACAGCTTGACACGTATCCTCTTCGCCTTGTTTATTGCCAAAATGCCACCGAGTGAAATTACGAAAATGCCCCTCGTTTTTGGCTCCAAGGCTGTGCTCCTTTTATATTACTTTAGATATATATATACATATATATGTATATATATATATATATATATATATATATATATATATATATATATATATATATATATATATATGAACAGAGCCAACAACTGAGGGGTAAATTGACCCTCCTTTCCCATAAAACTCTACATATATCCAATTATTTTATTATTATTATTTGAACCGATATCCCATTTTTTTTAATGTTTACAACAAATAATACTTTGAGAAAATGCTTATGAGTTATCCAAACTGTATGCTCAAAAGACGACAATTAAAATAAAACAAACAGAAAAGCAAGTTGTTTTATATATTGTGAAAACATTCTTGAATACTATATTGTTAGTACAAACATCAAAGTGGTAAGTATTATCATCATTACATATCAATATTTAAAATAATTTACCTTTTAACTCTGGATGTAGCGACATATAATTCTTCATGACAAAATTTTGATTTTTTTCAAAATAAAAACTAATTATTTATAAAAAAAAAATATAACTCATTCTAGGATGAAGGGAGCTATAAAATTATTTAAATTGCAAAGTAGATGAAACATTGATTAGTATAAAGAGCAACTATAGAGACAACATTTACTACTCAATATATCTTAAAATGAACGAATGACCCATTTTAAATATATAGATGGAGACTTAAAAAATTGAGACCAAGGTTTTAGTAAAATGAGTACATACACCATTTCCTACCCACATTAAAAAAAAAAAAATCAAAAAATAAAATGAATTGAAATAATAATTTCTTTATCTAAAAATATTATTTATTTTCTTCACTAATTTTTTCTTTTTCTCAATCAAATTAATTCCTATATTATAAATACACAATTTTTTGAGACGAATAGAAAAATCGATAACTTTATTAATACTTTATTTACTATGCTTCAAAGATTTATTTTAAAAAAAATTAAATAAATTATTTGATATATCGAACTAAAATAAACAAAATAACCATATTACCCCATCCCACTTATTAAATGGAAACCAAAATCGACATTCCATATATATATATAGATATTGATTATTATTATATTAAATAACCATATATACTTTATAAATACACAATGGTTTTGTTTTAAAAAATTCAACACCATCCCAACTCATCATCCTATACCCCACCACTTTTACTTTATTTTAGATTCTTTATTTTTATAATTAATAAAATTATTATTATTATTATTATTATTATTATTATTATTATTATTATTATTATTATTATTATTATTATCATTTATAATTAAAAATAAATACTTGACACTTAATTAATTTTTACTTAAAATATAATTTAAAAAAAGGAAATTAACAAAGGATAATCAAGAAATTTATATTTAAAAAAGATTTTTTTTTTTCTTCAAAAATAATTTTTACTAAAAACATATTGAAAAATTAAAAAGGAAAATTAACAAAGGATAATTAAGAAATTAATATTTAAAATTAAGGTATTTTTTTGTGTCCAAATCGAGTGAAAATAGTCTCTATTTAAAGAGAAAAAAAAATTATGAATTTTGGTGTAAATTTTTTTTTTTTAAAAAATAATTTATTATAAAATAATTTAGGTAAAAGAAATGGGTGGAAAAAAAAATCAAAATCCAACCAACCAATAAAACAACGCCAAGTGTCCAAGCCAAAAAAAAAACAAAAAGCAAACAAAAGTCAGCTTCTTCATGGGCTTCACGCGCTGTTGTCGGCGCGTGTTTCATACGCGCCATTGAATTGTCCAAAACGCCCTCCACTAAATAAACGACACGTGTTCAAATTTTCAAAAAAAAAAATTAAAAATAAATTTCAGCCTACCAAAGCTTGCCACGTGTCCTTTAAGTCCTATTTTTTGCCATTTTGCCACCAGGTGAAATGTCTAAAATACCCCTCGAAGGCAAAAAAATTACCACTTGCTTCCTTTATATATAGTATAGATATTATGACCCCCTAAACTTTCACATTAGCAAGTTCCACATTAACATTTCGTTAAAATTTTAACACCTTGTTTGTTAAATTAACATTTTGATAGAAATTCAAACCCCGTTAGTGAAGAAAAAAAATCGTTGCATTATTTGAAACATATTTTGAAAGTAAGTTGCATTTTTTAAACTAATAAGTACGTTGCATTATTTGATGCGAATTGCAAAACTACATTGCATATATTAGTCGATTGCCCTTCCTAAATGGACAGGACAAAGAAATCTACCAAAACCGAAAGTGGCCCCAAGGATCATAGCTCACGCAACTCGCATTGAAACTCCTCCCATCAAAGAGTATATCACGAAAGAGAGTTAAAAGGACAATTAAGAGTGTACTTAGAAATTTATGTGCGTAAATAACATCACTCATCACGAAAAAACACAATTGGTTACAGCCACTGAGAGAACCCTAAAATACATCGCAAAGCAAAAAGATATCGAGTCTTCAAATCCTTGCACTACTTGTAGCAATTGTTTTAAATTTTGATTATTATTATTTTAAAAATAAAATTATTTTAATTCTTATTATTTAGAAATTTTCAGTTTACTCCTCCGTCCCTAAATGAATGTTCAAATTTGTAAAAAATAAAATAAAAAAATAGTTTCACAACGGAGTTAAGTATCTAAAAAGGTCACTGACCTATAGAACTCTTTACGAAAAGGTTCCAATTAACGGTTAATGGATGAAATTTTTAACGGAAGGACTAAAAGGTTCCAATTAAAATAGTTCAAGAATGAAAAAGGCTTAGAAAATAGTTCAAGGACTAAAAAGTCCCAATTAAAATAGTTTAAGGATCAAAAAGGTACTTTTCTCCTGCGAGTACGGCCGTCCATTCCATTTATTGACGAGAGACGACACGTTTCTGCCGTCGGCCTTGGTAACCTTCGCCGAAACCGACGTATCATCCACAACGTCAAACAAACTCACCGTCCCCTTCCTCTCCGTACCCATAGCAAATCTCTAACCCTAACCGGATTCGCGAGAAATTACACCGCCGAGGAGAATTTGCGGTTGTGGTTTAGGGTTCAGAGTCGAAACCCTAAAACGAATTCGAAAAGCCGAAGAGCTTTTGATATGTGTCGAGCGTGTATTTGAGGGTGAGAGTGGCGGTGGAGGAAGGTTTTGTCGAGTTGACTAATCAGTCCCTAGTTTTTTAGATTTATTTCAAAAATACCCGTTAACTTTTGACCAAACTAAAATATAGGGCTTTCTTTGCCTGCCGTTATATTCAAGTGTGGGCTTAGTTTTTATGATTGGGCTGACTTACTTTGTCCGATGGTCTCAGGCCTTAGTTGCTTATGTGTAAAGTTGAAGCCTCTGATAGCCTTTTCAGCAGACACTAGGCCCAAGTCAATTACAACTGAAATACAATACCCCCTCCGTCCCATTTTTTGCCAAAATGAGTGTCTCGTTAAAAGCTTCACCTTTCCTAAAATAACAAAGAATCTTTACTATTTCACCCACTATTTCTCTCACCTACTTTACTTTTACACTCACAACACTTTTCAAATTTACTATTCCGTCCACTCATTCTCTCTCCTATTTTACTTTTATACTCACAACACTTTCTCCTCTTTTCTATTTTTCTTAATTTGCGTGTCAAGCCCAAAATGGTGAACTAATCAACGGGACGGAGGGAGTATGTTACATAAAAATAATACTCCCTCCGCTACTTTCTCTTTTGGTCCATCTCAAACTAAGAGTTTCATTTCATAAATGACAAATTTTGAACAATGTTTCAAACATTTATATCCTTATAATGTAAATATATTTACAAAAAAATCCATTCATTATTATGCCTTTATAATGTTAACATATTTAAAAAAAAAAAATCAAAAAGAGGTTTTATCATAAATGTTTTAACTTTTACATTCTCTCCTCTAATCTTTTACCCATTTGCAATTCGTTATTCATTTTTTTAAAAAAAATATCTTAATAAGCGTGAAATACTACCTAAGACCCTTAAAGTTTGACGGAGGGAGTATAACTCATTTGTTCTCATTATCGGATTTTCGCTCACCAATTACTCTCCTTCATTATTGGGGAAAAGACTAAAAATAAAAAAAGGTCTGGAAATGCAAAGATATTCTTTTCTGTTCATGAATAAATGTTACACTTTTCATTTTACTTTATCTCAAAATAAATGTTGCATTTTCAAATAATCTATTGCAATCTTTTCATTGTACAAACTAATAAAGCACCATCGTCAGAAACGTTGACAAGTCAACTGCGATATTTATTATTAAACGGAGAGAGTAAACAAATGTTGGGCCCAGGTGCAGTTAGCGAGTGGATGATGGTTAGTAAAAACGCGTAGGTACCAGGTTCATTACACGTGTAATCCCAACGGCCCACTGTTTTAATATGCGCCACCCGATTAATAAGTCCACGTTGTAAGCTTTGACAAATCCCGTTGTTAGAGATATTATTCCACATCGGTAATTGACAAAAATTGCCTATAATATATAAAGATCTTGGGCCACTCTCCATTGTTGAAAAAAATTTGTTGTTTGTAAAGGAAATTGTGTATTTTCCTTACATAAATCGTTTATCGTTTGACAAAGATTATTATGGGTTCATGTTACTCTCCATTGAACATTGAAATGGTATATCTAAATGTCCAATTTGAGATTGAATGAGAAAGATATGATAGCTCAAAGTTGATGGGTTGAAAGTGTAAATTTTAAAATTTAACACAAATATTGATGTCCCATGATTCCTAGATTAATGAGGAATTAATAGGGATTATTACATTGGATTAGTGGTTACAAAGTGTGGAATTAAACCCCATAAATACAAGTTAATGACTTTCATATTAATAAAATGATTAATTGTAAATTAATCACATGTTTGTTGAAGCTATAACTAGAAAAATTCATAACAAATTTTTCATCAATCTTTCTCCCCCCCTTTGCAATTTGTTTATCTTATTTCTTTGGCCTTTAGAAATTTATCCCTCGTGATTTTGTACAAGCACAGTGTGATTCGCAGGAGATTCTAGTGCATAAAAATAGTTCGGTCCGTCCGTTTTATACTGGGAGTCGAACGTCCAAAACAAAATCAAGCACAACTCGGTGAAGGGGCAAATTTGTTTTAAGGAGAGTGTGTCACACACGACTCGAGCAACATTAAAACGATCAACCTACGGTTATTTCCTTTTGTTTAAGTTTATGTTGTACATTTTATCAATAAATATATTATAATTATTTTCTATTTTGTGATTTTATAAAATTTTGTCTAACAACCATAACATCAATTATTTTTAATGTGAAATATCAGACTTTAAAGGTCAGCTTAGACATGTCCAAACGGTTCCGGTTTCGGTTCCCGGTTCCGGAACTGCCGGTTCCCGGTTTCCAAATAGCCGAAACCGTATTCAAATCATATTAATCCGGTTCCCGGTTCCCAGTTCTATCCGCCGGTTCCGATTCCGGTTCCAACGGTTCCACCGGTTCCACCGGTTCCATCACCATCTAATTTTTTTATTTTTTTTAAATTCAAACCTCTTAAGACAGTAAAGACGCTAACTAATCTGTTTTTTTTTTCACTTGGGGAGTATGTTTTTGGAAAGAATGAGAAGTGGACAAAATTTGGTTAGTATATTATTAAAGATAGAATAAAAATTCTAACAATATTTTTAGAATTTAAATAAAACAACACTACACTATAAGTACAAATACTAAATAAATGCTAAATATTACATTTAACTTACATTGAGTTCCGGTTCCCGGTTTCGGAACTGTCGGTTTTCGGTTCCGCCGGTTCCTCGGTTCCCAATATGGTGGATTCGTATTCGAACTGTTTCAATCCGGTTCCCGGTTACGTTCGATTCCTGGTTCCGACGATTCCCGGTTCTCGCCAGTTTCCGATTCTGATTCTACCCGCCGATTCCGTCGATTTCCGATTCTATTTGGACATGTCTAGGTCTGCTAGCTGTATGTTTTACATTGAAGGCAAATATCGGATATGAGGACCAAGGCAACAATTTCCCCGACCTACCTGCCTGAATAGTAGTTATTGTTGGGAATGGTACATAACTTCCATGCCCTTTCTTTTTCCTACTTTAATTTTGATAGATTAACTGATATTTTCATCACATCATCCATTCCGTCACTTCCCTCCACATTTTATATGTTTGTCAAGATTTTATGAACCTTCTTCTTAGCTACGCCTACTAGGGCTTTATAAAAAGTTCGTGAAACAGAATTGGACCAGTATAATCGAATTAGATCAGTAAAAATTGGATTGAAAAAATAGTATTGGTCTGATCATGTTTTAAATTTTTATGAAATCGATTATTTGGTCTGGAATCGAACCATTAGAACCGGACCGATGTAATCGATCCTATAATGTAATGGTCCGATCCTGGTCCTAAATTTTTACAGACCGAAGTATTTGATCCGATCCTAATTTTTTAAAATTTTGATAAAAATCGAATCAATTCAGACCGTAAACGCTGACGCCTGCATGTTAAATGATGTCCTACATGGAATGCCAAGCCCGAAATTATAAAAATAAGGTAGAAAGTGCTTTAAGGATATTAAAATGTATAAAATTACATTTTTAAACAGTACAAAGTCATAATCTTGAAAGACGCTAGGCTCAAATGATTTCTTTGATAAGGCACTTTCCCAAGAAACTTACAAAAACGTGTTTGCAAGTGGGTTCAATATATGCTGAGGTTAGGGATACTCTATAATTATGTTTAATTTTTAACCTATCTTTGTTCAAAACGTGTTGAGATGACACGAAGATCACAATATCTTTTCACGTATCTTATCATTATTTTCTCCTACTTAGGCTCCGTTTGTTTTGGGGAAAATATTTTTCGAAAAACATTTTTCTCATTTTTCGTTGTTTGTTTCGCACCGAAAAATGGAGAAAATGTTTTACGCTAAACATGTTTATCTCATTTTCCGGAAAATATTTTCATTTTTCGAAAAACATTTTGCAGGAAATCATTTTCCGAAAAATGTTTTACGCTAAACAAACGGAGCCTTATTTGTACACATCTTTCCTTAGTTGATAGTTAGAATAGTTTTAGTAGTAAATTATTGTAATTCCATAAATTTGGGGTTTGATTTAATTTACAAGTGTAGGGACGCCTTATTTATCTTTCTATCTCACGCCAAAAAAATTCTTAGTGTCCATACTCTAGCACAGTTCATGACCGTCTGATTATCGCTTATTGGAATGCTACTCTTCGGGTTGTTCATTATCTCAAAGGTTGTCCAGGTCAAGAGATTCTTCTACGGGCGTATCAGATTGGGCTAGTTGCCCACTTACACGTCGCTCTTTGACTGTCTATTTGGTGTTCTTGAGTGGTTCTCCGATCTTTTGAAAAACAAAGAAGCAAGCTATCGACTCACGCTCATCCGCTGAAGCTGAATATCGGGCTATAGTTGGAACCACGTGTGAGCTGAAGTGGTTATGAGGGCTCCTTGCCTCGCTTGGCATTTCGCACAAATACCCTATGGTGATATCATGTGATAGTCAGTCTGCTTTGCACTGCTCGCAATCCTGTGTCGCATGTGCATACAAAACACATTGAGGTTGATTGTCATTTCGTTCATGGCGCCGTGAGGACCAATCTTATCTCTCCTCAATATATTAATACATCGGCTCAACCTGTTTATGTATATTTGTTGAAGCCACCGGAGCCCAATCTCTAGAGGCTCATGCCATAGTAGCTGTCTAGCCAGCCAGCATGGTAATATAAATGCTCATCCACACTACAATTACTCCATTCAATATATATTGAATTTGAGGTCCCAAATGCAGGCTGGTGTAAGCAGGCAAAACCAGGCACATGGACCGTCCAATAAATTTTCCCATTAAGATTTCCACATGCTCTACACTACCCTTGTCACCATTTTACCTACCAAAATTTTCCAATCATATAACTTGTACTCTTCCAAATAAACGTTGTTGCTGTTATAGGATGCAACGTTTTCCAAAAACGTTGTCCTATCTACAACGTTTTATGTATAAATGTTGTAGTCTTTCCCTATTACAACGTTTCTGTATAAAAAGTTGTTATATATATTAAACCACAACATTTTTGATAAAAATGTTGTCTAAATGTATTATATAAGAACGTTTTCTAAAAAACGTTGTTATAAAAAACGTTGTAAAAAACACTTTTTGTTTGTTGTAGTGATTAATCATCTCTATATTACTTCAAAATTGCTATTGAAGTGTTGCTTTCTTTCTACTTGTTGGTTCATTATTTTCAAACACATTATTAAATACTACTATTCGCACAAAAACTAATCAAAGAATATTTGTATCACTTGTTATATATAATTGTAATAGCAAAAGAAAATTTTCATTACATGTGGTAATTTTGTACTATACTTTAGAAGATTGCGAAACAACCCCTTCATTCCCGGCCAAGATCAAATACTTATCTTTTCTTGTAAGATTAGTACACTCAAACCCCAATGCCCTGCCAAGCTCACTTTGTACGTGATTCGCAACATCAAATCTCGAGTTATTACCGGCTGTATCTGTGGCCCCACGGACCTTCTCAAGAAATCGGACGGTGTACAAAGGGCAAGGGTTCATCAGGAAGAAGAATGGGTCCAGGCATTTTAAACCACTAGCCGTTGTACCATAGAACATGCTCACACTGGTGTCAAGAGCAACTGGCACTATATCATCACTCAATTCTGTAAACAATGGACTGAACCGCAACAAATAGGGTTCCCTACAAGTGGTCCCTTCGGGGCAAACAACTAGGTCCCCTTGATTCAATAACTTCTCCATCATTTTGGCATCTTGATCTCGGTCCCTTGTTAATCTGACGGTCCGAATAGGCGACAAGATCTCAGATGTTCGGCTTAAACTGTACGTGACCGCAGCAAACTGTTTCTTAAGGCCGAAAGACAAAAATAACGGGTCAAGTAAAGTCCGGTGATTACAGACGTATAAAAGGCCTTTGGGCTTGTAGGGTAAATGAGTCGAATGGAACGGAAACTTGGGCTTTTCGAGCCTGAGGCCCATTCCAGAGAAGGCTAAAATGGGAATTGCAACACTAAAGGGCAATGAAAGGGCTATGAATGCCCTAATTATAGAGAGGGGCAAAGCAATAGGGAACCACATGAACATTGAGAGCATGTAGAGAGGGGTTGGTGTGAATGCCAACCTACCATCATGGAAAATAAGTGCCTTTGGATATCTTTCTCTCGGAAGTGATTTGTCTCGATTTGTCAATATGTAAACCTCCTGAAAAATATATGAGAAAAATGATAATTAGCGTGTGTTGTATTAAAGGGATTGTCGATTTTAAGTTGCTCCTTTGGAGACCATAAGGTCACGGGTTCAAACATTGGTGAACAGTCTCTTGGCAATTGTCAGGGGAAGGGGAAGACTATAGTAAATAGTTCCCGCTCCCAACCCTCGCAAGGCGGGAAGCGCTTGACGCACTGGGGTTTGTCTTTTTTAAAATTATATTAACAAAAGGTGTTTTTTGTTTTTTCTATGGTTTATGTGACCGACTTGTGTGAACTAATAAATGAGCTCTCAACAAACCGTGTTGTTTTATCGCTTCTAATTACAAAGATCAAAACATCTTTGAATTATGGTGCATCTACTAGTGAAATAAATGAGTGCAACGACTTATAGGCTATATGTAATCAACGTTTAGTTTAATATACATTTATTTACATAAATACTCCCTCCGTCCAAGTAGTTACTTCACACAGTTACTGTACTCACGTAAATTAAGGAAGGAGTATTATATTGAAAGTATTGTGAGTGTGAAATTAAAATAGGAGAGAATGAGTTTTGGAAGAATACAGAAATTATAATGGTGTTGTGAGTATTAAAATAATGTAGGAAAGAGAATGAGTGGGGTAGGGTTAATTTTTTAATATTAAAAACTTTTTATTTTGGGTAAGAAACAAAGTATGAAGTATGTAATTGGACACCCAAAATAGAAAGTGTGAAGTATGTAACTGGACGGAGGGAGTATTGTTAACGTATACTCCCTCCATCCCGTCCGAATGGGACAAAGTTTTTACTTTGCACGGGAATTAAGAAAAGTGATGTAGGAAAGAGAAAAAGTGTATAGTGAAATAAATGTTGTGAGTGAAAAGTGATGTAGGAAAGAGAAAGTGGAGTAGAAAATAGTTAGTGGATATTTATTGTGAGTATGACAAGTCGGTCCCACAAATAAAAAAGTAATAAAAAACTTTCTATTTTTGGGTTGTGCCCCTTCAAATGGGACGCCAAAAAAAAAAATTTGTGCCCCTTCGAATTCGAACGGGAAGGAGGGAATATGTATATTTACTAAGTAGGGTTATATTTGGGGCATATAAGCCTCTTGTAATGTTTTGTAAACCTAAGTGATTATAACGAATATGTCGTTCCCATTTTCCATTTTCTTCTCCGCTGTTGAACTCTAACAGATATATCTTGCTATTTCTTTTCATATTATAATATTTACTAGTGAGTAACCTGTTGATACTCAACAGGACATCACAAAGTTAATTAATTAAAATAAAAACGAGGTATACAAAATGATTATATAAGACTCACCTTGCAATGGGAGAACCAATGGTGATTACTAGACTTGTTAGAGCTCTTGATTCCAAACAACTTGGACGACACCTTCTCATCTTCTTCAAGCATGTCATTCAAATATTGATTTCCACTAATCTCCTTACTATCTTCCATTAATCCCACAAAGTACCCTCCAACTACTTTAAGCTCTTTACCAACAACAAAGTCAAACTCCAAATAGTCTTTCAAGAAATTCTCAACCATAACCCTAGGCATATTGCTCACACCAACCCTCTTTCTCCCTCTCTTCATTACCTCAAACCCTTCAAGACTAACATTCTCCATGAAAAACTTTGGTAAAACTGCACTTCCAACCCTAAAACTCTCTTTCTTAACCCCAAAGAAACATATCATTACCATAACCTTAATCGAAACCTCTTCCTTGTTAAGCAAACAAAGGATCGGGTACGTAACAAACAAAATGAAAGCACGTAATAAGCCTCCGGCCTCAAAGGCTACCAACATGAAGTAGGGGAACAACGACGTGGACCGGAACAATGCACCTTCCACATCTAGGACTATGGTTTTGTCCGAAAGATCGGATCTTTGTGTGAGAGAATTTAGTTGTCTCTGAGCTTTAAAAGACGAAGAATGGGAGTTGCTAAAGGTTCTATGGAGACCTTTGCGATGATAGTTCTTGTAAAGCTTAAAGAGGAGACGACACATGAAAAGAACTAGTTTTGTGAGTGACAAAGACAAAGCCGAAGACAACATTGTTGCACTCTTTTGCAAATGTTAATGTTTGCTGTGTGCTGCTTGGTGACATTCAATCATGTGGTTATGTCTATTTATCCTAGATTGATGCAGAAAAGGACTTGATCTTAACAGGGTATTACGAAAATGCCACTCTTTAATATTGACGTGTGTTGTTACTATAAAGTGAGCTGGATAATGAAGGAGTCAACTTTTTTGGTTTTTATTAAAGCTGTACTTTGAAAATATAGTAAGAATTGAGGGGTCAATTTAAGGACCAAGTTGGTTTCCATTTGTTGGATCAAGTGCCAAAGATTAAGGTGATGATGTCTATGTCCATAAGGGTATCCTATGAGTGAGTGCATCATGAATTGTACTGGTGTGTGTCACGAATCGGCACTAGATTCAAAGTGAATCGTGAATTTAAGGATCAAACGGATAGTTGGGCCTGAGCCGAAATACTTTAAATCTAAACTCTATTTCCTGTTCAGTTTTTTTTTCCAGTTTCTTATTTATTCAGTTTTTATCTTGAACTGTGTTCTAATCCTCATTTTTATTTTTTCTTTTGCATTGTTTCCGGGTCTTGGCAACGGAGTGGTAAGTCCACTCAACGTCATTTTTCTTGCTTCTTGTGTTAATATAATTTGACATTATTATAAGATAACATTGTTAATTAAACCCCATTTGAAATGATCCATCAAGGTCACGTTACCTTACGACTTAGGCGGGAGATATCATATGCTGTGAAGAATTAGTTAATTGATTTGTGGTAAATTTTGATATCAAGGTAACCTTCTTTTTTCGATAAAGAGCTAAAATTATGCAGTAATTTTGGGTTGAGATGATACCTTTATATTATTTGTACTAAAAATAAATTAAGCAAGTATATATTATCTTTTTAATTTTTAATAAATGAATGTTTAAATTTTCAATATTTTATCTTAGAATGAACGTTCAATTTTTTGGAAAGTTACTAAACTTACCTTAATTATACATTTAGTTCTAATTCACACTAAAACTTACAATACAATATAGTGAAATTATTAACATTGTATGTACTTATATTACTTAAAATACTTAGGTTTGATATTTTATAAATGTCTTGTTAGTGTTACACCAGTTTTGCCATAGGTGATGTCTGCTATTAATTTGTTATAATTATGGTTGAACATGTCATGATAAGGCTGTAGACGTGACAAATGAGAAAGGTAAAAAGTTACACATAAATTCTTATTTATGTGTAATAGTGGAGACCAAGTAATTATTGTTAGATGCTTATCTATTTATGAGGACTGATAACGCGTACAAGGTTGAAAAAGTTTGGCGGTACAAGTGTGGAAGCATAGTAAGATGTAGTCTCCTACAAACATGGTAGGTGGAGCTTAAAAGTAGTTCTCTCTCATGGCTGTTTTTCTGGTGAGATTGAGTAGGCTCCAAGTTCTAGGAGCCTATATAAAGTGCAAGCATTCGACAACTTCAATCACCCAGTCCAAAAGTTGAGATTTGCACAAGTTTGAACACAACTCTTCAGTGTTGTCCCATGTGTTGGCAGCACACTGTCCAACACCAGTGAGTTATCGTGAATAACTTTCATTCCTATCTGTGTGTGAGATATTGAGTTCTTGTAAAAAATGTTTTCTAAAATAGTTGTTCCCCTATGCTATTGATTGAAATTCATTAGGGAATTTTTGAACTTGTACCAAAAATTTATTCTTAAAAAATGTCTTGCCATCCGAACACCCCTTAAGTTATACTCCCTCCGTCCCATAAAACATTACACTTTTACTGTTGAGAACGAAAAATAAGGAATAATGTTATTAAAGTAGGTGTTGTAAGTGGGAGGAGAGAGAGAATGAGTGGAGAGAATAGTAAATTTGAAAAGTGTTGTGAATATGACAAGTGGGTCCCATGAATAAAGAATTATTAAAAAATTTCCTTTTTAGGAAAGTGGGACTTTAAAGTGGGACGCCCAAAATAACAAAAGGGGTAATGTTTTATGGGACGGAGGGAGTATATTTATATATATATAACTTGAGAAAATTCTATTCTCTTGTTTTTATTTTTATTATTTTCGATGCTTTGAAATCTCAATTAATTTCATTTATTTTGGATTGGTGTGAACAGTGTTAACAATAATGTTGACAACACTTGTTAGTTTTTCTCAATTATGTAATCCATTGACAATTTCATGTCTTTTAAAATAAAATTTAAATATTCATGCTTAAAACTGATTTTTTAAACAATGTACTCATTTTCAAAACATTTATTTGTATATTTTGACTTAAAGGACACACATATACATACACTTTGACTAGGAAAACTCCTAAATACGAGGCAAATTTGGTGAGCTCTTTATATTATTCGCAAGGTATAAAGTGATCTCCAAACTCATATTATACGTAAATAGTCTTTTTCACTGTTTTTTCTTAAAAACAAAAAAAAATGGCATGGCGACTCAATTTATATTATTCGGTTCCATCCTCCTTTTACTAAAAATATTTTCAAATTATCCATGCGGTCGAGCCCAATTGAGGGCCAATTTCTAACTCTATAAAAGAGGAGGAAGTGAACTTGATTTTGTGTGAGAGGGACTTTTGTTTTTGGTGAAAGCCCTATAAATCTGGTGAGGAAGAAGTATACAAACTCGATTTGTGGAGATGGAAAGAGATTTTACTTTGTGGGAAGGACCTTATATTTAGAGATGCAAGGCAATATTTAATGCAATGGAGTGATTGTTGTTGCATGGAATAGAGTGTAAACACATGTATATGGTTGGCATGAGTAGTCTCTGATGACATTGCCCTCACAAGATTGTATATACTCCCTCCGTCCCACTATACTAGACACCCAAGGGGTGGGTTCAAAAACCAAGGAAAAAGAATAAAATAAAAAAAATGTGTGGTGGAAAATGAAGAGAGAGAATGAGTGGGGTAAATAGTAGTGTTGGTTGAATAAATGTGTGGTAGAAAATGAAGAGAGAGAATGAGTGGTGGGGTAGAGTGAATATAAAAATATAAAAACTTGATTATTTTTTGAAGGTGTCAAGTATAGTGGGACGGCCCAAAATGGAAAGAAGTGTCAAGTATAGTGGGACGGAGGGAGTACTCGTTAACTATTTTTCTTCATTTTAAGTTGAGTGAAAGAAAAATATTGGAATTAAATACCTCACAAAATCAAAAAGACGAATTTTCAGATTAGTCGGTATTCAATAAGTGATAAGTGTTTAGAAATTTGATGGCTAAAATTATCAAATAGCTATAGCTCAATCGACATCAAATATCTATTTTTATATGAAAGGTTAGAGGTTCAATGGTCACTGAAAACACTTTTGTCAGCTTGTAATACATTAAAATATTTATTAATAAAACCAAACCTAATTTTTGAAAAAAATAAATGATAAGTATTTGGAAATAGGAAGGCTAGGAACAAAATTAAAATAAAAAAAGAGAGATGGATTAAGATTCTAAATGAGTGCCTATTTTTATGATTTTATAGATCAACTTGGTTTTTTATCAATTAACTGCATCCCAAAGATGGAATCTATTGAAAATAGTGTTCATCAAGTTCGTAATAAAATGAAATGAAATGAAAAGGATATGATATGATATGATAATAGGTCATTATTTTATTTTCGTTTTGAAAATTCATGAATGCTAGTGGCTAGCAACTTGCAAAATACAATCAGTCAAATTGCACTGCTACTTGCTACACTTGTTCAGTTTCTACGTCATCCACCTTTTTGTTTGTTCGGATACATTATTAAAACACTTTTACAACAAATTCACTACTCATTTGTATGTGTCTCGATAGACAGACGCATGTACAAACTGATAGCCCGGATCATTTAGATCGGACTCAAAGTTCGATCTGATTTCAAAACACAATATGACATGGCAATATCTTAGATCGCCAAAGTCAAGATCGCGGACAGATAGACCGTCAAGGTCAAGACTGCGATCCTCTCAGACCGTCCTCGTAATAACCGCGGACAGCTAGACCGCCAGTAGGGTGACCGCGGATATTGTGACCGCTCCATTCATGCCCGCGTCAATATCATTGACCGTGCCCAAGATATTGACTACGGTCTCATACCAGACTCCCAGTTAAAGCCAAAGTTTTTAGAGCAAGTTTCCTAACGTGCTCTGACATAAAGAAGTCGGCTTATTCCCATTGCATTGAATGCGGCTCAGACGCCTACTATTTCATTTAATGCGCCTCGCCAACTCTCCCAAATACATGGCTCATGTTCACATCAACGACATTCCCTCTGCAAGTGAATTTTATTTTACTGACAGACCAATCCGTTGCAGACACTTGTACCTAGTTAAAGACTAAGATGTCCTTAGGGCTGACCTCATGACTTACCTCAACAAGCAGCTCTCCATCACCTATTAATAGAAAGCTCGTGTCCCCTTGAACAAGATAAGTGTCAAATTGACATTTGAATTCAACAATCTTCTTTTTTCTACCTCATTCAACAATTGCCAGATATTTGAATTCAGGAGCCCTAAAAGATAATTAAAGAAAACAATTATTATAATTTATATTAATATGTGAATTCATATAATTATTACTCTTTTCATTAAAAAATAAAATAAAAATCCTTGGTTAGTATAGCAAATCTGCAAGCTTTAAAGGCATTGTCCCTCCAAATGATCATTTAAGTCAAGAAAATGGGAAGATGAATTTGGAGCCACACACACACACACAGAGAATAATATGTTTGTTGGATGTGATGTGATGAATCGATGTCCTGATGACAAGAACTTACTCCCTCCGTCCCGAAACTTACTTCACAAACACTGTTTGCACTGGTTTTAAGGAAGGAGTATTATATTGAAAGTGTTGTGAGTGTGAAAATAAAATAGGAGAGAGAATGAGTGGAGAGAATAGTAAATTATAATGGTGTTGTGAGTATTAAAATAATGTAGGAGAGAGAATGAGTGGAGGGAATAGTAAAGATTCCTTTCCATTTTAGGTAAATTTTAAATGTGTGAAGTAAGTTTTGGGACGCCCAAAAGGAAAAGTGTGAAGATTGTTCCGGGACGGAGGGAGTATATATTAAAGGTTTTTTGTTTGTGTTGCCTTAATTAATTCGTACTATGATTTGTTTCTTAAGTATTTAAGATTGTAACCCTATTATGTAAAAGACTAATCATTGACGGCCGAATAAGAAATCAGAAGTTCATAACCACAAATACAATCTCTCTCTCTCTCTCTCTCTTTATATTCTTAATTGTTTTTGTGTATTGTTTTGTCAATTACTTTCGCTGCGTTGCACAACAATGTTATAATGCAGGAACCCACAACAAAGTGTGATTGGTTTGGGTTTGGGAAATTTTAAATTATTAAAATTATTATTAAACTGAATATGTCGACCTACAAGAACAAGATTACACCTGGATCCTCTCTATCATGAATTTCAATTGAACCACTTTTGGCTTAACTACCCTGACAACAACTACTGCAAGTGCTATGCTACCCCATAAGGAGGAATTGAATCCCCTTTGGCCTTATAATGCTTCAATTATTTGTTCCCACTCCCCACAATCTTTCATATTGTTACAAATATGACCATATTCCTATCTATTATTAAGAGAAGATATAAATTAAAATACTATTTTCGTTTTCGTTGATATTGTAAGGTCCTATTTATTCATAACAAATGAAGTAAATATGGTATTAATACTAACTCTAATATGACAAGGAAAAAGAAATAGAAAACAAATATGATTACATATCTAAACCAATTAGAAAAGTAATAAATCACTAGTAAGTGAGGCGGCAGCCTAGTATCAGGCAGAAGGTTGAGGCGGACTTGTAGAAAGTGAGGCGGCCGCCTGGTGTCAGGTGAGGCGACCTCACTGGCATACGTTGTTTGCTGAAGTTGCACGTCCGTTGTTTCACTATTACTCCTAATAATTCCTTTGTAAGCAGCACCGATAAATTTATCCAAAACTGAAAACTCATGCCCCGCATGGTCTGATTTATTTAGTTCAGGTCACAACATATTAATGGATATTGTTTTATGGTTTAAAAACACAAATATAATTCATAGAATGGCGAGAGTAGTATACATTACAACTGTATCCAATATCCTTAATTCAGTGGTTATGCCTAACGTCATCCATCCCCGGCCCAATATGCAGGGGCGGATCTCACCGACACTAGGTATGGCAATTTGACCGAATTCGATTCGAATCGAAAAATTCGAATATGGTTTCAATTTTTTATGATCCAATCGGGTTCGACACCGCTGTTGATCCGACTCGAGATCCGATCCGACCCGATCACAATTAACCTAGGTATATAACTAAAAATTAGGGTATTAGGCGCCTCACTTTCTCTCTCTCCGCTCTTTTCCTCTCTGCTCTTTCTCTCTCTATCCGCTCCTCTCTCTCTCTCCGCTCCTTGATAAGTGACTATTATATAGTCAATTATCCTAGATTTTATATACTTTTACATAAATAAATCATCATTTCTCATTTAGTTTTTAGTACTTTTTACTTACTTTTGCTATTTTATTAGATTTTACGTTTTTGGTATGTTTCATACATTTTAGACAGGTTTTAGGGTCTTTTTTTATATCCAAAGGATACTTGGACAATTTGATCCAAAAGGAAGAAGGAGCACCAAGCAAAATAAACATACAAAGCTGAAAAACAGGAGGAGCGGCCGTGCAGCAAGATCAGGAGCGGCCGTGCATCATAGGCCATGGCCGGCCATCTTGGCCCCAAAATCCATGGAGTGGCCGAGCAATGAAGTGGCCTGGCCGTGCCAACCTCGGAGCGGCCGTGCAGCGATATTCGGAGCGGCCGTGCAAGTCTCCCAATTTCAAATTCAAATCTGGCGCCAAGAGTGCACGGCCGTGCAAAATCCTTGACGCGGCCGTGCAAATCGTGACTGCAGATGTAAAGGCACCTTTTTTATGGCACCTTCTTGAAGAGTCCCCTCCCAATTATAAATAGGACCCTTGTAATCAGTCTTAGATACGAAAATTTAGAGAGTAATCACTGATATTTCATAGATAGAAAATACAAATACTTGTGACAACAATTTCCAAAAAGATTTGAAGATCAAAGTTCATTGTTTTGTTCTTGGAGTTACTTTGGAAGAAAAGGAATAAAAGTGAAGCATTATTTCCAGCATTTGCCTTCTTTATTCATCATAAGTTCTTCTTACCCAATTTCTTATTTTTATTGCTTATATGTTATAAATGGCTTGTGAGTAATCCCCCTTATTCTTGGGGTTGGAAACTCAAAAGCATACTTGTTCATCATCTAAAATGAAAAGTCTTCTCTTCTTTCTTCATCTAAACAATTTCTTTATATTATTCTCTAAATGCCTTACATTTTGGAGACATCCAAATTGTATGATTCAGTCAATTGAGAGAAGTACCTAGCGGAGAATCTCGATTGACGGAACCATATAAAGAAACTAGGTTTCATTGATCACGAAAGTAGTTCAATGGCCTAGGGATGTTCCTTTGATGGAAAATATGTCGACTTTCGTTCTTAAAGGGTTCTTACTATTTATGGTCAGCTAGAGATAAGCCGGAACGCCCGTTTGTGATAGGGCGGGGATAACGTAAACGGAAATCTCAAACAGTTAGGGCATAATTAGTGAAGAATACAACACTACTTGCTTGACCGTGAGAAGTAGTGCAAGCCGAACGTATCATCCTTATTTTTTATGAAAACCTTTTATCTCTAAGACAATGACGATTTGATGAACAAGATTATGTGTATTATTTCCAATCCCGAGAATGCTTCGTTTTATAAGAATTTAATTAAAGTATTTTCTGTTTATGATTCTTTCTATTTTCTAAAAATAAATTTTATCTCCCCCCAATCTCTTCTATAATTTCTAAAGGCAAAAATATTCCCTAAAGTAAACCTTGTCTCTGTGGGATCGACCCGTACTTGCACCCGCTATATTATAATAACCCGTGCGCTTGCGGATATAAATAAATCGTTAGGTTTCGACCGAACAAGTTTTTTGGCGCCGTTGCCGGGGAACAACGGTTTACTTTTATTTTTGTCTTTACTACACAATTTTTAGTTTTTGTTTTATTTTTACTGTTTTGCTTTCTCTTCCGATAAATTGTTGCGTTTAATTTATCTTCAAGTGTTTTTCTTAGTGCATGAAACGGACTCGGACATACTTTGACAATTTTGATCCGGAACCCGAAAGAAGCTTTCAAGAGAGACTAAGAAGATTTAGAGAAACTTTAAAGAAACATATGGAAGAACCGCAAACACCCGCTAGGACCCTACGGTACTTTGTTAACCCAAGTACCCCGGGAAATAGATCCCCTATTGTTGTGCCGAATGCCGGAGCGGCACACTTCAAGATAAAGCCGCAACTATTGCATATGGTTATGAATAACCAATACAGCGGCACCGCTTTCGAAGATCCCCATCTACACATTCAAACATTCCTTGAATACTGTGATACCACACGTATTCAAAATGTTACGTCAGAAGCAATTCGGATGCGCCTTTTTCCTTTCTCTCTTAAGGATAAGGCGAAACAATGGTTAAATTCGGTCCCCCAGAATTCATTGACAACATGGGACCAAATTCAAGAAGCATTCCTTGGTCGATTTTTCCCACCAAGCAAAACTGCCCAGATACGCACAAAGATCACTAACTTCTGTCAAACAGATAGTGAGACTTTGTATGATGCATGGGAGCGGTTCAAGGAACTTCTCAGAATGTGCCCCCACCACGGGCTTGAAAAGTGGTTGATTGTTCACACCTTCTACAACGGTCTCATATTCAAGACAAGAGAGACCATTGATGCCGCTGCAGGAGGAACATTGATGAACAAGGGAGTCGATGAGGCATACGACCTTATCGAGAACATTGCATTGAACCATTACCAATGGTCAAATGAGAGGGAGCAGCAACAAGGTACGCCCGGTAAATATAATGTTGATGCAGTTACTCTTCTCTCTTCTAAAGTTGACATGCTTTTGAAAAAATTTGAAAATCTTAATGTCAATCCCATTGCTAGTGTAAATGTGTTATGTGAACTATGTGGGTCTAACTCACATAGTATGGATAATTGCGAGTTACTTGACGTTACTTCTAACGATCAAGTGAATTTTGTTAATTCTTTTGGACAAAAGGGGAGGATGTATTCTAATACATACAATCCCGAATGGAGGAATCACCCCAATTTTTCCTATAAGAATAACAACGTTCTTAACCCGCAATCATTTACACAACATCAAGGATTCACATTTGGAAATTTCAATAATACTTCAAATATTTTTTCTCCTCCTAAATCAAAATTAGATCTTTTAATGGATTTTATAGTTGAAAGCAAGAATGAGCAAGAAAAGACTAATGCTGAATTTAGGGAATGTTTTAAGTTATTTAATGATAAATTTGATAACTTAGCCGCCCATAATAAAATATTAAATGAGCATGCTAAAGCGGTAGTTACTAGAAGTGGGAGAGAACTTATTGAATATCTACCTAAAGAAAGTAGTCCCATTGAAGAAAGTATTAGTCAAAACCCACCCATGGTTGAGACTAATGATGAGGATAATAAGGGGACGGAATCCCCTAAAATAACTAGAAATTTTGAGCCACCAATACCTTACCCTCAAAGGTTGGTGAAGGCAAAACTCGATAAACAATTTGCAAAATTTTTAGAAGTTTTAAAATCTATCTACATTAATATACCTTTTACTGATGCTTTGCAACAAATGCCTTCTTATGCTAAGTTTCTCAAAGATATTCTTTCTAACAAAAGGAAGCTAGAAGAAAATGAAACTGTTGCATTAACGGAAGAAGTAAGTGTTGTTTTACAAAAAAGGTTACCCCCAAAATTAAAAGATCCCGGCACTTTCTCTATCCCTTGTAATATAGGTAAATTTGATGTTGATAATGCCATGTTAGACCTAGGAGCTAGCGTGAGCCTCATCCCGCTTTCTGTAAGTAAGAAAATTGGTGTAGGGGAATTGAAACCTACAACCATATCCCTGCAATTAGCGGACTGCTCCATTAAATATCCAGTGGGTATTATGGAAGATGTCCCTTTCCAAATCGGGAAATTAGTCATTCCAGTTGATTTTGTTGTTCTCGAGATGGAAGAGGATAGTCATATTCCTGTAATTCTAGGTAGACCATTTCTTGCCACAACTGGGACAGTTATAGACGTTAAACATGGTAACCTAACTTTGAATGTAGGAGATGATAAAATAGAGTTTAACTTATCTAAATTCATGAGAAATCCTAGTCTTGAGAACCCTTGCTTGAACATTAACATGTTAGAATCAATTAGCAAAGAATTAGAAAGTCCCCAATATAAAGATCCGCTAGAAAAAAGTCTTATAGATTGGAAGAGAACTTTGCATGATGATGACGATGATGAAATTGCAAATTATACCATGCTTTTAGATGCAGTAAAGTCTAATGGCAATAATGATTTCGAAAAGTTGGAGACTACAGCGGAGCCATCCAACAAAAAGGAAAAAGAGGTAATTAAGGCACCTCAAGTTGAGTTAAAACCTCTTCCTACAAATCTAAGGTATGAATTCTTGGGACCTAACTCCACTTATCCTGTGATTATAAATGCTAACCTAGGTCCTCTAGAAACTGAAAAGTTATTAAATGAGCTCAGGTTGCATCAAAAAGCCATAGGATATACAATAGATGACTTAAAGGGGATTCATCCAAAAATTTGCATGCATAGGATTGATTTGGAGGAAGATCATAAACCTTCAATTGAACATCAAAGAAGACTCAATCCTAACATGAAGGAAGTAGTTAAAAAGGAAGTCCTTAAATTACTTGACGTAGGCATCATCTATCCAATTTCAGATAGCAAATGGGTGAGCCCCGTTCAAGTTGTCCCTAAGAAGGGAGGAATGACAGTCATTCGAAATGATAAGGATGAATTAATCCCAACAAAGACTGTCACGGGTTGGCGCATGTGTATAGACTACAGAAAATTAAATAAAGCCACCCGAAAAGATCACTTTCCCCTTCCCTTTATAGACCAAATGCTAGAAAGATTGGCCAAACATTCCCATTTTTGTTATTTGGACGGATATTCAGGATTTTTCCAAATCCCTATCCATCCAGACGATCAAGAGAAAACTACTTTTACTTGTCCTTATGGTACCTTCGCTTATAGGAGCTTTGTAATGCTCCCGCCACTTTTCAGCGTTGTATGATGTCCATTTTTTTCGATTACGTAGAAAATATAATGGAAGTTTTTATGGATGATTTCTCTGTTTACGGATATTCTTTTGACGAATGTTTGAAAAATTTATCTAAAGTCCTACAACGTTGTGAAGAAGTGAATCTTGTTTTAAATTGGGAAAAATGTCACTTTATGGTAAATGAAGGAATAGTATTAGGACATATGGTGTCCGAAAGGGGGATAGAAGTAGATAAGGCGAAGATTGAAATTATTGAGAAATTGCCTCCGCCCATTAATGTTAAAGGAATAATAAGTTTTCTTGGTCACGCCGATTTTTACCGACGATTTATAAAGGATTTTTCAAAAATTTCTAAACCTTTAACTAATCTACTAATGAAAGATGCTCCATTTGTGTTTGATAGCCCTTGTCTTGAAGCATTTAATAGGTTAAAGGAAGCTCTGATATCCGCTCCTATCGTACAACCACCCGATTGGGATCTCCCTTTCGAAATAATGTGCGATGCAAGTGATTTTGCGGTCGGAGCTGTTCTGGGACAGCGAAAAGACAAGAAGACACACGCAATATATTATGCTAGGCGAACACTGGATGAAGCACAAATGAATTATGCCACCACAGAAAAAGGAGTTATTGGCCGTAATATTTGTTATGGATAAGTTCCGGTCATATTTGGTGGGATCAAAGGTAATCGTATACACAGATCACGCTGCAATTAGATACTTGTTGACAAAGAAGGATGCTAAGCCAAGTGATGGATGTGGTTTTACCCATCCAAAAGATATATTTCCTAGCTTATTTGATGCTCGAAACCTTGAGAATTTAATGTATCTTCTAGTGTTTTGAAAGTACAGGGGTTGAAGTGCAATTATTGAAAAAATGGAGGATTGGAGCGTACTTTGGAAGCTTTTGGATCAAATTGTAATTTTGGAAAATTTGGGACTAAACGGAAATTACGAAGTTCAAGGACCAAATTGGAATTCTTGGAAGTTCAGGGACTAAATTGGAAATATGGAATTTTTGGACGAATTTGATATATAAAAATTCGTGGGTTAAAGTTAAAAATAAAATCTCAAAGGGCGAAGTGCAAAAGAATTTATTATAGTGGTCAAAGTGCGACTGCAAAATAGCGGGACGAAACGGATACTAAATGGTATTAATGGTTGCTGGCCAAGGAAATGGTTGCCGGCCAGGAGCAAGGCTGTTGGGGCCATGGCAAGGCCAGTTAGTGGCAGCTTGAGGCCAAGGAAGGTAAGTGGCCGGCCAAGCTTGAAGGAGAATGGGGCCAAGGTTGTGCTGATTGGGCCACAGCAAGGAAGAAGCTGGAAATCAAGGCAGGTGCACGCCCAGTAGCAGTGTGCGCACGCCCGGAAGTATTCTGATTGAGAGTAGGCGTACACCCGGTCTTAGTGGGCGCGCGCCCGGTACGTACGGACAGATGCAGCCAGTTTTCTTATTTTGGACGGATTCTAAAGATTTTCCACAGATTTGCACAGAATCAGCCACGGATTTCGGGAGATTTTCTATTTTGACTAGGATTTTGATCCTAATTTGTTTCCAAAAAGGATTTCCACCCCCCCTCCTATATAAACAACCCTAGACTAGTTTTGTATCATCTTTTATCTTTTATCTTTTTATTTTTTTGGGATCTTTGGATCTTTTATTCTTTGATTTTCTCTCTATATTTTTAGTTTAGGTTTTATTTATTTTTGAAGATGAAAGAACAAGGTTTTACTTTATTTATTTTAATGGCCATTCAAGGCTAAACTATTTGATTCATGGATTGAGGTGAGTAGCAATTTGATCTTTATGCTAAAGTTTTAATTCTTCCTATATCTCTTTTGTTCTTGTTCTTCTCAACGGTTTTAATTATTGTTCTTGAGATCAATTGTATTGGCCTACCGGAATATACTTTTGACCTCTTGAATTTATTTGGATACAAACCATTGCACTTGCGTGGATGAATTGTAATTTGACCATTGTTGAGAAGAATAGATTCAATTGAGGACCTACCGGAAATCAAACGAATCTAGGTTCCATTGTTTTTAAGTTGTTAATTGAAATTCTTGAATGTTTATATTGACCTACCGGAATATATGAACATGATAGAGTTATTTGGGTTCTAATGTTCTTATTGACCTACCGGAATATATGAACATCTTAACCCTAGACTTTTGTGAACGAACCCAAGAATGAGATTGAATCCTTTTTACATGAAATAAAAAGCATAAAGTGATAATTGTTATGATCCCCAATCCATGAATCCCTTGTCTCTTATTATCTTTAATTTATTTATTTTGCTTTCTTAGTTTTATAATTCAATCAAATAAAAAAAACCTTTTTCCTTTGTTTCTTTTTACACTAATTAAATCAACTTGTTAATTCACACGAGTCTCTGTGGTTCGACCCTTACTTTTGTATATTGCTACTTCTGTAACTTGTACACTTGCAAGGTATTTTTATTACACAGTGGAATTTTATCCATCACCAAGATTAATAAGGTGGATCCTTCTCCTCCAAGAATTCGATTTGGAAATCTGTGATAAAAAGGGAACGGAAAATTTGGTCGCGGATCATTTATCTCGTCTTCCTAAGGAATTGGAAATTTCCGATAATGATGATCTTTCCATTGATGACTCATTTCCGGATGACCATCTTCTTGCTATAAACAATGTCGAAATTCCCTGGTTTGCAGACATTGTTAACTATCTAGCGTACAAGATTCTTCCCCCAGAAATGAGTTATCAACAAAAGAAGAGATTCTTATCAGAAATTAAAAATTACTTTTGGGAAGATCCGTTCCTCTTTAAACATTGAGCAGATGGAATCATTAGGCGGTGTGTACCTAATGAAGAGATCAATGACATTCTTCATCATTGTCACTCATCTCCCTATGGCGGTCATGCAAGCACAGCCAAAACCGCCGCCAAGGTTCTTCAATCAAGTTTTTTCTGGCCCACACTCTTCAAAGATTCTCGAAATTTCGTTATCTCTTGTGATCATTGCCAAAGGACCAGCAACATTTCAAGAAGAAATGAAATGCCTCTCAATAATATTCTAGAGGTTGAGATTTTTGACGTTTGGGGCATTGATTTCATGGGACCATTCCCCACATCTTTCAACAATAATTACATTTTGGTAGCGGTGGATTACGTCTCAAAATGGGTGGAAGCTATAGCATCTCCAACAAACGACTCAAAAGTCGTCATGAAGCTTTTCAAAGATACAATTTTTCCAAGATTTGGGGTTTCAAAAGTCATCATAAGTGACGGAGGGTCGCATTTTTCACACCGCCAGTTTGATGCTTTATTAAAAAAGTACGAAGTCTATCATAAAACAGACACCGCATATCATCCTCAAACAAGTGGGCAAGTGAAAATATCAAATCGAGAAATAAAGTGGATCTTGGAGAAAACAGTAATAAGTTCAAGAAAGGATTGGTCAATAAAATTAAACGATGCTTTATGGGCTTATCGCACCGCTTTTAAAACACCTATAGGAACCACTCCTTTCCGATTGGTTTATGGAAAGCCATGTCATTTACCGGTGGAGCTTGAGCATAAGGCATATTGGGCAATTAAAGCCCTAAACTATGACTTGGCGAAAGCCGGTGAAAAGCGGAGACTACAGTTACAAGAGCTCGAAGAACTCCAATATGAAGCATACGAAAGTGCCAAGCTATACAAGGAGAAAATGAAAAAATGGCATGATGCTCATATAATAAGAAAGGATTTCAAAGAAGGAGACATGGTACTACTTTTTAACTCTCGTTTAAAGCTTTTTTCAGGTAAATTAAAATCAAGATGGACGAGCCCATTTCAAGTGCGTAAAGTATATCCATACGGAGCCATTGAAATTGGGAACGAAGCACAAGGAGATTTTAAGGTAAACGGTCAAAGATTGAAACACTACATGACCGGAGATCCAATTGGAGTAGTCTCATCCATTACTTTGGGTGAACATACCACACCATTTTAGTAAGTTTCTCTTTACCCTCCCAAGATTTGGCATTGTTCCTTGAAACATTGAGGACAATATTCATTTCAGTGTGGGGGGGGGTATATCTATCCTTTTATCTTTCGCTTTCTAGTTTTAAATTTTTACTTGCTTTCTAGATTAGATTTAATTGATTTCTAGTATAATTTTTTCTTTTTAACTTAGTTGCATTTTTCATTTATGCATGTATAATAGTATATAAAAAAAAAAATATCCCTATGATGATCCATAATCATTATTTCTATGCTTGCCATTTTGCCCTAGTATAATGCCTATTTATCTTTCCTCTCATATTTTCTATAAACTTAGAAATTTATAAAAAGAAAAATATAGGGATATTTTTAGGAAATAATTGAAAGCCTCATAAGTTAGTATAGCACAATATAGAGTTTCATCAAGAAAAATGCATTTGATTAGAAGGAATCTTTAAATCTGCACTTGATCATTTTTATAAAAAAAAATATTGAGAATATTTCTTTAAAGTTGTACATCCTTTATCTTTATTAAATGTTTATTCCCTTATTAGAAGCACCCTTTATTCTGCATCCCTTGAATCACACCCTTTCATAAAAAAATTCATCTTTCCATTTCTCAAATCAAATCAAAGTAAACATCTTTATCTTATTGCTAAAAAGAGTGACTTAGTCACCAATACTTAAAAGCAAAAAGAAGCCTATTACTTCCTAAGTAACTCGGGGCACGGCGTTCGCTGCGACGATGCTTCCTTGCCAAACGGGAATAATATCCAAAAGTATTTTTGATCTAAGTATTAGGAACATGGGGTTCGCAACCACAATGTCTCCTACTTGAAAGGATAAAAAATAACTAAGGTCTTTTGCAAAAATATAACACGTGCAAAGATAAGATGAATTTGTTTAACTTTGATGAGATTTTTTCACTATCATCATCCATTTTTCGCCTTTGTGATTCAAGAATGCAATACAATTCCTCGGGAACTTCTAATTTGTGAATAAATATTTATACCTTCTCTTGTACATTTTAAACAAATAAATTCATTATTTCTCAAAAAAAAAAAAAATCACTCTAAAGAGTGAAAGCTTCTCTTCTACCAAGAAATGAATCTAAGATTTATCCTTCTAGCATGTTTTACTTGATCAAAATTCTATATATGTTATATTAGGTTATTGTCTTACATTTTATCTCTTTAAAAATATCCCCAAAATGCTTCTTCCTAGATAAATTTTTAAAGGTATACAAAATATGATTAGAAAGACAAAGGCATTATCAAAAAAAAAAAAAAGGCATTTAGGGCTTGCTACTTTATTTCTGAGGGATCATTCTTGCTTTTTCTCCCTCTCCGTATTTTCATTCTAAGTTTGCTTGGGGACAAGCAAAAGCTTAAGTGTGGGGGAGTTTGATAAGTGACTATTATATAGTCAATTATCCTAGAATTTATATACTTTTACATAAATAAATCATCATTTCTCATTTAGTTTTTAGTACTTTTTACTTACTTTTGCTATTTTATTAAATTTTACGTTTTTGATATGTTTCATACATTTTAGACAGGTTTTAGTGTCTTTTTTTATATTCAAAGGATACTTGGACAATTTGGTCCAAAAGGAAGAAGGAGCACCAAGCAAAATAAACATACAAAGCTGAAAAACAGGAGGAGCGGCCGTGCAGCAAGATCAGGAGCGGTCGTGCATCATAGGCCATGGCCGGCCATCTTGGCCCCAAAATCCATGGAGTGGCCGAGCAATGAAGTGGCCTGGCCGTGCCAACCTCGGAGCGGCCGTGCAGCGATATTCGGAACGGCCGTGCAAGTCTCCCAATTTCAAATTCAAATCTGGCGCCAAGAGTGCACGGCCGTGCAAAATCCTTGACGCGGCCGTGCAAATCGTGACTGCAGATGTAAAGGCACCTTTTTGATGGCACCTTCTTGAAGAGTCCCCTCCCAATTATAAATAGGACCCTTGTAATCAGTCTTAGATACGAAAATTTAGAGAGAAATCACTGATATTTCATAGATAGAAAACACAAATACTTGTGACAACAATTTCCAAAAAGATTTGAAGATCAAAGTTCATTTTTGTTCTTGGAGTTACTTTGGAAGAAAAGGAATAAAAGTGAAGCATTATTTCCAGCATTTGCCTTCTTTATTCATCATAAGTTCTTCTTACCCAATCTCTTATTTTTATTGCTTATATGTTATAAATGGCTTGTGAGTAATCCCCCTTATTCTTGGGGTTGGAAACTCAAAAGCATACTTGTTCATCATCTAAAATGAAAATTCTTCTCTTCTTTCTTCATCTAAACAATTTCTTTATATTATTCTCTAAATGCCTTACATTTTGGAGACATCCAAATTGTATGATTCAGTCAATTGAGAGAAGTACCTAGCGGAGAATCTCGATTGACGGAACCATATAAAGAAACTAGGTTTCATTGATCACGAAAGTAGTTCAATGGTCTAGGAATGTTCCTTTGATGGAAAATATGTCGACTTTCGTTCTTAAAGGGTTCTTACTATTTATGGTCAGCTAGAGATAAGCCGGAACGCCCGTTTGTGACAGGGCGGGGATAACGTAAACGGAAATCTCAAACAGTTAGGGCATAATTAGTGAAGAATACAACACTACTTGCTTGACCGTGAGAAGTAGTGCAAGCCGAACGTCTCATCCTTGTTTTTTATGAAAACCTTTTATCTCTAAGACAATGACGATTTGATGAACAAGATTATGTGTATGATTTTCAATCCCGAGAATGCTTCGTTTTATAAGAATTTAATTAAAGTATTTTCTGTTTATGATTCTTTCTATTTTCTAAAAATAAATTTTATCTCCCCCCAATCTCTTCTATAATTTTTAAAGGCAAAAATATTCCCTAAAGTAAACCTTGTCTCTGTGGGATCGACCCGTACTTGCACCCCCTATATTATAATAGCCCGTGCGCTTGCGGATATAAATAAACCGTTAGGTTTCGACCGAACACTCCTCTCTCTATCCGCTCGTCTCTCTCTCTCTCTCCTCGTCTCTCATCTACTATGTTGTGGGTATGTTTTGAATAGGAAATAGTGAAAAAGAGTAGAGATAAAATTTGGTAGTTCGTGGTTGTTTGAAGGAGGCAAGAATAGTCTGAATTGGTGGCAATCGACGCCAGATTTTGTATAATGTGAGTCGATTTTTCTATCATTTTAGCTCAACTATGCTTGTTTCTGCCTACTTATTTAGTTTTTTTCATTACGATTGTGCTTAAGCATCCAATTTTTAGCATACTGTATGTGCAGCATTCTTGACTGTATGGAAGTATTTAGCTACTCATTTTATTTCTGAGTCGATTTTTCAGATCGGATCGGGGCAGGTTCGATAAAGGGTTTGTGCTGTTCGGATCAGCACTAGCACTGATCTGATCCGAACCTGACCCGTTGCCATCCCTAACCGGCACCATCAAAATATTTTTTTTTAACAAGATGACATTGTTTTTGCTTAGAAAAGAAAATGATTAATAGATATTTGGAACGCTGAAGGAGCGAGCGACTGCCGGTGAGCAGCTGGGCGGTCGCCCGCAAAGGAATCTGAAAAAATCACAAGTTGCTGTATGAGTGGGCGACCACCAAAAAGAAATGGACACCATCAATAGGTTAGGTATAGATCCGCCACTGCCAATATATCTTTTCTTTTCTCCATTAGTGTCCATTGATTTGATTGCAATTCTCTCTATCTAGACATTATAGAGTACTCTCTATTAAAGATGTTGGATATCTTTTTGCCATTAATCCATTGAACATTATGTACTAACACGTAATTTTCCCTTTCAATATCTTTACTCAAACAACACATGCCTTTGTAGGCCACAATGTCTATGAACATCACTTGCATAATGATAGGTTTATGAAGATATGCCAAAAAAAAAAAAAACCTTCTGGTATCCCCTAGGGGTGGACATGGTTCGATTCAAACCGCGATTTGAGATCGAACCGAACCAAATCACGCAGTTTGGTTTGGTTTTTTTCTATAAATGGTTTAGCTTGGTTTGAAAATTTAATAAACCGTGTGGTTCGGTTCAGCTCGCAGTCTGGAACCTCAAAACCGAATCAAACCGAACCGAACCAAACCAATTCAGACCGAACCGCGGTTTGGATTTATTGGGTTTTGGTACTTTGGTATAATCTATTTGGTTTGATACTTTTATCTTGCTACTAAGACATTTGACTTTTATTTAATGGTTGAATCTTGAATTTGTAATTTTGTATCTTTATTTTAGACAATGTCTTGTAATTTGTTTTGAGATGGTTTCTTTTGTTGTACTTGTTAAAACAATAAACTTTCAGTTTACTAAAACTCATTCCTATTTGGATAGTAGTATTTGTGTTTTATGTTTAATATATATGATTGCTAGTTTGATAAAAAAAATATGTAAAGAGCAACGCTTTTAGTTGGACAGGTTTGTAGTTCGGATAGCGGTCTAGACCGCAGTTCGGACCACGATTTGAACCGTTTATGAAATCGTGTTTTGAGACCGAACCGAACCAAACCGAGGTGGTTTGATTTGGTTTGAAATTTTCTATGATTCGATTTGGTTTGGAATTTTTCCAAATCGAGTACTAGCGGTTTGGTCTTCAAATTCCTTCCAAACCGAACCAAACCGAACCATGTCCACCCCTAGTATCCCCACCCCCAGTCTTTAATTAGGAACTCTGAATTAGGAAAATGTTGTTTTCCTTTCTTCTTTTACAAAAAAAAAATGAATAAAAAAAATAAAATTTGTTTAATGAAACAAAATATATAACACCAACTCACATACATGAACTCAAAAATATGAATTTTAAATAGAAGACTTAGGTGAAATTTGATTTTTTTTTAAGTGTTAAGTGCTGAAATCTGATTTCTGAATTTGGCTGAATTGATAAGAGGTAGCGTCTGAGGACTGATTTCTTAATTACTCAAACTGTTTAAATATTCATCTGAATTCAAATCTGAAATTAATGTTACGACATTTAAAGGAGTAGAGAGATGAGATGAATGGTTATTGATCTAGTGTTTGGGTTGAGTATTTTTGAAATCACGAGGTTATGGAAGAGATATATATGAAATAAATCAATTAAGAGGCAAATAAATGATAGTTTTACATCTGAAAATTAAGTGGAAAATAAGAGGCATTCAGATCTGAACGGAGAAAAAAAATAAACAATCTGAATTGTATTATATCTGATGCACCCACCCATTCAGATCTGAATAAGAGATGAAAATGAAAAACAAATGAAACCTTAATTGCTTTCTCTTACTGAATATTTTAATATTCTTTTTACACTGAAATCAATATAGTTAATACTTTATATTTTTTAAAAAATTAAAGGGTTAATTACCATTTAGGGCCTGAGGTCGTATACCTGTTCTCGCACGGGGGCCTGTTATAGTTTCCTTTTCAATTTAGGGCCTGTCATTAAAAAAGTTAGCCAATTAAGGGAAAACTAACGATTTTGGTTAAAAAACTCAGTTAAGTGACCATGTGCCTACCACGTGCGTTTTAACGAGGGTATTTCTGGCAAATGAAGTTGTTATCCCTGTTAAGGGGGTTAAATGCAATTTCCTAAATTAAAAAGAAAAAAAAAACCTAAATAATAACAACACCATCATCCTCCATCACCGCAACCAAACCTAACACCATCACCATCACCACCACCACCATGTCACCGCCACCACCACTTGAAAATACCAGAAAAAAAAAACCCCCCACAACATTTCACAACAACAAAATCAATTTCAGATCCATGAAATTGAGATATTGAAATCAAAACCTTCACCTGGTCTCCCTCGCCGGCAACCCAAAACAACGCCCATCCCTTCCACCTTAATCTCCATCACCGCACAACTCTCTCTGTACCCAAATCCCTCTCAACCTCCATCACCATCACAGCCTCACCAAACAACGACCCAATCCCCTTTCAACCAAACTCACCAGTTCTCTCTCCCTAAAACCACCACTACCTCATCCTCCTCCTCGCGCCTTCATCCATTCCACCAAAACAGCCACCGGTTCCCACTCTCTCTCTATACGCAAACAAACACCAAAGCTCTCTCTCCGGATTCATCTTCTTCACCAGTCGTCTCTCCCAAAACCGATTAACCGGCGACCGTCCTCACCGTCTCCTCCCTCCCTAAACCGATTCACCAAGACACGACCCAATCCCCCTCACCAACTCTCTCTGTACCCAAATCAGCAACTCAATCGCCTTCCACCCGTCAACAACCGCTTCCAACCGAGCTCTCTTCCTCTACCCAAAGCTGCGCCACCGTTCCCCTCTCCATTCCCAAAATTACAATCGCCGTTTCCCCTGTTCCAGATCCTAAACCATTCCACTCTTTCCAGCCTTGAAGTTTCACAAACCCAATTCACAGCTACCATTCTGAGCTCGAGTATGGAAGTAATTTTTGATTTGTACCAATCTAGGTCTGCTAATTGGACGGATAACAATGGTGGTGGGCTGCGGTGGGGTGTGGTGGTGGGATATGGCAATGAAGGTCTGCAACTTGGGGTGAATCGGGATAGAGAGAGAGAGAGAGAGAGAGAGAGAGAGAGAGAGAGAGAGAGAGAGAGAGTAACACAGATGGGATAGAGAGAGAGAGAGAGAAATGAAGGTGGAATATTTTGATTAGATTTTTTTTTCTTTTTTTCAATTTGATGTTATAGTTTTTTTTTAATATTCATTATGTGTGGTTGGAATATTTTTAAAATAAATTCCATTACATAAATGAATTTATTATTTTACATAATAATTGTTATTTTTTTCATAAATGAATTTATTATTTTACATAATAATTGTTATTTTTTTCATAAATGAATTTATTATTTTACATAATAATTGATAAATTTATAATTTATAAATTTATAAATTTATAAATGTGATTATTTAATTATAATTTTTTCTTTATTTTGTTTTAAAATGTGATTATTTAATATTTAAAAAAAAAAATTTAGTCCTTTCATTTTATGAAATTACATTTAACTCCCTGAATATGAAATTAACTTCAGTTTGGTCCAATCCGTTAGACTTTAACAAGTTTTTCAACGAATTTCGTCAAATAGCCCTTAACTGACTAACTTTTTTAATGACAGGCCCTAAATTGAAAAGGAAACTATAATAGGCCCCCGCGCGAGAACAGGTATACGACCTCAGACCCTAAAAAGTAATTAACCCAAAATTAAAATATCAAAAGTATGACACTTATTTTGAAACTGGTGGAACATAAAAAGGCATACTACAAAGTAAATAAATTTAAAAATGGAAAGGATATGGAAATGGTCAAGATTATCGAAGGTGGTGTTGCAGTTGCCAACAAAACAATAGAATATGTACAAGTGGATGGTCCATATATATATCAACTAGAGTATGGGGCATCATAAATTCACCATAAATTCAATAAATAATTATCAACGATTGACCAAAAGATACAGCAACAATTGTTAGTAGCGATTTAATTTACAAATTTAATTCTTACTAACAATGATTGGTTGAAATTTAATAGATATATAGTGCGGCCAAATGAGTATTTTGTATAATCGATTAAAAGTGACTGTATATTCCCGTTCTGAAATGAAATAAGTGTCTAATTTTTTTTAATTTATTCAAAATTAATAACAATTTTTTTTTTAAATAGGACATTTATATTTTGAGACGGAGTTGCTCTCTGTTGAGATATTGATAAAGATATTTTGTCAATATCTTTTTCTTTTACATGTGATTATTGTTTCCTTATTTGATACTCACGTATTGATAGAATCATTCTCCAAGTAGGAAACTTGTGTATATATATAGAGTTGTAATCAATTGAAATTATTTTCTCCTTCACAAATCGGCTCTTAACTCTCTAGGCTGCAAATAAGATAAATGGCTTGAGTGTTTATTTTAGTTTTCATGGTGGAACATCGCAAGTACCGAAATAGAGGTTTGACTCGAGAAAATAAAGGGAGAGAAGAGAGTTGACATTTGGCCGGCAGCACAACGCGGTGGCATTAATGGGCTAAGGCGCGAGGGCAACAAACACACAGAAAAACTAACCGCGGCACGCCATTAGGTTCATTTATAGCTTATGAAACCGGCAGAATATTTCATTACAAAACTGTACTAATCCCAAACATTTGACTTTTTAAAAGTCAACACGTTAAAGTGACTTCATTGCATACGTGGACCAACAAAACAAAAGAGAAGCTTTGACACGAAAACCTATAAGTTGCTAGTATGGGGAACGATCGTACATCTTACTCTAAAAGGGTTCAATTCTATTTCTAGTATTTTTTTTAAATTTTTTTTGTGATAACCAAATTTCAGTTTCGTTGGACTAAGTCTTGGACCACCAGCTATCGGTCCCTTAATGACTGTCGAAGATAAATCGCTTCTAGTATCTTTGTTCATTGGATTTGTGACGGATTCAAGGTAAATATTTGAACTATTATTTCATTTAATGTTATTGGTCGAATAATTTTTCGTGGGTAATCATGAAATTTTGTGGGTAATCTTGACGGAATATTTCGTGGATAATTTTTCCGTGAATAATCTGAGAGTTTCTAGTAGTGAAGGCTTTTTTTATTACAACAAAAGTTGGAAATTTGGGGACGAAAGTTAAATAAAATTTTAGGGGTCCAAAATGACCATTTGCCTTAAGGCCTTCACATGACCCTCCCTATATTTCAAATGGTTCTATGTTCATTTGACTTTTGTCTTCCTTCCAGAATTTTTTATACTACCTCCGTGTTATAATAGAAGGCATTAAAAAAAAAAACTACTTTAAAAAGATGAAAATTAAAAAAAAAAATACATAACTTCGAAATTACAAAAAGTAATAACAGTTAAATACAACAAATTTAAGTAAGACAATTAAATATAACTAATATAAATGAGACAGTTAAGTATAACAATTTAAATAATATTGTTAAATTTAACGAATTAAAGTATCATACCAATATAAAATGGTTTGTCACTTGTCCCACCACAACTGTGTTTATCGGTGGTCCTACTCCTGCTGGTACAGTCACTGAAAGGCATAAGTTGCCACCGCTAGCCGAGTACGAAATGAACGCCACATTATACCTCATGACAATGATGTGCCCAAGATCTGGGAGGTCCATCCAATAAGTGTTCACCTGTAGTAACACCCGCAGGCAGCCTCAGTGATGACATTACCCCCATTACGACCCCACTGGTTTTTAATGATTTTCTGAATACGAGCCCGCTCTTGTCTGATATTGCGCAAGGCTTCCGTTGACACTTTAGTCAATATGTTGTGATACAGATTACGGGTCCTCAAATCAATTGGAGTTCTGGTCTTTGATCTATTCATACTCTGTTTGATATTTTTTAGTTGGATATCCAAGATCTTATGAGCCTTTTTGAAGATTGTGTCAAAAGTAGAAGAAGCACTCCCCAATGCCTTCTTCAACCTATTATGCTCACCCTCATTGTTGTTTGTGGTATGGGTCCCGAAGTGTGGTAACACATCCGTGTGCATAGACAGAATATTCTGAGAGTATGGAGTAATCCATGTATCGCGGAGGTAATCCAATAATACAGGATAAGATCTGAAACGGTCACAAAGCCCTTGCCAACGTTCGTCCCATTCGCCAGAGGTAGGGGCTGAGATTGCATAATTGAAACTCCTCATGAATGATTCTGCCAAATCCTCGCTACCTGTATGACTCAACCCATGCTTTCTAACATTGACTTCGATATGCCTCCGACACAAGAAATGTGCGGTGTCGGGAAAAACTGTACGTAGAGCGCTGATGCACGATCAGTGACAAAAACTGTTGGCAACTGGGGAGGTGTAAACAGACTGTGCAAATTATCCAATGCCCATATGTAATCATCCGCACTCTGATACTTGAGGAACGCATACGCTATTGTGAAATTATGCCCGGTGGAAGTAAATCCTACAAACTGCAAGAAGTACAGTCCATAGCAGTTGGTGTTGTAAGTGCAGTCACCTTGTACAACATATGGAAAACAGTTTAGCATCTTCATTGCTAATGGGTGAGAGAAGAATATGTCGTTGATCATGCCACTCTCAGCGTCTTCCCTCTTGTAGTATATATATTCATGATCTTCGAGTAATTTAAGGAATTGTTGTAGCGGGGTCCTCCCTTATCGTTCTTCTTCTCTATATTTTGTGACCCTTTGACAAAATGCATCTCATGGGAGCCACGGGGGGCTGTCTGGGGATCCTCTGCTGGTACCCGAACTGCCTAGTAACACGATCAGGCATGTACGCCTCAGTGATGTCACAAAAGCGTATAACCCCCCTGAAGTATGAAATTGGCAGAATTGCGTCCGCTCCGGTACCATAAGGAATCCAAATAACCTGTGAGTAGACTTTGTTAGCCAAAGTCTACATAATAACGGAGGGAGTGTAACAATTTGAAACAGTTTTAATATGAATAACTCAACCTGTCAACATGCATCGTGTCAAGAGTGCGGCGATACTGCACTAGATGCTCTAATACCCTCCCAGCTGTATCAGTACGTGACCATCTACGGGCTCTCGGCTGCCCCTGCTGCCAGTGCGGGTCAGAAACTCGCCGGAAATCCGAAAAGTACTCGTATATCCAGCCCTGAGATGTATGTAAAAAAGTATTAAATACTAATCAAATGCAACATGTAATTACAGAGGGGGGGGGGAGTCGACAGAGTAAAAAGAAAGTGAATAGAGTAAGATGTACCTCTAGCAGAGTCGCACAACCACCCATCTGCTTGCATCCGGATCTGGACGCCTTTCCCAACTCTCGGTATAAGTATGCCAACGTAGATGATCCCCAGGAGAGAGTGGGGAGTCTCTCAAGATCCATGCACAGGGGAAGGTAGGCTACGGGCACCTTATCCTGACTCTTGTCCACGAACATCGTGGAACCCAAGAGGTGCAGGATATACGCAGAAGCTCTGTTGGGAATCGTCATGCGCCCTATACGGTAAGAAAAGAGACGCCGGACATCCTTTAATAAGTACCCGGTGCCGATCAAATCGAGGTGTACGGCGATCTTGGGATAGGTCGAGCACGTGGATCCGGATACCGAACAGGTGCACCTACACAGTTGATACCTATAAATTGAAAATGAAATAACACATTTTAGTACAAGAGATGAATGTAGATAGTTCATATAGTCTTGAAATTGATAATATATAACAACATACCCAGGATATGAAAGACGTCATGTAACGTAATCGTCATCTCCCCCCACGCCATGTGGAACGAGTTAGTCTCAGGAGACCACCGTTCCAAAAATGCCGTTAGCAGCGCATGGTTAGGCCTCTGAATGGTGGCATCGTGCAGATGCTGGATGTCTGATGCATCGACAAGGGTCAGCCAGGCTCTATCAGTAGCCTCCAGTTCATCACGCTTGAACTTGTTTATTCCAAACAAAAATATAATCAATACTCGAGATCGAGAAAAGCATGGGATGATAATTAATGGAATATTTAGAGTGTGTGCCAAATAACTTCAAGATTTTAATAGTTTCACATTAATGATTATCTTACTTGCGCAGATGCAGCAGTCTCGTATGGAAAGTCACCACTGACTCACTAGTGGCGTCCCTCCAAATCTCCGGGCTCTGTGATCACCAAACCCGTATATAAGTGAAACAACCTCTGGGCCGCCACCTGGGTCACTCTGAATCTGTCATGATGGTGCCTCCTCCTCACCTGCATCCTGTCTCCTCCTCCGTCCCTGCCCTCTAGGCACAATCTGACCCCGCCTCCTCCCATGCCTCAATGTTCTAACATCTATCTCCTCCTCCTCCTCCTGCTCCTTCTCCTCCTCCCCATCCTCACTATCCCCCTCCTCCTCATCCTCACTATCCCCCTCCTCCTCCTCCTCCCCCTCCTCCTCCTCACTATCCCCCTCCTCCTCCTCCTGAACATCATCAGATGCTATCGCCTCCTCCTCCCTCTCCTCCTGCTCCTCCTCATCTGTGAATTTCTTGTCATTCTTAGACTTGCTCCACTTTTCTTTTCTCTCCGGATGCTTTTCAGCCTTTCTCTTTCTATTGGACGCGGTCATACGCTCACGTGCCTACAAAAAACAAATAAGAGACAATAAATTAGCTATTTAGCATCTGACAAATATGAACAATGTAAAGAAAAAGAGTGGACACTGGAAATCTCGTATGAACTCACACGAGACACATCTTGTAAGAACTCACACGAGACACATCTTGTAAGAACTCACACGAGACACATCTCGTGTGAGTTCATACGAGATGAGTCTCGTATGAGTTCACACGAGATGTGTCTCGTGTGAGTTCATACGAGATGCTTTCTGCCTCTAAACCCAGTTCATACGATATGTTAAAATTAGGTTTAAATTACCTTCTTTACAAGCACGGTGCTAGAAGAAGCTCCGACGGCGATGGCAGTGGCGGTAGCGGCGACGCCAGCTCCGGCAGGGACCTTCGAAATTTTTACTCTAGCCATTTTCGTTGTCTTCGTCGTCAATCGTCGTAAGAGAGAGACTGGAAAAAGGGAAAATTGAATGAGTGAATAAAAAAAATTAGGTATATAAAAGGCTATTTTAGTAATTTACTTACTTCCCTGAAAATTGAGTCACTGTATTTAGTATTTGCTCATAATTACCTTCAAAAAGAGACTATTTATACTACAAAATTTAACATTTCACTACATTCATTAAAATTATACAACTGTATATACATTTGCATTTTTGTTGCATTTCAAATGCATGTTAATTAAAATTTTAGATTTTTTGGTCATGATATTAACTCATTTATTCATGGAAAATATATGAATAAATATGCAAGAAATTATAAGATATGTATGAAATTATTGAACATAAACATTTAGTTATTTCGTTAAACATCTAGTTTTTGCATATATAATGAGACTGTCAAACATGCAGCTGCATCAGAACACAGTGCTCACTGTCCTACTTATATACATCTCCTCCCGGAGTGTACCCTGTGGGATGTTGATTATTGACGTTGTGGTGGCTGAGAATGGATCGGGTGATTATAGAACAATATCAGAAGCTATCAAAGTTGTTCCCGGTCAAGGAATTAAACGCTTTTACATAAGCGTGTAATCAGGGCTATACATCAAATGTGACATTGGGGTTGGAATACCAAACAATCATATAAGAAAATAGTCACGATAGACCTCATGTTGGAATTGATCAACTTGAATACACAGATTTTCTCTCTCAATCATAAGTTTGATTCTCTCTTTCTCCTTCCTTATGTTGATGTTTGGGATTTTGAGATAAAAGGGTTCAATTCTATTTCTAGTATCTTTGTTCGTTGAATCTATGACGGATTCATGGTAAATATTTGAACTAGTATTTCATTTAATGTTATTGGCCGAATAATTTTTCGTGGGTAACCATGAAATTTCATGGGTAATTTTGACAGAATATTTTGTGGGTAATTTTTCGTGAATAATCTGACAGTTTCTAGTAGCGAAGGCTTTTTTATTACAACAAAAGTTGGAAATTGGGGTACGATAGTTAAATAAAATTTTAGGGGTCCAAAATGACCATTTGCCTTAAGGCCTTCACATGACCCTCCCTATATTTCAAATGGTTCTATGTTCATTTGACTTTTGTCTTCCTTCCCGAATTTTTTATAATACCTCCGTGTTATAATAAAAGACATTTACAAAAAAAACTATTTTAGAAAGATGGAAATTACAAAAAAAAAAAAAAAACACACACACTACCAGAAACTGGTGTTTTAGCGACGGAATGAACAGCGACGGAAGCATTCCGTCGCTATTTAGCGACGGAAATTATGCTTTAGCGACGGAATAAATTTGGCGCCAAATTTAGCGACGGAATTAAATTCCGCCGCTGAATTTCGTCGCTAAAAACGAATATTCGACGAATATTCGTTTTAGCGACGGAATTTCAGCGGCGGAATTTAATTCCGTCGCTAAATAAAATATCAGCGACGGAATTATTCCGTCGCTGATAATTTATTTATTTTTTAATTTTTTTTAAGTTATCAGCGACGGAATTATTCCGTCGCTGATAATTTATTTATTTTTTAATTTTTTTTACGTTATCAGCGACGGAATTATTCCGTCGCTGATAATTTATTTAAAAAAAAATAAAATTAGATTATCAGCGACGGAATTATTCCGTCGCTGATAATCTATTTTTTTAAAAAAATAATAAATTATCAGCGACGGAATAATTCCGTCGCTGATAATTAATTTATTTTTTATTTTTTTTTAATTTATCAGCGACGGAATTATTCCGTCGCTGATAATTTATCAGCGACGGAATAATTCCATCGCTGAAATTTTTTTTTTAATTTTTCTTCTATATACTTTCATTTGTTTAGTTTTTTTCTATCTTTTTTTTCTATAACTTTTTCTAAAAAAAAACAATAATTAACAAAGGCTAAAATATTATTTTCTAGTCAATAAAAAAATTAAAAAATAAATATAGGGTAGTCCGTCCCTCTTTTGACTTTTCTTCTATATACTTTCATTTGTTTAGTTTTTTTTCTATCTTTTTTTCTATAACTTTTTCTAAAAAAAAACCACTAATTAACAAAGGCTAAAATATTATTTTCTAGTCAACAAAAAAATTAAAAAAATTAAAAAATAAATATAGGGTAGTCCGTCCCTCTTTTGACTTTTCTTCTATATACCTTCATTTGTTTAGTTTTTTTTTTCTATCTTTTTTTAGATAACTTTTTCTAAAAAAAAACCACTAATTAACAAAGGCTAAAATATTATTTTCTAGTCAATAAAAAATTTAAAAAAAATTAAAAAATAAATATAGGGTAGTCCGTCCCTCTTTTGACTTTTCTTCTATAGACCTTCATTTGTTTAGTTTTTTTTTCTATCTTTTTTTGTATAACTTTTTCTAAAAAAAATCACTAATTAACAAAGGCTAAAATATTATTTTCTAGTCAATAAAAAATTTATAAAAAATTAAAAAATAAATATAGGGTAGTCCGTCCCTCTTTTGACTTTTCTTCTATATACCTTTATTTGTTTAGTTTTTTTTTTCTATCTTTTTTTATATAACTTTTTCTAAAAAAAACCACTAATTAACAAAGGCTAAAATATTATTTTCTAGTCAATAAAAAATTTATAAAAAATTAAAAAATAAATATAGGGTAGTCCGTCGTCCCTCTTTTGACTTTTCTTCTATATACCTTCATTTGTTTAGTTTTTTTCTATCTTTTTTATATAACTTTTTCTAAAAAAATCACTAATTAACAAGGCTAAAATATTATTTTCTAGTCAATAAAAACGAGTCCTCTTTGACTTTTCTTCTATATACCTTTATTTGTTTAGTTTTTTTCAAGGCTAAAATATTATTTTCTAGTCAATAAAAAATTTAAAAATTAAAAAATAAATATAGGATAGTCCGTCGTCCCTCTTTTGACTTTTCTTCTATATACTTTCATTTGTTTAGTTTTTTTTCTATCTTTTTTTCTATAATGGCACATATTTGTAACTCAATTTCCATTTGGATTTTGAGGAAAGTCATAAAGATGAAAAACACTTTAAATGTCATTTAGAATGTAGAAAAAAATAAAAAATAAATAAACGAGGTAGCCGTATACCATTTTCACAAGATCGGGACACATAAAACCCTAAAACCCCTAAATAATGGCACATATTTGTAACTCAATTTCTATTTGGATTTTGAGGAAAGTCATAAAGATGAAAAACACTTTAAATGTCGTTTAGAATGTAGAAAAAAATAAACGAGGTAGCCGTATACCATTTTCACAAGATCGGGACACATAAAACCCTTAAAACCCTAAATAATGGCACATATTTGTAACTCAATTTCCATTTGGATTTTGAGGAAAGTCATAAAGATGAAAAACACTTTAAATGTCATTTAGAATGTAGAAAAATAAAAAAAAAAACGAGGTAGCCGTATACCATTTTCACAAGATCGGGACACATTCCTTAAAATTCTAAATAATGACACATATTTGTAACTCAATTTCCATTTGGATTTTGAGGAAAGTCATAAGATGAAAAACACTTTAAATGTCATTTAGAATGTAGAAAAAAATTAAAAAAAAATAAACGAGGTAGCCGTATACCATTTTCACAAGACCGGGACACAAAAAACCCTAAAAACCCTAAATAATGGCACATATTTGTAACTCAATTTTCATTTGGATTTTGAGGAAAGTCATAAGATGAAAAACACTTTAAATGTCATTTAAAATGTAGAAAAAAATTAAAAAAAAATAAAAGAGGTAGCCGTATACCATTTTCACAAGATCGGGACACAAAAAACCCTAAAAACCCTAAATAATGGCACATATTTGTAACTCAATTTCCATTTGGATTTTGAGGAAAGTCATAAGATGAAAAACACTTTAAATGTCATTTAGAATGTAGAAAAAAATTAAAAAAAAATAAACGAGATAGCCGTATACCATTTTCACAAGATCGGGACACATTCCTTGAAACCCTAAATAATGACATATATTTGTAACTCAATTTCCATTTGGATTTTGAGGAAAGTCATAAGATGAAAAACACTTTAAATGTCATTTAGAATGTAGAAAAAAACTAAAAAAAAATAAACGAGATAGCCGTATACCATTTTCACAAGATCGGGACACATTCCTTAAAACCCTAAATAATGGCACATATTTGTAACTCAATTTCCATTTGGATTTTGAGGAAAGTCATAAAGATGAAAAACACTTTAAATGTCATTTAGAATGTAGAAAAAAATAAAAAAAAATAAACGAGGTAGCCGTATACCATTTTCACAAGATCGGGACACATAAAACCCTAAAACCCCTAAATAATGGCACATATTTGTAACTCAATTTCCATTTGGATTTTGAGGAAAGTCATAAAGATGAAAAACACTTTAAATGTCATTTAGAATGTAGAAAAAAATTAAAAAAAAAAATAAACGAGGTAGCCGTATACCATTTTCACAAGATCGGGACACATTCCTTAAAATTCTAAATAATGACACATATTTGTAACTCAATTTCCATTTGGATTTTGAGGAAAGTCATAAGATGAAAAACACTTTAAATGTCATTTAGAATGTAGAAAAAAATTAAAAAAAAATAAACGAGGTAGCCGTATACCATTTTCACAAGACCGGGACACAAAAAACCTTAAAAACCCTAAATAATGGCACATATTTGTAACTCAATTTCCATTTGAATTTTGAGGAAAGTCATAAGATGAAAAACACTTTAAATGTCATTTAAAATGTAGAAAAAAATTAAAAAAAAATAAAAGAGGTAGCCGTATACCATTTTCACAAGATCGGGACACAAAAAACCCTAAAAACCCTAAATAATGGCACATATTTGTAACTCAATTTCCATTTGGATTTTGAGGAAAGTCATAAGATGAAAAACACTTTAAATGTCATTTAGAATGTAGAAAAAATAAAAAAAATAAACGAGATAGCCGTATACCATTTTCACAAGATCGGGACACATTCCTTGAAACCCTAAATAATGACATATATTTGTAACTCAATTTCCATTTGGATTTTGAGGAAAGTCATAAGATGAAAAACAGTTTAAATGTCATTTATAATGTAGAAAAAAATTAAAAAAAAATAAACGAGATAGCCGTATACCATTTTCACAAGATCGGGACACATTCCTTAAAACCCTAAATAATGACACATATTTGTAACTCAATTTCCATTTGGATTTTGAGGAAATTCATAAAGATGAAAACACTTTAAATGTCATTTAGAATGTAGAAAAAAATAAAAAAAAATAAACGAGGTAGCCGTATACCATTTTCACAAGATCGGGACACATAAAACCCTAAAACCCCTAAATAATGGCACATATTTGTAACTCAATTTCCATTTGGATTTTGAGGAAAGTCATAAAGATGAAAAACACTTTAAATGTCATTTAGAATGTAGAAAAAAATTAAAAAAAAAAATAAACGAGGTAGCCGTATACCATTTTCACAAGATCGGGACACATTCCTTAAAATTCTAAATAATGACACATATTTGTAACTCAATTTCCATTTGGATTTTGAGGAAAGTCATAAGATGAAAAACACTTTAAATGTCATTTAGAATGTAGAAAAAAATAAAAAAAAATAAACGAGGTAGCCGTATACCATTTTCACAAGATCGGGACACAAAAAACCCTAAAAATCCTAAATAATGGCACATATTTGTAACTCAATTTCCATTTGGATTTTGAGGAAAGTCATAAGATGAAAAACACTTTAAATGTCATTTAGAATGTAGAAAAAAATTAAAAAATATAAACGAGGTAGCCGTATACCATTTTCACAAGATCGGGATACATTCCTTAAAACCCTAAATAATGGCACATATTTGTAACTCAATTTCCATTTGGATTTTGAGGAAATCCATACTGATGAAAAACACTTTAAATGTCATTTAGAATGTAGAAAACAGTTTAAAAAAAATAAATGATGTAGTCGTATACCATTTTCACAAGATCGGGACACAAAACTCTAAAAAACCCTAAATAATGACACATATTTGTAACTCAATTACCATTTGGATTTTGAGGAAAGTCATAGAGATGAAAAACACTTTAAATGACATTTAGAATGTAGAAAAAGATTAAAAAAAATAAACGAGGTAGCCGTATACCATTTTCACAAGATCGGGATACATTCCTTAAAACCCTAAATAATGGCACATATTTGTAACTCAATTTCCATTTGGATTTTGAGGAAAGTCATAAAGATGAAAAACACTTTAAATGTCATTTAGAATGTAGAAAAAAATTAAAAAAAAAATAAACGAGGTAGCCGTATACAATTTTCACAAGATCGGGACACATAAAACCCTAAAAACCCTAAATAATGGCACATATTTGTAACTTAATTTCCATTTGGATTTTGAGGAAAATCATAGAGATGAAAAACACTTTAAATGTCATTTAGAATGTAGAAAATAATAAAAAAAAATAAACTAGGTAACCGTATACCATTTTCACAAGATCGGGACACATTACTTAAAATCCTAAATAATGGCACATATTTGTAACTCAATTTCCATTTGGATTTTGAGGAAAGTCATAAAGATGAAAAATACTTTAAATGTCATTTAGAATGTAGAAAAAAATTAAAAAAAAATAAACGAGGTAGCCGTATACCATTTTCACAAGATCGGGACACATTCCTTAAAACCCTAAATAATGGCACATATTTTTAACTCAATTTCCATTTGGATTTTGAGGAAAGTCATAAAGATGAAAAACACTTTAAATGTCATTTAGAATGTAGAAAAAATAAAAAAAAATAAACGAGGTAGCCGTATACCATTTTCACAAGATCGGGACACATAAAACCCTAAAAATCCTAAATAATGACATATATTTTTAACTCAATTATTATTATGTTATTACTAATTATTATTGTAGTACTAAGCATTTACATTTATTATACAATTATTATTATTAAATAATTTAATTAGATTTTAAATGAATTAAATTTTTTTTCAAAAAAAAACTAAGTATCATTATTACATCATTTATTATTAAGTCATATTTTTCACATGGATCTCCATCTAAGCCATTTATAATAACACATTTAAGTTGAATCTAATGGCTCACATTTTAACAAACTATTTCACTTGGATCACAATCTCAACCATCCATTCATATTAACACATTTAAGTTGAATCCAATGGCTCACATTTTAACAAACTATTTCACTTGGATCACCATCTCAACCATCCATTCATATTAAATCAATGGTCCAAATTCCTTACTCACATTTTAACAAACAAATTAATCCTTATATATATATATATATATATATATATATATATATATATATATATATATATATATATATATATATATATATAAACACTCTCTCTCTCACACACACACACACACTTCCTCTTCCCAGACACATACACACACTCTCTCTCACACACACACTCTCTCTCTCTAGCCGCAAATTACAGAGCCCTCCCAATCGTCGTCTTCTTCGACCACTACAATCATCCCTCACCGGTGACCCAAGGCCACCCTCCTTCTCCGATTGCCATCATCGATCTCCCAAGACCCAACCCGTCCTTCATTCATCTCTAAAACCCATTGGCCGGTGAATCCTTCCTCACCCCTCTGTTTCTCTACCCCAAAATCACCATTCTCCTTCTCCCGTTCACCGTCATCGATTTCCCTACTTCCAATCCCAATCTCCTTCTCCGGCCAAGCCCCAAATCAACACCCTCACTCTCCGTATCCAAAACCACGACCCAAACCAAAGCTCTTCTTCTCCGGCCAAGGTCACCGTCATTCCCTTTCTCCGGCGACGATCCGTTCGCCGCCCCCAACAACGCCAAGCACGACAACTGATTCCTCACCAGTTGAAGTCTTCCCCAAAACCGGTTGCGGTCTTCCTCTCTCTCTCTCACACACAAACTATTTCAATTGGATTTCTGAAAACTGTACTCAGTATTTGAGTATGCGAATCCTATGAGATGGTGGTCTTATTTGATATTCTCTTTGTTCATAGAGTTTCATAATGTCTTTATTAGTGTACATGGAGTTTATATCCTAGCAGTAGATTCACGTCTCGACCTCCCATGAAAAGCCTTATTCAAGCACTCCCGATTCAATATGTTTCCTTTTGCATTCATTTATTCTGAAGTCCATAGTTCCCTCAAAATTGAAGGCAAAAATGGACTCAAGTGCCTAATTGGTTGAATATGAATGTAGACAATGGAATGGAACTTATATGGATTTATCCATTGATAAGACTGTGTGGGGGAAGGAGTTTGTGTTACATGTTGAAGTCTCAATAATTTTGACATAAATAATTTTGAAAAAATAAAAAATAACAATGAAAATGATTATTCAATATTGAAAAAAAAAAAATTTTAATTTTGACATTTTTGATTTTTTTATTTATTGAATTATTAGCGACGGAATATTCCGCCAATAAATAAAAATTTAATAAAAAATAAATAATATCAGCGACGGAATATTCCGTCGCCGAAATAAAAATAAAATAAAAATATATTATATCGTTGACGGAATATTCCGGCCGAAATAAAAATTAAATTAATATTAATTAACACATTGACGGAAATTTCCGTCGCCGGATTAATTTTATTTAATTTAATTTTTATTCCAAATGACGGAATATTCCGTCGCCGAAATTAATTTAATTTAATTAATTTTTTTTCGGCGTGAATTTTTTCGCCGAATAAAAATTAATTAAAATAAATTTATTTCAAATGACGGAATATTCCGTCGCCGAAATTAATTTATTTTAATTAATTTTTATTCCAGACGGAAATTTCCGCCGTGAAATTAATTTAATTTAATTAATTTTTATTTCAATGATTTAAAATTTTCGTCGAAATAAAAATTAATTAAATTAAATTAATTTCAGTTAGGAAATTTCCGTCGCCGATGTCAAGAATCGCCGACGGAATTAATTCCGTCGGTAAAATCAAAATATACCGACGGAAATTGAGCCGTCTGGAGATTTTCACTGACGGCCGGGTACCGACGCGACCCGCCGACGGAATTTTTCCGTCGCTGTTTAATTTTAGCGACGAAAATTTGGATTTAGCGACGGAAATTTCCGTCGCTAAAACCTGTTTTTCTGGTAGTGACATAAGTTCGAAATTACAAAAAAAAAATATATCAATTTTGGTCAAACAACTGATAATTACAGTTATCAGTTGTTCAAACAACTGATAATTTCAGTTATCACTTGTTTACAACTAATCACTAAAATTATCAGTTGTTTGAAGCACAAATTACTCTTCAAACAACTAATAACTGAAATTATCACTTGTTTGAACAACTGATAACTGAAATTATCAGTTGTTTTACCAAAACTGATAAAAAAAACCAAAAAAAAAGGTTTTTTGTAAAAAAAGAAAAAAAAAATTAGTTTTTTTGTAATTTCCCATCTTACATATTTTTTTTTTTGTAAATATCATCTTTTTGAGTGATTTTTTTTGTAATAAACTCTTATAATAATAAGGAATGACATATTGCCACACCACTTATTAACATTTTAACAACTTTGTTAGTTACTTGACATAATTACCTTCAAAAAGAGACTATTTATACTACAAAATTTGACATTTCACTACATTCATTAAAACTATACAACTGTATATACATTTGCATTTTTGTTGCATTTCAAATGCATGTTAATTAAAGTTTTAGATTTTTTGGTTATGATATTAACTCATTTATTCATGGAAATATATATATGAATAAATATGCAAGAAATTATAAGATATGTATGAAATTATTGAACATAAACATTTAGTTCTTTCGTTAAACATCTAGTTTTTGCATATATAATGAATAATGAGACTGTCAAACATGCAGCTGCATCAGAACACAGTGCTCACTGTCCTACTTATTTATATACATCTCCTCCTGGAGTGTACACTGTGGGATGTTGATTATTGACGTTGTGGTGGCTGAGAATGGATCGGGTGATTATAGAACAATATCAGAAGCTATCAAAGTTGTTCCCAGTCAAGGAATTAAACGCTTTTACATAAGATCGTATATCAGTTAAGTTTTTAGCCATTCTGATCCATAACAATTCACTCATTTCATTTTACAAGAGCTAGTATTTGCTCATAATTACCTTCAAAAAGAGACTATTTATACTACAAAATTTAACATTTCATGTGGTAGCCTTTTTATAAGAGAGACTGGAAAAAGGGAAAATTGAATGAGTGAATAAAAAAAAATTAGGTATATAAAAGGCTATTTTAGTAATTTACTTACTTCCCTGAAAATTGAGTCTCTGTATTTAGTATTTGCTCATAATTACCTTCAAAAAGAGACTATTTATACTACAAAATTTAACATTTCACTACATTCATTAAAATTATACAACTGTATATACATTTGCATTTTTGTTGCATTTCAAATGCATGTTAATTAAAATTTTAGATTTTTTGGTCATGATATTAACTCATTTATTCATGGAAAATATATGAATAAATATGCAAGAAATTATAAGATATGTATGAAATTATTGAACATAAACATTTAGTTTTCGTTAAACATCTAGTTTTTGCATATATAATGAGATTGTCAAACATGCAGCTGCATCAGAACACAGTGCTCATTGTCCTACTTATATCCATCTCCTCCCGGAGTGTCCACTATGGGACGTTGATTATTGACGTTGTGGTGGCTGAGATTGGATCGGGTGATTATAAAACAATATCAGAAGTTATCAAAGTTGTTCCCAGTCAAGGAATTAAACGCTTTTACATAAGATCGTATATCAGTTAAGTTTTTAGCCATTCTGATCCATAACAATTCACTCATTTCTTTTTACAAGAGCTAGTGTATTTTCTTATTGATTTTTCCATTTTGAAGCAACCTATGGTGAAGGGTTTATCGCACAAGATGTTGCATTCCAAAATATTGTCGGATCATACAAGTCGTGGCAGTAATGATTCAAGCAAGTTATTGTGCATTTTTTAGATGTCAGGTTCTCGGGCTTGCAAGATACACTTAACGTCAAAGAGGGTATTCAATTCTTCCAGGAATGTGAAATCTACGGAATAGTGGATTTTATACTTGGAGATGCAGCGGCAGCTTTCCAAAATATGCTTCATTTACGCACAGACACCCTTTATGGGGCAATCAAACATCATAACATCTAGCGAAAGAGAAGTCCAGGATTCTGGCACAATCCTTCGAAACTGCATGATTATGGCTGCTTCAGACCTACGCCAATCAGGCCCAAAAGTGAAGACATAGTTTTTTTTTTATCAAACCACAAATAACTTATTTTACTAAAACAAAATAAACATAGAATTATTTTATAACAATAGTAGAAGTAGCAGCAGGTTGGCTCCAGTTTCAGGAGCACATAGGAGACCAACCAATCTATGTTGAGTACTACAACAGTGGACCAGGGGCAAACACAACTAACATAGTTAAATGAAAAAAAAGCCAAAGGTGGTTAAAAACATACCAATAAAATATGAATTTAAAATGATATGTTTTAAATAGTTTCTTTTGTAACTATGCTCTTCAATACTCCCTCTGTTTCGGCCGAAATGTCCCAAAATCAATCATGCACGAGAATTAAGGAATAAATATATATAATGCAAAAAGTGCATAGTAAAATAAATGTTGTGAGTATGAAAAGTGATGTAGGAAAGAGAAAGTGGGGTAGGGAATAGTTAGTGGATATTTATTGTAAGTATGACAAGTGGGTCCCACAAATAAAAAATAATAAAAAACTTTCCTTATTTGGATTGGGACATTTTAAATGAGACACCCAAAAAGGAAAATTAAGACACTTCAAGCGGGACAGAGATAGTATTATATTTCAACCCGTTGATACTTGACCGGGACATAATAGATTCAATTACTTAAAAATAACATACAAATGAAGATGCGAGTTTAAAATGCATTTAAACTACTTAAAATGCATTTATAATGCATTTAAAATGTATTTAAAACGCATTTAGTGAATTTAAAAATGCTATTAAATGTAATTCAAAAATACAATAATCACATGATATGTTTTAAAATCGTGTCTTTTGTAACTGCTCATCAACTCACTATTTGGGTTGACAAATTTGATCATCATTAAATTTTCATTTAAGATTTAACAAAAATGCTAACATTATTGCACATATGAATTATTTATACTTACTTGACAATTATATAACGCTGATGTTGATAGTTTTATTAAAGATATGCGGTGAATCCTAGATGTTTTTTTTTTTTTTATTAAAAATGAAAGGCTCAAACAATAAACTACTCCCTCCGTCCCACACCAAGGTTCCTTGGTGTGGATTTTACACTTTTTAAGAATTTTTTTAAAGTGGATAGAAAATTTGAGGAGAGAGAATTTAAAAGTTAAATGTGTGGTAGGGAATAGGAGAGAGAATATAAAAGTTAAAAATATTTAATAGGAGAGAGAATAAGTAGGAGGAATAGTAAGTTAATGATTAATTTTTTTGTAAATATGTTAACTTTATAAGGTATAATGAATGTTTTTTTATAAATATATGAAGATGATAAGAATATAAATATATGAAAAACTTTTCATTTAAGAAAGGAAACCTCAAAGTGAAATGAACCAAAAGAAAAAGTTGGAACATTGAGTGGGACGGCGGGACTATATTATAGACCAATACACATCTTCCTATCAAGTCAGTTGTCACTAATCCTTACTAACTCATATCTATCCCTCTCAAATACTCCTTTTTTCTTAGACTACTCACAGTGGTTTCATACCACCTTCCCATTTCATTCAACACTTTTTACATTTTTTCTCATCCACCTAATATTTCATCTACCCATTTCATTTAACCCCCTACAATAACTAACTTAAATTAAATTTTAACTCCCTCCAACTCATCATTTTATACCCCATCACTTTGAGTGTTTTTTTTTGCGTCAAAATCAAATGAAACTTATATCAATTTGTAGGGAAAAAAAATGATGAATTTTGGTGAAAAAAAAAAATTAAAAAAAATTAATTTACTAGGTGATAATTAAGCTCAAATTGAAAAATGAGTGTTTTTTTTTTATGTCCAAATCAAATGAAACTTATATCATTTTGTAGGAAAAAAAAAAGATGAATTTTGGTGAAAAAAAAAATTAAAAAAAAAATAATTTACTAGGTAATAATTAAGCTCAAAGATTTGGGATAAAAAAAAAATTTCGAAATTCGAACTGACCAATAAGAAGCTGCCACTTGTCACATCCAGGAAAAACAAAAAAAAAAAAAGGAAAACCATTGCACCTCACGCGCCTAGCCGAGGCGTGAGATGCACTCGCCATGCCTAGGCCAATTACACGCTGACACGTGTCTTATTAAAAAAAAAAAAAAAAAACAAAAAACCTTTCAACCCGGATGAAACTTTTAATTCAGCCAATTCATTTACCCCTCTTTCAACTGCCCATTGCACCATTTCATTCACCTTAAACCCATTTCATCCCACAATTCAATCCTCCATTGTAGATAGCCTTATAATATAGATAACACATTTGAATTGTAAACGATTTTAAGAAATATGATTTATTTTTACACATTGCTTGTAAATTAATCTTGTTGCATTATTGATGGAGATCAAAATAGTGATTTATTTAGTTTTAATTTTAATTATTATTATTATGTATTTTCGAATTTATTTAGTTAGGTGATAAAGTCGTATTTTAGAGTTGGTTTATGGAATATTGTGAGATTTTATAGTTTATTTAGGTTACTATATAGATTAGGATTATTTTTAGAGGTGTTTGACTTGATTTTCAAGTTTTAGGAGTCCTATAAAAGCCAAGTTAATTGTAATTCCGAAAATTAGCTTTGATTAATAAAATTTGATATTGAGTGTTTAATCTTTATTTTCTAAAAGTGATTAAAATTCTATTGAATGCCAATTTTTCGATAATCGTGCACGATTCAACGAGAATTGAAGATCAATTACTGGTAATCGTGCGCGATTCAACAGTAATCGATATATCCATTACTGGCGTAGCGAAAGACTTAATGTAGAATTTTGGTTTGGGTGAAATCTGTTCTTGTTATTCTTTTCACCAAAGAAGGATATATAAATAATACAAGAGTTTTGGAAAAAAGAAATACTAAGGAAAGAAAATACTGCAGAGAAAAGGAAACACAATCCTTTCTCAAAACAACTTCTATGCTAAAACAAAGACTTCACGAAATCAGGAAACTGCTGGGAAGAGGGAGGGACGCTCCCTCATAATGGGAGCTGACGCTCCCCGATTCCAGAAATTTGGAACGGAAATTCGCCTATTGGGAGCGGGCGCTCCCCATCCTTGGGAGCGGACGCTCCCAAAGTCAGTATGGCGTCACACCCTCCCTCAAGTTGGAGCGTGCGGATTGAGAAGTCCCAACTTTCTAAGTAACAGATCAAACGGCTGTTTTCCGAGAGCTTTAGTAAAGATATCGGCCAACTGTGTCTTGGTAGGAATGCAAGAAGGAGAGATAAGACCATCGGAGATGGCGTCACGAACGAAATGGCAATCAACCTCAATGTGCTTCGTCCGTTCATGGTAAACAGGGTTCTTAGCAATGTGGAGAGCAGATTGACTGTCACAGAAGATAGGAATGGCCTTGGGGTGATGAACACCCAAGCTCAACAACAAACCCTTTAGCCACTTTAATTCACATGTAAGAGCTGCCTTGGCGCGGTATTCAGCTTCAGCAGAAGATCGAGACACAGTGGTTGTTTCTTAGTTTTCCAAGAGATGGGGGAATGGCCGAGAAAGACAAGCCATCCAGTTAGGGAACGACGGGTGATAGGACAAGCAGCCCAATCCGAATCACACCATCCTTGAAGAGTGAGATCGCTGTCAGCGCGAAGAAGAATGCCTTGACCGGGAGTACCTTTAAGATAACGAACAACCCGTAAAGCAGCCTCCCAATGTTCGGAATGGGGTTCTTTCATGAACTGAGAAAGAATGTGAATAGAATAAACAAGGTTTGGCCGAGTGACAGCCACGTAAATGAGGCATCCCACAAGGCGTCGATAACGTTCTGGATCATCCAAGAGAGCACCGGTAGCTACACCAAGCTTATGATTTGGCTCAATGGGAAAGACAGAGGGCTTTACGCCTAGTAAGCCTGCCTCAGAAATAATATCCAATGTGTACTTACGTTGGCACAGGAACAGGCCAGAAGGATTACGGGCGACTTCAATGCCAAGAAAGTATTTTAGAGAACCGAGATCTTTCATCTTGAAGCACTCACACAAGTACTTTTTGAAGGCTTGTAAGGCAGCGGAATCATTCCCGGCAATGATGAGATCGTCAACATACACAAGCACGTTCATCTGAATCGTTCCTTTCGTGAAGGTAAACAGAGAATAGTCGGAGTAGGATTGGAGGAAACCATAAGTCTTCAAAGAGGCCAGTAATTTGGTGAACCAACACCGAGGAGCCTGCTTCAGGCCATAAAGGGATTTATGAAGACGACACACAGTGTTGGGAGTCGGTGCTTCAAAACCCGGAGGGAGTTTCATATAAACTTCCTCTGCTAGATCTCCATGCAGGAAGGCATTGTGAACATCCATCTGATGTAGTTCCCAATTTTTGGAAGCAGCAATAGCAAGAAAAGCCCGAACGGTGACCATTTTAGCCACAGGAGCGAAGGTTTATGTATAGTCAACACCTTCCTTTTGATGATTGCCACGGACGACTAACCGTGACTTGAGCCGTTCAACAACTCCATCAGAATTATATTTGATCTTATAGACCCATTGACATCCCAGAGCGCGTTTGCTAGGTGGCAGGGAGACCATAGACCATGTGCCATTATCTTCTAAGGCATGAATTTCCTCTTGCATTGACTGTTTCCAACCGTCATGAGCCATGGCCTCGCGAAATGATGTCGGCTCTTTAGCCACTGTAATAGCTGCAAGAAAGGTGCGATATTTTGCAGAAAAACGATCACAGTTAATATAGTGAGCTATAGGATAAGGAGTACCTGAGGAACCGACTGGAAGTGGAGAGGCGGGAGATGGACTCGAAGAAGAAGCAGTGAGAGCAACATAATCGCGGAGACGGACTGAAGGAGTTTTCTGTCTCATACCCCTCCCTAGAGTGTCGGGTCCAGATTCATCAGAAGGGACCGAAGTTGATGTAGAAGGAGCCGTAGCCTCAGCCAGAATATCAATAGAATCTGGGACATGGGGAACTGTGGTAGAATCGCTGTATGGGAACACGGTCTCAAAGAACTTCATATCACGGGAGACGAAGAATTTCTTGGTCTCGAGATCAAACAGTTTCCACCCCTTTTTACCAAGAGGATAACCCACAAAGATGGATTTACGGCTTCGACTAGCAAACTTGTCACCTCTAGCATGCTGATTATGAGCATAACACAACGAACCAAAGACACGAAGTGAATCATAAAAGGGCGCTTTGCCAAACAAGATATCGTAGGGAGTTTTATTATCTAACAAGGGGGGAAGGGGTTCGATTGATCAAGTGAGCAGCGGTAAGGACCGCTTTGCCCCAAAAATAAATGGGGAAATGGGCTTGAAACCGTAAAGCTCTAGCTATGTTTAAAATATGACGGTGTTTTCGTTCGACACGCCCATTTTGTTGGGGAGTGCCAACACAAGATGTTTGAAAAAGAATGCCAGAGGAAAGAAAATAATCAAACAAGCAGTTAAACTCGGTGCCATTGTCGGATTGAACAATTTTGATTTGTTGAGAAAACTGTCGTTCCACCGTTGCAACAAAAGCCATAAACATACGAAAAACTTCCGTTTTATCAACTAATAAATAAATCCAAACAGCACGCGAGTAATCATCTACCACAGTCAAGAAATAACGAGCACCACAAGAGGAAACAAGGGTGTAAGGACCCCACAAGTCGCAGTGAACTTTCTCAAAAATTCTAGTAGACTTATACTCACTAATAGGAAAACTATCTCTAGAATGTTTTGCACGAAAACAAACATCGCAGGGTTGATGTAGACTACCAGATAGATGACAGACCGGAGGGAGAAGTTTCACGACTTTTTCAGAAGGATGCCCCATACGGTTATGCCACAACTCGAGCAAAGCCGATGCATTATTGATAGAGACGTGACAAGCAGAAGGTGCGCCCCAAAAATAGTAGAGTCCATCCCGCCTAACACCCGTTCCAATCAGGTTCCTCGACTGGTCCTGTATAGCACATAGAGAAGCATTAAAATGGACAATGCAATTAATATCATCAGACAATTGAGAAACAGAAAGAAGACTGCAATCTAAATTTGGTATGTAAAGGACATGATGAAGAACAAGGGTGTCTGTTAGGCGAACAGATCCCTCTATATGAGCAATCACGGAAGCGCCGTTAGGAAGCTTGACAGGGCAAGCTTGTATAGAGTAAGAGTCAAAGAGACAAGCAGCGTTTCCGGTCACATGATTGGAAGCCCCCGTATCTATGATCCAAGAAGTTGTATCAAACGTATCGTGAAGACGATTATCCGGAATACGAGTGTTATCGACTAGACCAGCTAGAGCATTCCACTGTTCTGCAGTAAACAGAGATGAAGAGGTAGAGGGGAGAGCACCGATTTGGGCAGCAGCAGAACTGATTTGGGCAGCACCGCCGGCGGCAACACCTTGGCCGGCCATGGTCTACTGCTTGTGTATGGATGGCTTTGATACCATGTAGAATTTTGATTTGGGTAAAATCTGTTCTTGTTATTCTTCTCACCAAAGGAGGATATATAAATAATACAAGAGTTTTGAAAAAAGGAAATACTAAGGAAAGAAAATACTGGAGAGAAAAGGAAACACAATCCTTTCTCAAAACAACTTCTATGCTAAAACAAAGATTTCACGAAATTAGGAAACTGCTGGGAATAGGGAGCGGACGCTCCCCCATAATGGGAGTCGACGCTCCCCAATTCCAGAAATTTGGAACGAAAATTCGCCTATTGGGAGCGGGCGCTCCCCATCCTTGGGAGCGGACGCTCCCAAAGTCAGTATGGCGTCACACTTAAGGATAAATCGATTACCGACTTACCGTTGAATCGCGCACTATCCTATCATCAACTTTCACATCAAAAATTGCAGTCGAATGAGCCACAATGAAGAACACAAAAAATAACAGCAATTTTTGTGATAATACCATCTTTTACAAAAGTAGTTTTCACCTTTGATTTTTTTCTTTACATATGCTTCTTATATTGATTTAAATATAACATTTTTTAAAGAACTTCTCAATGGAAAGTGAAATTGTCACGGCCAGAATCACAAGTGATATTCAAGGTGATAACAGCACCAACGATAGCACTTGGAATAGCACACACACACTTCAAAAAATAAAACAATTTTGTAAAAGAGATTGCAGCGGAATAATAACACCCAAATTGTTTATCTCAAGTTATATAAATATAACTTGAGAGTGCCTCTTATAATCACTATAATGAATTTACAAAGCCGAAAATGTTCCCTATGGCTATAACAATATGAGCTCTATGGAACAAGAGATAAAGAACGGAATCCTATCCTAGCCTTCACACAACATGATACCAATGTAATCAAGTGCGAAATTACAAGGGAGGAAGGATTAAAAGAACCAAACAACGAACTCTATCTCTATATGCTTCGAAGGTGTGTATGAAATGGCATGTGTTGGCTTGTCTTCAAATGAAACATTCCAAGCATATTTATAGTCTTCAATTTACTTGAAGGCTACTCAATAAACAGCCTTGGGGCTGTATTTGCACGTTGAGAAAGAGTGGGGAAGAGGTTGAGGTTGTTCCTTGATTTAAGCACCCACTTCCTCAAAAATAGCAACCGAGTTGATTTATCTCCAAGTCCAAGCTTCAATACCTTGTACTCCCAATCTTTATCAACCTTGTACTCTACTTTTATTCAGCAACAACTCCTTGACCAAGTCTCCACACGTTTTTAATTGTTGTTGCCAAAGTAACGAATTTATGCATAAAATGTTATTTATGCATAAATCATTTCCTTCTAAATTTCACACGTGTCTAGCTCTTTCTTCGATCCTATTGCAGTCTGAAATATGAACATAAACCATAGACTATACAGATTATATTAGCACATTAGTCCATTAAATAATAAACAAGAAATATACAACTATATAAATTTCAGTACAGGAAATCATCTGCGATATCACCTGAAATTTGGGAAATCATCTACGATATCACCTGCAGTTTACACTAACAGAAAGAATACATGTTTTGTTTTTTTTTCCGCATCGCGTTATTAATCGTGTGATAGGCTTGTTAAATTCCATTTCCACAACTACAAAATATTCTATATGGGTTGCAATCAATCTAGATCATGATGGTTGTTTCATGTTTGTAGTGGCAAATGTCAATTATTTGTGTGTTGAAATTTCTTTGAATTTATTGAATATGTTTAATATACAAGGAGTAACAATTAACCACAAAAAAATTGATGCCAACATTCTATTTGGGTTGCAATCAATCTAGATCATGCACGATGGTTGTTTGTAGTGGCAAATGTCAATTATTTGTATGTTGAAATTTCTTTGAACCAGTGGATAGCTCGTGCTTCACACGAAAAATTAATTTGTCATTTTTTTTTTTATATTTTGCTTATAATTTTATGTTTTTATTTGATAAAGTAGCATATCATTTTTTTTTTGATGATTTAAATCTATTTTATATCAATCAAAATATTTACATTTATAAATTCAGGAGAATTTTTTTACTGTAACTTTTGTAATTTCTTGAGATTGAATATACTATAATATCATATTCTCTCCATATTTTAAGATGGTATCAAAGCAGGTACATTACACGTGAATGCCCAACGATCCACGATTTTAATTCGCGTCACCCGATTAATAAGTAGACGTTGTAAGCTTTGACAAAAAACCGGCTACGCGTGAGGGGGCGTGTTAGAGATATTATCTCACATCGGGAATTGACAAACATTGCCTATAATATATAAAAATCATGTGCCCTCCTTTTAGCACCAATTGATTTTAAGGTGAAACCTCAGACTTAAAGAAGTTTTTAGATCAAGTGGTAACTCTAACATGGTATCAGAGCGCACAAGGTATCGGGTTCGATTCCGTCCGCTTGCAGTATTACCCGGATTTAAATGTGCAAAAATTGCACTATTTTGACATGCCCGAGAATGTGGCTTGTTTGAAATTTGGCATGCCCGATAATGTGACATGTTTGTAATCTCTACATGTGTACAACCGGGTCACACGTGGGGGGGGGGAGCGTGAAAATTTGATATAAATTATTAAGCCATGATTTAAAAGCTTAACTTTTTAGATCAATTGGTAACTCAAATAAATAAGACAAAAACTTGGGTGAGAACGGGGATACCCGTCTCATCCATGAGACGGGTTATTTCGACCCGAAACCCGCTCCATCACCCGACCCAGCACCCGGAATATAAATAGACCTACCCGGCCCAAAAACACACAATACACACAGTAAAAAAGTTAAGCAGTGTTCGAGAAGCTTCAGCGATCATCTCTCTCTCTCCGTCGTTCACCGTCAACCGTCAACCGTCGTTCACCGTCGTTTAACTGTTAGGTAACTCCTTTCAAGTCGATTTTCTTCCTTAAAAGCTTTTTGTAGAGTTACATTAGCTTTTTGTTCGAAGTTTATGTAACATTTTCCCCAAAAAAAATTTCAAATTTCATGTCGTTTTGTACATCATTTTTGTTTGATTTTAAGTGCGACTCTTGCATTTTATGCTTTGATTTTGTCTTTTTGCTATTATTTTCAAGTCGATTCTAGTAACATTGTTCATTTCTAGGGTTTAGAGATGTTGTTGTTTTGTTGTACTTTTTGTGGTTTTTCATATTTTATTGTGTTTTTATATGAAATTTGTTATAATGCATGTTGTTTATTTTGTATTTTTCTATTGTTGTTGCTGTTTTGGTTCATTTTTTTGTTGTTTTGTTTTTTCTGTTTTGGTTATTTTCTAGGGTTATACTATATGTTGTTTGTTTTTGTTACGTTTTTTTTTTTTTTTTTTTTATATATATATATATATATATGTTTGGTGTCTGAGTTTTGTCCTGTAATAGTTAGAATATGATAATGTTATATTGTTGGCATAAAGTAATAGATTGTTTATAGGTGTTTATATGATTGTGTAATAGTCAGAATAAGATAGCTTTTGAGTAATACTTCTCATTTCTTTAAGTAATAGTTGGTATTGATATAAGTAATAGTACTATACTTTTGAAGTAATAGTGTTATTTTGAGTAATATTTTACATTGTTTAATATACATAATATGTTATAGTTGGTTTATAGGTGTTCATATGATTGTGTAATAGTCAGAATAATATAATGTAATAGTGTTGACAATCATTATAAATAGTTATATATTTTTTAATGTATTGTTTTTGAGTACTAAAATTTTGTTTTGTTGTTTTTTAATGGATATAGAATGAAGAGTAACATTAAAGAGTTTAGGAAAGGGCAGAGGAGATCATCAAGGATTTCATCTTCTTTGAGAAGAAAGCGAGATCAATCCATCAAGTCCGGTTTCTCTTGTTATTAGCTCGGATTCGATCCATCAAGTCCGATTACTCCGATTGATAAAGGCTTGGTTGATTACGCTTCTTAGATGATGATAAAAATACCTCATTGGAAAGATCTTTGGTTGTTTATCAACTTTGTTTACGAAGTAGGTATTGATGAAGCCGTTGTTATTGAAGAGAAACGGTTGAAAAAGAAGATGGTAGAGTTGTTCGTATTAAACAAGCTGACCAAGAAACGTCGGATTGGGAACAAAGGTGACAAAAACAAGTTGGATGAAGAGAGAAAATACCACAAATGTTTTAACCAGATCTTCATCAAAAGTTTGTATTGAAAAAATTGTGGAGGTTGAAAAGGAGACAAAGGAAAAGGATATTCGAAGAACTGTTGTTGCTAGATATTCTCCAAAAGCAAAAGATGTTGTTGGAAAAATTATGAAGAATGTTGATGGTAAAAAGGATAAAGAGTTGAAGAAAAAGGCTGTTTCTTTGAAGGAGAAGGATATGAAGGAACAAATTGTACCATCTGAAGTGAAGTTGGAAAAGGGTTCAAAAAGAGCTGCTGTTGTTTATTTGGAAGGAAGTGATTTGAAGAAAATTAAATCTGAGAGGTTAGTAATGAGTAATATTTGTTATGTTATTTCATATGTTTAAATAATAGTTGAGTCTTGATATAAGTAATAGTTTTTGTCCTTAAGTAATATTTCTCATATGTTTAAGTAATAGTTGGTATTGCTATAAGTAATAGTATTACCCTTGTAAAGTAATATTGTTTTTTTTTTTTTGTTTAACTAATAATAGTTTTAAAACAGTTTTAATTTTGAGTAATACTGCTCATTTGTTTAAGTAATAGTTGGTATTGCTATAAGTAATAGTACTACACTTGTGAAGTAATAGTGTTATTTTATTTTTTTTAACTATTAATAGTTTTAAAAGCAGTTTTCATTTTGAGTAATACTTCTCATTTGTTTAAGTAATAGTTGGTATTGCTATAAGTAATAGTACTACACTTGTGAAGTAATAGTACTACACTTGTTAAGTAATAGTGTTATTTTTTTGTTTTTTAACTAATAATAGTTTTAGGAGCTGTTTTCATTTTGAGTAACACTTCTCATTTGTTTAAGTAATAGTTGGTATTGCTATAAGTATTACTTAGTATATGTTTTGGACACCAAAAACTTCCCAGGCACTTCGATGGAAGTGTGGGATAACCTTGGATTACAATGCCACGTACTAGTAATTGATGAATTTCTAGATCGTGAACAAAGTGTTTATGGATTACATTATTTATTTCATCTATTACATTATATAAGTAATAGATACTGCTTCATAATATAATATTAGTTTTATAAATAAGTAATAGTTGATAATTCTTATTAGTAATATATACTGTTTCATAATGTAATATCAGTTTTTATATAAGTAATAGTTGATAATGCTTAGAGTATTAATTTAAGTTTAATCAAGTATTAACTGTTTTTTTTTTTATAGGCCACCATTTGTTTCTAAGAGTGTTAGCTTGGGGATAACTGAAATGGTGAAAATATTTAATTCTGATCAAAAGTTAGCTGTTATTAGTATGGGTTTTGGAGGACTTCTTGATATGAAGGTGAAGTCTGTTAATCTCTCTATTGCTAAGTGGATGGTTGATAGGTTTAATGGTGTTTCTAGGATTCTCGATGCTTCTAATGGTGAGTTTATTCAATTAACTGCCGAGGATTATTGCGATGTTTTTCAATTACCCATCAGTGGTTTTAAAGTTGTTTCATACAAGCGGAATGATGAGCAACCTGAGGCTTTTACTCGATTTAAAAATGAGTATGGTCTTCTTGTGAAGAGTCTTGTGAAAGATTTAAGAAATATTTTGACTTACGTTATTCTTTGGTCAGTCTGGAGACAATTTTAAGATTTTGTTTGCATTGTATTGCTTGTCTAGTTTCTTCGTGCCAAGGGGTAATTACACTGTTGTGTTGCCCCTGTTGAAGACTTTGTTGGATGTTCAGAATATTGGGAAATATGATTGGTCGGCTTATTGTTTTAATAAGCTATGCAATTCCATCCATAAGTACCACTTTGAGTCGAAAATTCATCTTAGAGGCTGTTTGTTGGCGTTTACTGTAATTTATCTACATCGATTGAATTGGAGGGGTACAGTTTCGCCAACTACACTCCCTCTTATAAAGCATTGGACCAGTGAAAAAATCATGGAAAGAGTTTTGGAAGAAAAAAATCGGAGTTCGTTTGGTAATGGGTTACGGGTGAAGGATGTATATCCTATTACAAAAAAAGTGGTTATTTGTGAGACGAGAGAAGAATGAAAAGGAGGACATTGCTCCTGAGGTTGGAGTTAGAAATGATGATTTTGTTCAAAATATTGTTGACGAAATAAACAGTGAGGGTGTGGGTTTGTACGAAGAAGTTGAAGAAATAGATGGAAGATATATTAAATTTGGTATTCCAAAAGGTCTTCAAACAAATGAAGACATCAAAAAGTCTGCAAAGGATGTCAGTATTATTTTTTTATATTACTTTATGTATTGCCATATATTATTTCATGTTGTTTATGGATTACATTATTTTTTTTAACTAATAATAGTTTTAGGAAGCTGTTTTCATTTTGAGTAATACTTCTCATTTGTTTAAGTAATAGTTGGTATTGCTATAAGTAATAGTACTACACTTGTGAAGTAATAGTGTTTTAAAACAGTTTTCATTTTGAGTAATACTTGATTTGTTTAAGTAATAGTTGGTATTGCTAAAAGTAATAGTACTACACTTGTGAAGTAATAGTGTTATTTTTTTTTTAACTAATAATAGTTTTAGGAAATGTTTTCATTTTAAGTAATACTTCGATTTGTTTTAAGTAATAGTTGGTATTGCTATAAGTAATAGTACTACACTTGTGAAGTAATAGTGTTATTTTTTTTTTTAACTAATAATAGTTTTAGGAGCAGTTTTCATTTTGAGTAATACTTCTCATTTGTTTAAGTAATAGTTGGTATTGCTATAAGTAATAGTACTACACTTGTGCAGTAATAGTGTTATTTTGTTTTTTAACTAATAATAGTTTTAGGAACTGTTTTCATTTTGAGTAACACTTCTCATTTGTTTAAGTAATAGTTGGTATTGATATAAGTAATAGTCTTGTACTTCTAAAATAATATATTATTTCATGTTGTTTATGGATTATATTATTTATTTCATCTATTACATTATATATAGTTATATATTATATTATATGTTTCTAATTATTACTCTTAATTTTCAGATTTTTCATGAAATTTTTATCTTTGATGAAGAGAGACATGGGTATAGTTTTTGATCATTATATGCACGGTTTGAAGGGTTTGAAGGACAATGTTCCTAAGGTTCACCAAGTGCACTATCTGATTCTCAAGAAGAAGATAGGTTTTGGAGTAATGAAGAAGTTCGAAGATTATAGATCTTGCTTGTGAGAGAATGAATCAAATGATGAAGATGAGTGATGATATGCCGAATTTTGAGCTGCTTTCGTCCTCAAAAGTTAACACTCCTGTTCAGGCAAAATTCAATATTTTTGATGATGATCAGACAGTAAATATTGGTTTGTGCGGTGAGGTAGATGAATCCATACGGGAAGCCATCAAATCTGTTGAAAAGTGTGATCGTCCAAACGGATTTTATGATCCTTTGACACTTTCTACTTGTGTCATTCTTTGAAAGAGACTGATTTTGTTTCAAGTTTTATGACCCAAAACAAAAGATTTTTGTGAATAGTGATTTGAGAGAGAAACAAATTATTGATTTTTGTATGTTTGATGTTGATGATTTCTATGATGGGTAAGTTTAATTACTATTTCTCTAATTATATTTTTGTTTTTTAAATTGAAATACTAATGTATTATTTTTATTTTTATTTTTATTCGGGGAAATGGTGATGTTCATGCTTCAAGATGCTTTGATGAATTTCCATGTTATGTATTCAAGAAAGATTTAATTTCTATGAACATGAAGAGATGGGTGTTTTGTAATATCATCGATGCTTGGTACATTATCTTAAACAAAGAACGAAGGATGGGAAACGGGTATTCTTAAATCGTCGCATTGTGTAAGTAAATAATTGTTTTATCAAGCTGTTTTCATTTTGAGTAATACTTCTCATTTGTTTAAGTAATAGTTGGTATTGCTATAAGTAATAGTACTACACTTATGAAGTAATAGTGTTATTTTTTTATTTAACTAATAATAGTTTTAGGAACTGTTTTAATTTTGAGTAATTCTTCTCATTTGTTTAAGTAATAGTTGGTATTCCTATAAGTAATACTACTACACTTGTGAAGTAATAGTGTTATTTTTTTTTAACTAATAATAGTTTTAGGAACTGTTTTCATTTTGAGTAAACATTCTCATTTGTTTAAGTAATAGTTGGTATTGCTATAAGTAATAGTACTACACTTGTGAAGTAATAGTGTTATTTTTTTTTATTTAACTAATAATAGTTTTAAAACAGTTTTCATTTTGAGTAATACTTCTCATATGTTTAAGTAATAGTTGGTATTGCTATAAGTAATAGTACTACCCTTGTAAAGTAATATTGTTTTTTTTTTGTTTAACTAATAATAGTTTATATATTATTTTTTTGAAAGGCCTACTTGGACCTTATTATGACTGGCGTGGGAATTGATGTTTCTAAAATGGAGTCGAATGTAAGAGATTCTTTCAAGCAATCTCTTAAAATTGTTAATGTGGATGCGAAGATGGCTGAAATGGTTAGTACCTTTGTTAATATAGTTATACTTTTCATTTTTTCAGTTTTTTTTATTTACTTTATAATAAAACTTCCAATGTTTTCTTATTTGTATTGTAGATATTTGTTCCGATTAACATCCGAGAGCACTACTATTGTATTGTTTTGAATTTCAATTTGGGCAAGGTTCAAGTCATTGATAATCGAGATTATGATGACAGAATTTTGTTTGAGCCGGAAATTCAGAAAATATATCAAAATATTGCAAAAACAGTGGTATGTACTTTTAAATTATGTAGTGGTTGTTTTTTATTTTTTTTTGTATATTATCTGTTTAATAGTGTTTTTTTTATTATGATTAGCACAAGTTGTTGGTAAAATTTGTTCGTGATATTAATCATCCCAAGGCCGGGCAAGTGGCGAAGTATACCATTGAATTTTTGAAGTTAAACGGGCAGAACAACTCAGATGGAAATGACTGTGGTATATTTCTGATGTACAATATGGAATTTTTTGATGGAGAAAATGTATCGAGTGATGATGATATTAGCAAGGTATTACTTCGTTACTTTTTAATTAGTACAACATGTTTATTAGAGCATTACTGTTCAGTTTTTTAAATTTTTTATACTTTCTGTTTTTGTTTTGAAGGGTAATGTGAGAAGACTTCTCAGGGCGAAGTACTTAATGAAAGTTGTTCTTCATCCAATCAATAATGTCAAAGAATTTTTGTTGGGTAATGTTGTTGAATTTTGTAAAAACAAAGCCCAATTGAAGTTTAAACTGGAAGAAAAGAAGAAAAATGCTGGAGATTTGAAGAAGAAAGAAAAGTTGAAGAAATAGATGTGTTTGTTGAAACAATTTTTTATGTTTATGTTTTCATGGGGATATGTATATTTTTTGAAGAAATAGTTGTGTTGTTTAAACAATGTTATATGTTTTAAGTCTTGTGGGAATATGGGCACGTTTGAAACAATGGTAGGTTTTTTTTTATTTTGGTTCAAACAATGTTATGTACTTTTCAATTTTCACTAGTAATTAATGTAAATATTGGTAGTAATCACTGAAAATATTTTTGTTCTGAAGTATAAGTTTTTTTATTGTTTTTTTGGTGCATAACAGGTAAAGGTAATATTAACTGCATGTGTAATAGTTGATAAAAACTAATGTAATAGTTGAAGTTAGCTAATGTAATACTTAATATATGAAAAAGTAAAATTCACTGCATGTGTAATAGTTGAAATTAGCTAATGTAATACTTACTAATTGATAGTGTAATACTTAATACATGAAAAGGTAATAGTTGATAATGTAATACTTAATATATGAAAATATAAAATCAACTTCATGTGTAATAGTTGAAATTAGCTAATGTAATACTTAGTAATGGATAATATAATACTTACTAATCGATAGTGTAATACTTAATATATGAAAATGTAAAATCAAGCTTGCATGTGTAATAGTTGAAATTAGCTAATGTAATTCTTAATATATGAAAATGTAAAATCAACTGCATGTGTAATAGTTGAAATTAGCTAATGTAATACTTAGTAATGGATAATATAATACTTACTAATTGATAGTGTAATACTTAATATATGAAAATGTAAAATCAATTGCATGTGTAATAGTTGAAGTTAGCTAATGTAATACTTAATATATGAAAATGTAAAATCAATTGCATGTGTAATAGTTGAAATTAGCTAATGTAATACTTACTTATTGATAATGTAATACTTAATACATGAAAAGGTAATAGTTGATGAAAACTATTGTAATAGTTGAAGCTAGCTAATGTAATACTTACTAATTGATAATGTAATACTTAATTCTAATACTTAATACGAAAAAGTAACATTTGTAATATTAATTCTAAAACAATCTAACATTTGGTGTTTTTGAACCAAATTCCCTTGGCGATCACTTCTGTTAACATGGGCTTCTGTACTCTTTTTCCTCCTTTTTCGATAGCACCTTTTATCCTTTTCTTCCTTCCTTTAGTGGCTCGAGCAGTGTAGGGTGTGCATGGTACGGTATGGTACGGTTTTAGGTAAACCGTACCATACCAAAGAAACTAGGTTTATTATATTTAATACCATACAGTTTCGGTTTTACACGGTTCGGTAGTTCGGTAGTTCGGTTTGGTATAACATCGGTACGGTGTATTTTCGGTTTTTCTTGTGGCATAGAAAGACATAAAAAAAACTTGACTAAATCAAGTAAATGTACCATATACATGATATCAATTGATCAAAATTGATAGCAAAACCAAATCAGCATCACACATAACATCAAAATCAATAACTAATCCAAAATTTAAGTTGCCATCCAAGTATTTTGAAGGAACAAAAAAAAAAGCCAAATGGGTGGCCAAAAAAATTTAATAGTTCTAGTTTGTAAAAAGAAAAGATTATATATATATATATATATATATATATATATATATATATATATATATATATATATATATATATATATATAAAACTAGGTATTTTAATAAGAACGGTGATGGTACGGTATTTATTTTCGGTATATAAGCCAATTACCGTACCGTATCAAAAGTTCGGTTTTTTTCAAAAATAAAAACCATATAGGTCATTTTAATCGGTTTTTCGATATTTTTGGTACGGTATTTTCGGTTCGGCACGGTTTTTCGATATATTCGGTTTTCCTGCACACCCCTAACGAGCTGGATCTAGTGTTACATTTGATGTAGATGAAACATGTGAACCTGAAGTTTCTTCTTGTTCTTCTCTATTGGTCAATGAAGAAAGAGCAACGCATAGATCTTCGTAAGTGTCATCAACTTTTTTCTTCTTTGCGTCCTTTGTCTTGGCACTTCAAAAATAGATTATAGAACTTTCTTGACATTTCATGCCGCCATTGAATCAAACTGCTATTCCTGTCAAAATTTTCCAAGGTGTGGAATTTATCCCAAACTGATGATTTTGCTAATTTTGTCCATCTTTTCAGTATATACTTTTAAAGTATCTTTATACGATCATTATGATAGAGGACTTTCAATATATGCCTACACAAAATACCACATTCTTCAAATTTTCTACAATTGCAACTCACAAAGTCAGTTTTTGGATCCATCATGACATATCTTGTATGTCCAGAACCATCAAGTCCACAAATCTCATAAGTTTGCAGCGGTTCATCAACATCCGTAAGAGTACATTTCCTTGTAAGTGCTAGCATGAATTCTTTTTCAAATCGGTGAAAGACAGGATAAAGTGTATACCTACTGAAGCGTGCTTAAGCAATCCCGATTAATAGAAGTGTAGACTTTGGAATTGATCTTGCGGTTTTGAATTCATCTTGTTCTTCTGTCTTCCTCCAATTTTCCAATATACTTTTAAAAATTGAATGAAATTCTACAAGGCTAGTTGTTTTTTTCACATTTGCTCCCCATTGCACTATTTGTAACCTCAACTGCGTTGTGATGAAAGTATACCAGTGAAAAGTAATCTTTGTTGAGCAGTGCACCATTTATCCTTAAAGCATACAATCTTTTAAACCACGTTTCGTTTTGTAGGCGATACTTATTAATCATTTCATTCCAACATTCTTCAAATTGACTTCATCATTACAACCCGACATACATTTTGAACTCGTCCTTGAAGACATCATCGCTCTTCAAACGTCCAAAATTTTTATGGCATTTTGATACCTGATGCCATTAGCCTGTCTGTGTTTTGTATTAGGGAATGCCTCCTGTAAAGGTAATAAAGAGTATTTATTAATGTAGCATTTTTGTAGAATGTGTAATAGACTGTTAAACAAAAAGTAATAGTTAATGTACCTAATTATAATAGTATTAGAATGTGTAATAGAACGTTAAACAAAAAGTAATAGTTAATGTACCTAATTATAATAGTATCATACGGTTAATGTAATACTTAAATATAATGAATATAAAAATGCTTACCGTTGCTATAGCATTTGTAATTGCTTGATCTGATCGGTGAATATTGTCACCGGGCACTTGCTTCCCATTGCTTTCTTGAATATTTCAAACAACCATTCAAATGATTTTGTTTCTTCATTTGCCAAAAATGCAACCCCAAACATAATGTTTTTGCAATGATTGTTTAACCCAACTATTGGAGCACAAATCAAACCATATTTGTTTGTACTATATGTTGTGTCAAAGACAACCACATCACCATAAATATCATAATCCTCTTTCATCATTGAATCTCTCCAAAACACACTACTTAATCTACCTTCATCATCCAACATTACTCTAAAGAAAAATCGGTTTCTTGATTGTTGTTTATACAACATCTCAACAAGTGTCTGTGCATCTCCACTCCCTCTTTCTTTTAGTTTCAATCTATTGACATAATTCAAATGGTCCTTTTAGTGTGACCAAGAATGTCAATCTCCACCGGCTTCATATGACATATAACGGTAGGAGTCCATTGCTCTTATACCGAAGAAACCATATCTTCTATTACTTTACCTTTATCCTCAGTAATACTTCTCTCACATCTATAATACTTGGACCACTTTTTCCTTGTCAACTGATGATTATGCTCCAAAATATGTCTATCGACCACATAATGTCCTTCATCTTCTAAAAGCTTTACTTTTAATAAAGCTTTACATTGTGTGCGTGTTATATGAGTCTTTCGCTTTTTAATTTCATTATCATCAAGCCCTTCTACTCGAGATCCAGCACTAGAACAAATGAAATATTTGTGTAGTACAACTCCATCTCCTCGACATCTTGCAGTTGACTTTCTTACACCAAAACCTATTTCCTTAGCATGTTGACAATACAAGTCATACATTTCATCAATTGTCTTTCTTTGTAAAACCAAATAGAGATCCACTCATGTTTGATTACGTATCATTCTGTTCTTCTTCAATTATTATTTCATTTTCTTTGAATGTTTCTTCAAAGATAGTCTTGTAGTCCCCAATTTGGTTTGTAAACCGATCCATCATCAAATAGTGTAATACTTAATACATGAAAAGGTAATAGTTGATGAAAACTATTGTAATAGTTGAAGCTAGCTAATGTAATACTTACTAATTGATATTGTAATACTTAATATATGAAAATATAAAATCAACTTCATGTGTAATAGTTGAAATTAGCTAATGTAATACTTAGTAATGGATAATATAATACTTACTAATCGATAGTGTAATACTTAATATATGAAAATGTAAAATCATTTGCATGTGTAATAGTTGAAATTAGCTAATGTAATACTTAATATATGAAAATGTAAAATCAAGTTTGCATGTGTAATAGTTGAAATTAGCTAATGTAATACTTAGTAATGGATAATATAATACTTACTAATTGATAGTGTAATACTTAATATATGAAAATGTAAAATCAATTGCATGTGTAATAGTTGAAGTTAGCTAATGTAATACTTAATATATGAAAATGTAAAATCAAGTTTGCATGTGTAATAGTTGAAATTAGCTAATGTAATACTTACTTATTGTGATAAATAATGTTCTTCTAAATTATTGAAGTAATACTTGTTAAACATAATCGTAATAGATCATAAAGTTTCATGTGTGTGTGTGTAATGTTATGCAAATTCATATCAAAATTCATGTTAAATAATGTGAAATCTAGTTTCTAGTAACAATTTTACCGTCATTAGGTTCTTTGTTGTTGTAATTCGTTCTCCATTAACCTTCGGCGAGACGAGATCCCCGAAAATTTTAGATCTGGATTTTGTTACGATTTTGCTAGATCTGAGTTGTTGTTGTTGAATAATCGACTCAGGCGACCTTCGATACGGATTTTTAGGTTCGGTCTCGGAATCGTATCCCTCCCGGCGACCTACGATTTTCAGTGCGTGTTTGTGTGTGTAGATTAGCGATCACCTTTTACTATGTGTTTGTGTGTGTTTTCGTTAGGTCGAAGTATTTATAAGTCGGGTTATGGGTCCAGGATTCGGGTCATACCGACCCGTCTCATCCATGAGACGGATAGGTATGTTCTCACAGGAGACTCACTCAATAAATAAATAGTTTGTCCAAATATATATTGCAACGAAATCATTGATTTGATTAACTTATGTTTTTATAAATAAACTAGGAAACAAGAGATTTTTTTGAGTTCCTTAACTTGAGAAAGTATTTGCATTTTATTGAGTTCCATTCTTGATATGAGTATTTTCTATGAAGAATATTGTCATAATAAAGGAAAATATTTTGATCATAATTTGACTTTTTCAATCAACATGATTCGAGTTTAACTAAAAATTGATGACAAATATTTTTCCGGAGTTTTGCACATCAATCTACTTCATGTCATGCAATCGGAATCTTGTAAAATTATCAAAACTTAACCGAGATCACATGTACCATTCATTTATATCATATTGTGTACCACAAATGACCAAACGTTTATTTATTAATGATGATGTCATAATAATAACTCATAACCATTGAATCGTCTGTTGTAAACAAAAATAGTACAGATAATCTCGACTCATCAAAACGAAGATGATCTTGACTCATTAAAACTACTCCCATTCAATGGATGCACACTAGTTTTGCAAGTATATGATGAATTGTGAAAAATAAAACAATTAGGGACACAGTTTTTTGCAGATAATCATTTATTTTTGGAAAGAAAAAAAATCCTAAAAAAGGGGTCATTTTTAGGACTTTTTTTTTTCCAAAAGGGTCATTTGTATTGGGACGGAGGAAGTACATCGATTAACGAGTCAAAAAATCTAAAAGCGGCTTCACATAGGACTTATCGCAATCATCCAGATGGTTTATCCAAGAGAGGATGGGGAAGATGATAATGGATTACGCGACTACTCGTAATGAATCAAGAAAATTATACAAGGGAGAGGGAGGGTATCCACAACAACAGTCATCCATGTTATGAGTTTATTAAAATGTATATATATACACAAATGGTGAATCAAAAAGTCAAACCTAAAGAATGGTCAATTATTCTGCCTTTGTACCACCATGTTAAGTACCTGCATGCAAAAAGGTGCCTAGCTGAATTCTGAACCAGAAGCTCCATCCAAGGAGCTGCATTAACATGAAATATAGGAGAAAAAAATAAGTACTTGAGATAATATTCGGTGATAAATTAAGTTTGAAGTGGCAAAGGACGGAAATTTACGTGGGAGACTCAGAGCTTGGTGCATCCCCATCAGTTGGAAAATGATTACTGTATAACTGGACGGTGATTAAACCATTTCCCGCTGCTTCTGGCCCGGGAGACCCCTGGATTCTTACACTCGAATTGGTTTGTGAAAAGATTCCTGCAAACAAAGTTTTTACGATTAAGCCTGGAATATTTCTTTACAAAGTTAATACCACTTGTTTGAAGAGGCAATTCAAACAGCATAGGGTTGTTGTAATAATGATGTTAACTCAATCTAAAACTGAAAATAGCCTAAGCCAGACTGAAGAACTTCATTTAACATTCTGGGAAATATAAGGAGTTTGTTACGTCTATCCAGAATACTGAGGACAAAGTTAAATACTCCCACTGTCCCAGAAAGTTTGTCCCGCTTTGACTTTTATGGTCAACTAACTTTTTTCAAATGCGTCGAAATTGTAATCAAAATGGTCCTCAAATGCCGCATGTTCAACTGGGTTCAAAATTGATGCTAAAATGTCAGAAAGCGCCCTTTTGACCCTTACGGTTCCAAAATTTTCCTCCCCTACACGATTCCTCCCTGCTGAGCAATCGACGGGAATCCAGTATTGGCTTTGGGCTCGAAGAAAGAGGAGGGCTCCCAAGCGTTACCTTCTCCCAATTGAACTTTGACCATAACTCTATGCAAAATTTAGATATCTCTATGCAATTCTAAGAATTGTTATTGATAGTATTTCTATTGGTGAAACAATAACAATTTTTAGAATTGCAGAAGATATCTAGATTTTCATGAAATTACTAAATTATGATCAAAGTTTGATTTAGTTGATCATGAAAGTCAAAGTGGGACAAACTTTCTGGGACGAAGGGAGTAATAACCTGGAAAACTAAAAGTGGAGAGATATGCAACAACAATAGGTAGCTTTCCCCAATAAAGTGCTGTAGACTGAGAAGTTCATCAAGAGCTAAACATCAATAAATCGAGGAACAAGATACTCTAGGGCACAGTTGCAGTATTAAGATAAACCCCTTACACATCTCTCATTTTTATTTGTATGTGGTCATGTAGTGTTCCATGGAGAAAATGGATAACATGTGTCCGGAAATATACCCCCCCTCCTTAAACAATGAAAGTAGGCAACCTTCACTTCAGTAACCATAAAGGGCAAAGGGCAAACCCCGGTGCGCCAAGCGGGGGTTGGGAGAGGGAACCATTTGCTAGAGCCTTCCCCTGACAATTGCCAAGAGGCTGTTTGCCAAGGTTCGAACTCGTGACCTTATGGTCACCGAAAGAGCAACTTAACCGTTGCGGCAAGGCTCGCCCTCCACTTCAGTAACCATGAAACATAAAATTGACTAGTTTTGTAACCAGACAGTGAATATATCCCCACAAGGATGCATATCAATATGATTCCATTCAAGCACCAAAAATGTCCCTATTGAGCACGACTTGATATACTAATTAACCAATATGATATAGCTGAAGAGAGAGAATCCTAAGAGTATGATCATATAAGGGCAAACCCCGGTGCGCCAAGCGCTCCCAGCCAAGCGGGGGTTGGGAGAGGGAACCATTTGCTAGAGCCTTCCCCTGACAATTGTCAAGAGGCTGTTCGCCAAGGTTCGAACCCGTAACCTTATGGTCACCAAAGGAGCAACTTAACCATTGCGCCAAGGCTCGCCCTCAAAGGGAAAACCCTGGTGCGCCAAGCGGGGGTTGGGAGAGGGAACCATTTGCTAGAGCCTTCCCCTGACAATTGCCAAGAGGCTGTTCGCCAAGAGTATGATCATATCTGGAGAAGAAATAAATTCACGAAATCAGCCAGCAATAATGCACCGATGGCTGCACTCGAGAGATGTCACTCTTGCTCATATGGGAACTATCCACCGGTGAATCGAGGTTAGCTGCGTGAAAAAGTAATGTAGAAGCCAAGTCCATTTCTACCTATCAAACAATAAATCACTCCCTCCATTCCCCAAAGCAGTCATGTTTGACTCCGCACAACATATTGAGAAACCTAATTGACTCTATTGGGCATGAATTGGATTTCCTAACGTTGCAAGTGCAGGAGAGTGACCATAAACTAAAGATGAAACTAAAACAGGGGTAAAATGGTGAAGTAACGCTATTGAAAAGGAAAGATTAAAAGTAAACACTTTTTTTCTAGAACGACCTAAAAATGAACGAATGGCACTTTCTTAGGTACAGAGGGAGTATATATTTGCAGTTTCACTAAACACGGAAAGATGTATAAGAAATATACCATAAAATACATTTTATTTTGATTAGCGTAATTCTGCAATCAGAGTTCTGATCAGCGTGCAATTGAACTTGCATTTATGTTTTGCACGTAATTACTCGGATGGTCTTCATGTAACAAAAAAAAACAGACTATTCATTAGAATACGGAGCAGTGCCCAAATCAGCGGTGTTTTGGTCTAAGCGATGTTTTGGTCTAAGTGACAATATGGAATAATGTAAATGCAAAGTAGCAATGAATAAGATATCCTAGCAATTCTCTTTATCAAAGTAGCGTGTCATTGGCTGATACAACAAAGAGCAGCAGATCAATGAATATTACCCTACCTCTCCGGCCCAAAATGAGTGTCATTAGTCACCTTCTATTATATCTCACATGAGAAATTGTTCTAGGCATCATTGTTTCACGCAATTATAATTACTAAGCAAAAATTAACTAACATACTCCCACCGTCCGAAATGATCTTCCTGCTTTTTATGTTGTTAACAAGAAGGCATTTTGAGCAATAATTTTAGATTAATTTATTTTATTTATCCTAATGAACATCTAAAATTTGTTATTGATGGTATCTATAATGGTGTATTTATAACAAGTTTTAAATTTCCATCGGAATAATTAAATTAACCTAGAATTACTGCTCAAAGCACCTTCGTGTTAACAACCAAAAAAAGTAGGAAGATCGTTTCTGGACGGAGGGAGTAAAAGACGCACTGTTACCAAAAGGGGTATTCATTTAGAGCAAGAGCAAGAGTGAGCAGCACATTTAATTGTCTTACCCTACATTAACATACCATACAAAGAACAACGAATTTTAAACAATCATGAAAACATAGATGCTATAGACATGGAACTACAAGTTAGTGACTGTACCTTGGTAAATTATGATAAGGAAAAAGAGAATTGTGATAACCATGGAAGTTAAGCTGCTGCCTGATGACATTGATGATGAAGAAGAAGAAGCCAAGGATGACTTTGCCGCCTTCAATTTCTTCAAGGTTTTCATACGTTCAACCCTTGCACGTTTCTTCATGGCAAGCTCAGAAAACTCCTTCATCAATTTCATGTCAGCAGTATCCAATATTGGACCTTTAGGAGGTCGAGGAGGCTTTGAGGATTTCTTCGGCTTCATTGTTTTACATTTCTCTTTCGCATGTGACTTCTCAATTAGAGGCATATGATCCCGTGCACCAACATTACTACTGTCTATAAACAATTCTATGTTACCATGCTGATTCCCACTTGAACTTCCTGAATTATCATACGAGTTAGTTCTATAGTCACCCTTAGCTGACGCATCATAGTTTAAAACACCACTTGCAAGCCTAAGCATGCTCTTTGTTCTTCTGTTACCGGTAATTGGCTCATCTTTGCTATCGTTTTGGCATCCATTTTCACCAAGCTCGAGATCGACAAGGTCTTCCTCGTTTACACTCTGTTGGTCCATTAATGCAACATATAATTCTCTTTTCCCCCCAATTCGAGTATACAACAGAATTCCTCTCGAGAATCAAACCCAGAAGACTGAACTGCATCATATAAACCTCATTAAATCTCAAATTACACCTAAATCTACACGGCTAACAATCCCCTTTATTTTTCTGCTTTCCACCCAAACAGGGCAATGTCAAAAACACACAAATGTTCAATTTTTTGCCTTTTCAATCATCAAACAACCTTATCCCGCACACATAAAATATAAAACAGAGGCCTACATAATTAACTCAATTACACCGCCACATAAATCCTCAAATAAATATATAAATAAAAGAAAATCACACAGATTCAACAAAGCAAAAAAAAATACGAAACTACAATGACCAAAATACAAAACCCTAACATTGTAGACCGCTACAATGCAGCTTCCAGCATCATACATGTAGCAACAAATAAACAGTAAAAGACATACCTAACATAATGAAAATCACAATATATAAATAAAATTTTCAATTTATATCTCTGAAAATCACAAAAATAAATAAATAAATACAACGTCAAATTAAACACATTAAACGAACAAGTAATTTCAATTAGGACGATATAAAAGTAAATAAATAAATAAAAAAGAAGAAAAATCAGAGAAATGTACCGGTGAAAAGAATGATCCGGCGGGAGAAGGGGAACAGCCGGCGCAGAGCTAGAAAAGATATGAAGACAGATTTCCCAGACGCCCAATTTTGAGCCTCTTCTACGCCTGAATAACATAAAAAATAAATGGATAATTACAAACAAAAATATAAATATTTGAAAGACGAAAATAACATTTCAACCAAAGCGTTATGTTTTATTGGTTTCGACGGTGACTGACTCAACCTTCTCTCAGCTCACCTGCCACGTGTTTACTTTTCTCTAAAATCTCTTTTCTTTTCGGTCGGCTTTAATTTACTTTTCTTAAAGTCTTGACGGACTTATTAATCGGGTGTGGGATGACAATTTTGAATCGAATCGTGGATATTTGAACTGAATTGAATCAAAATTGATGGTTATTAAGTGGTTTACCTGAATATGGGGTGGATAATGGGGAATAATCGAAATGAAAAAGCGAAAAACGGTTTGATTTTGGTATTAGCATTATCCGCCCCATTACCCGTCTCATTACCTGAATCGAATGTTATCCGAATAACTTATTTTAGTAATATAATTTTACCCTTATTCATATAAGTATTTTTCATGATATAGATGATAAATGGCTATTTCATAGTCATCTATAGCATTATTTTTATATCATTTACTTAGTTTTTAGTCTCATTTAGTTTGCATTTAGTAATCTAGGCTCCGTATGTTTGGGGGAAAATGTTTTCCGGAAAACATTTTCCCCATTTTTCGGTGTTTGTTTCGCACCAGAAAATGGAGAAAATGTTTTACGCTAAACATGTTTATCTCATTTTTCGGAAAACATTTTGCAGGAAATCATTTTCCGGAAAATGTTTTACGCTAAACAAACGGAGCCCTAGTAAATCTTTCCTTATGTTTGGTGAATTGTGTCATACACAACTATTTAATTATTTTTTTTAAGCTCTTATGAATGTGATTATATGAGTTTAAGTAGAAAATTATCATTTATCAAAGTTAATTTTTGAGTTTTTTTTATCGCTAAAGTGTTTTAAAACAAAATATTAGTTTGACTAATTCCCCGTGGGGATTCCCCGTTTAACTGCTACCCGTGGGAAATGGGTATGGTATGGAAAATTGATTACCCGCTGAGGAATGGGGCGGTTATGGGGCATAAAATTGAATTGGGAAATGGGGGTGGTAGGATGTATAACTGCCCCGAACTGTCCCCATTGTCATTCCTAATCGGCTGACACGGAGTAACATTGTGGGCTGTTGGGCCTGCACGTGTAAGGACCTGCTCTGAAATCATCTTAAGTCTGAGTTTTCACTTTAAAACTAATTGATGTCAAGGGAAGTGGTCCAAAAAGGTTTGTCAATTTCTAATATGGGATAATATCTCTTACAACTTTATCCTTTTCTTCCGTCTCTTCTTATCCGTCTCATCCTAAATCAGACTAACTAAAATTATGACAAAATATTATCATTATTTCTTTCGTTCATTCTCTCTTGTACTTTATATTTTTATTAACGAAGGCCGAAAAATCAGTATTTAGAGATAAATCTCTATTTATACTGATTCTTTCAATAAAAAGCAGGTTTATTTACTTATTCTTGATGCGTTCTCGGACTTGTGCACCACTCACCCTATTTTTTATGTTTGTCAATATGGACTGCCTTCTAATTATCATTTTTTTATTATTTTTTTTAAATAAAGTCAACTTTTTAAGGTAATCATTTTTTGGAACAAGAATTGTTCATGTAATCGATATGGTTCTGTGCTGTCAGTCATCAGTTTTAATTTATTTCACCTAGCCCTTTAAATTACTACTCTGTCTTGATTTAAAAATTTTACTTTTTTTTTATTCTGTTTCTGTCTTGATTTAAAAATTTTACTTTTTTTTTATTCTGTTTCAGTGTTGATAAGCTCTTTCATCTCTATCTTTGTTAGGGTGTAAGCACTATAAATAGGTGTTATATCTTACAGATGAATACACGAAGAACATCTGAGTTCTTAACATTGTTTGCATATTGAGAGTGTTGTGCGGTTCTTGTACGGTGGAAATATACTTGATACTCTAGTAGTGTCAAGTTATCGTGAACGATTCAATTCATTCATTCAAGAACGTGGACATACGCTTCAACCGGGTTAGTAATCCGATTAATATTATTGTTTCTTCCGTTGCGTGTATGCTCAGATTTCCTTCATTGGTATCAGATTAATATTATTGTTACTTCTGCTGCGCGTATGCTCAGATTTCCTTCATTTGTTACACTAACAATAACAACCCACACACAACAATGAAACTCGAGAGAATTGATAGATTAAAGGAAAAAGAACTGATCAATAAAGCAACTGAGTTCTACTTAAGAAGATTGTGGGCAATCAAGAAACAAGCATAGGCATCAACAACACCACACTCGACCAACTCCTCATCATCATCACCTGCATTCTTCTTCTTCCCCTTCTTCTTCCTTTGCCGTGCCGAAAGCCCAGCAACCTTATAAGCAATGCCTCTCAAACTTAGCTTTCTAACACAACAACAATGGCTCAATGGAAACATAGCCTTAACCAATGCACGAATATCCACCACCTTACAACAACACTTGACTCCATAACCTCTTTCTAACGTCGACACATTGTCATGAACTTCAACTCCAAAGAGACAGACTTCAGGATTGGTCAAGAATAATATGACCGATTCGGGGATGGATTTCAGATGGGATAGTTGGAGTATCAGGCAGGTGGGGCCAATGCATAGCTGCAAAGTCGCGACTTCTTGGTTCATGGATTTGATGGGGTGGGATGTTGTGTATTTACAGTCGAATCCGACGATGATTTTTTGGTTATGGTGTTTGAGGATTATGTTTTGTACCCATTTATCTGCTACGAATGGGTTGTTTGTGACTACTGATGTTTCTATGATTTTCCCACAGAAAGAGATGATTCGATTATCGGTTTGATCGAAATCCATCTCTTTATATAGCTCCAGGGGCGGATCTAGCCTTTTTTGAGGTGTGTTTGGATGGTAGTAACTAAAGAAGTTACATATATAGGCTGATTTATAAGGAACAACTTTCCATCTTCACTGAAGTTGAAAGGTCAGGCATGGTATGAGAATCTAGAACAACTTTTCATGTTCAATGAAGGTGGAATTAAGTACATGAAACATTTAACTTTATTACAACCATTAGACTGTCAAACACTACATCCAGTATGAGGGTAATTTGAGGCCCACTTCCTCTAACGACAACAGCCCTCTAGCGAGATTTAAACTCAATTCATAACACACTATATCTAAAATTTCATAAACATCTCTCGCCATTTTATAACTGACTTATAAGACTAATTCATCTCTTATAAGTGACTTATACTGACTTATAAGACAATTTTTACAACAAAAAAAATTCAAAGTTTTCAATAATAACAACGAATTAATCTCATAATTTACACATTAAAACTCATATAGCTAAATTATAAGACCAATTTGTCTTCTATAACTACTTCGTCTCTTATAATTGTCTTATAACTGACTTATAATTCAGTTATTAAACAATTTTTTCAACAAAAAAAATCAAATTTTCAATAATAATGAATTGGTATCAGAATTTACACATTACAACTCTTATAAGTAACTTATAATTGACTTATAAGACAATTTTTCAACAAAAAAATTCAAAAATTTCAATAATAACAACAAATAAATCTCATAATGTACACATTAAAACTCTTATATTTGAATACATTACAACTCTTATAACTGAATTATATGACCAACTTGCATTTTATAAGACCAAATTGCAAGCTTTCGCGGTGCTTGAAGTTGTACTTATACACTCCTCACACACACAAAACACTCAAAAGGATGACATACTGGATCTACAAGGCTCTAGTAAGGCTTGTTTTGTCAAACAGATTTGGTCACATAAATCAGGGTGTCGAACTAATCGGTGAACATTTTCTCACCCATCCTATAATACTCGTAAGCATTTGCACAAGCGCTTTCCATTTGTTCGCGTTTAAGGACAATTCCATCTTTTGGAGTACAGTCATAATTACCATAGTGAAATGGAGGCTTCTGAATCTTAGCTAAACCAATCCTACTTCTCAATTGATCCATACCACAACCATTAAGCAGAGGATTTCCATAAACTTGGGCAGCCAACAGGCCAAGTTCGACAGCATTTTTACAGCCAGCACCGTAATCTCTCTCCAGTTTGGCTATGTTTTCTTTGATTCCAATGCCAACAAAACTAAACTCAGGCTGCCGAAGAAAAGACAGAAGAGGGTCAGGAAATTTGACGGGACATCTTCTAAAATCCACCAGAAAACACCGGTCTTGATCACAAAGCAACATGTACGAAACTCTAGTTTTATTCTTGGCGTAGGAAGGGGAATAGGAAGAGAAATAGGAAGTCCACTCTGCTTCCAGACCAATAACACTGCCTCCATATCTGTCAGGTGCGTCGTTGAAACGCTTCACCATATCGGCTACAGCTGACTCATCATGGGCCGGTATGAAACTGATGCAAGTTGAAAAAGTGTCGCCAGAGGATGTAGACATAATTGTGATCTAGTCGGATTTCATAAATCCCGACGAATTTATAAGGGATGTATTGTTCTGCAGGGAGTCTTTTTTAGAAGACAAAACGGTTGAGATTACATCGCCGGAGGATGTACACAGTCACAAAATATTTATGCATTTGACGTTTGGTATAGTATAGTATAGTAACAATCAAATTCAAATCGTCCTTTTCACATAAGCCCCTTCATCTTTGGAAAAAAAAAACTTATACACCGATTCCCTTGCTCGCTGTATTCCTTACATTGTTTTACGCTAACAATGGCACTTCTTTTACACTGACATTTAACATTTAATGCATGCATCGACACTCTTTTACACTGTCACATTTTCACCCTAACGTTGACACTCTTTTATACTAGCACTTAATAATACATGCACTGACACTCTTTTTTACAGTAATACAGCCACTTTTTTACCCTAACACCGACTCATTTTAACACTAGCACTGCCTTTCTTTTACATGTACACTAACACTTTTTACACTACACTCTTTTACATGTACAATGGCACTTAATCACACATACAGTTACACTCAAAACACACAATACACTAACTTTTTAATTAAGTAGACCGGCACTATTCTTATAAATACATTTCACGCAATTTCATTCAAAATCAATTTCTTTTTCCGATTCAAGATCTAGGTATTGCGTGGAAGAAAGGGGTCATCATCTTGCGAGGACCACACCAGGTAGCCATGAAATCAATGACAATGAGCTTGTTAGGTTGCTTTGAATTGTTCGCTTGTCGAAATCTGGGCTAATTTTACAGTCGTAATTCAGTCAAGACAACATCAATAACCAGAGAACTAAATGAAGGATAGAAAAATAGAGTCACCGTTGACAGAAGCAAGGGGGAACGAGACTGAGATTGAAGAAGCGGTAATGAGGGAGAGCGAAGCGGAGAGCAGTCGCCAAACTTAGCGGGGGAAACAAAACTCGTTTTCACGTGATTTTTTGTAAATTTTTGGCAAAAAATATTTAAAATAAATGTATTTTGTACTATCGTTAACGGGATGGGTGGGTGGGGTAATCTATGCAAAAAAAAAAAGGTACTATTGGATTGACCTGTACCCCCGACAACTACTTGACCCTAAAACACCCGAAATGTAAACTGACAAGTAGACGTGTCCAAGGTTAAGCGTTAACCGGCTAACCGTAAGGTTAATAACCGGATTTTAACCGCCTAAACCGTTAACCGTCTAACCGCCTTAACCGCCTAACCGATAACCGTGTAACCGAGGTTAACAAAGGTTAAGAAATTTTTACTCCGGTTAACCGCCGGTTAACCGCCGGTTAATTAACCGGTTAACTTAACCGTTAATTAACCGTCGGTTATTCAAAAAAGTTAAGTTTTCTCTTTATATACTTCCGTTTCTTTTAAATCCGTTAAGTTTTCATTTCTTTAAAAATTCATACCTATTTTTCTATAACTTTTTGCAAAAAATAAAATATTAGTCTTAACAACTATTTAAAATAGTTTTATTTATCCAAAAAAAAAAAAAAAAAAAAAAAAAGCAGTTCATATACAGTTACATATTTAACAGAAACTGTTAAATATTTAACTGTTTTTTCAAAAAAAGTGTTAAAAACTTAACTTTTTATTCAAAAAACTATTAAAAAGTTATTTTTTTTTTAACTTTAGATAAAAATCTGACATTCTTGAAAAATAAAATAAAATAATAATTAACCGTTTATTAACCGGGTTAACCGGGTTAACCGGGTTAACCGGATTAACCGTTAACCGGTTAACCGTAACCGTGACTTAACGGTTAACGGTTAAGTCCGGTTAATGATTTTAACCTTCGTTAACCGCCGGTTATTAACCGGTTAACCGCGGTTAATTAACCGTGGTCACGTCTACTGACAAGTTGAACCCGTCATTACCCGACTCAACCCACTTGTTTGACATGCCTAATTCTAACCAATTTAAACATATAAAACTGACAATTGTGGCGGTTATGCTATTGTGATAACATCGAACAGTCAGGTACATCAGCGACAAGAAGGCGGTATGGAAGCGAGAAGGAAATTGGGGGGGGGGGGGGGACGGATGGATTATATGAGTATCATCTCTGACAAAAAACAAAACTCAGAATCACAGATGAAACATATTGACTTTCTATGAAACTAACTCCTCCCAGCACAGCAATCAAAATCATATCCACCCTCCTTTAGAAAACACAAATCAGATGAAAAGAACTTCAAAAGAACAAGAATGCAATTCAACAACAACAACAACAAAGCCTTAGTCCCAAAATAATTTAGGGTCGGCTAACATGAATCCTCATATGTCATCGTGTAAAAAGATTGTAAAAGAACAAGAATGCAATAAATAAATCTTAAAACACTAAAAGATTGATCATTCCAAATCCAGTTGCAACATGCCTTGCAAATTAATGCAATTATCATACATAGACGATGTTCCGAAGAGGAGATTAGCAAAATAACTTCTAATTCTCTTACATTCGCGAGATAACTTTCAATTGAGTCCTTTACATGAAAGTACCATCACTACCATCTTGATGTTTCAGTATTTGGGACACTTACCTAGATAGAGGACTCCACTAATTGCTCTTGACCAGGATCTGGACCCTGAAAATTTTTGAAGCAACAATTTAAGCATATGCACCTCAAGCAAAATAAGTGCTGCAGCCCATAACTACAGTTTCGCATCTCCGACCCCACCCCACCCCACACACACACACACACATCAGGATCCTACTGAAATCAGACTCAACACTCTGTTTTCTACATACAGCCCTACTAGCATCCTCAACCTTCCTCATGAAAGAGTACTCTCTCACCAAATATTTGATTGGACTGGGTGAAAAGGATGGAACTTTATATTTCATTCTCCGGTTACATGGAATATTGAATTCTCAGGGAATTCATGGATACAAATATACATACATATTTACTTGATTAAGGGGTAGGATAACTCACCAATCTTTGGATTTAGTATCGGTTATATGATTTACCGAAATCCTCATGCCTCTGACGCTGAAAGTCATTGTAGTTGTCATGAGATCTTGACGAAGGATAATTTTCCATGGAGGTTTGGTACCTTCCCCTCGACTCCAGAGGAACACTAGCTCCAGCATAGTGAGAATTGCCACTGGGGCCATCATACTCGTAACTAGGTTGTCTATAACCACTATATGAAGAAGCGGACATTTGCTGGCGTGCACGCTGTTGCCTCCTTTGGGCATCAAGTTGAAGAAATTCTTCCCACTGTTTAGCATGGATTCCCCTCAAAGTAGCCAGCCTCTTCATGTAATTCTCTCTTGTCTCCCTGATAACCTTCAAATCCAAACCACCCATAATTAAGAACACACTTAAAACATTAGCAAAACGGAGTTATAGAAATACTCCCTCTGCATGTCGAGAGTTCACTATTCGTTACTGGATATCCAAAAAAGATGCGTTCACTTTTCTCTTAGCGTAATAAATTGTGTCCACAGCCTTTGCTTTGCTTTAAACTTTGTGCAAAAGGTAACAAGACTCTTATTTGTGAATGGCTAATAAGCACCAGCAAAGACACCGACACCTCGAATACCGCCAAACAACAACAACAAAGCCTGGGTCCCAAAATGGTTTGGGGTCAGGTAACATGAATAGTCAATGAAAAGATGTGAGGAAATAAAAAAAATAAGAATCAACTTAAAAGAAGAAATAGGCGAGAAAGAAAATTTTGGAAAAGGAAAAAAATAAAAGGAACGAAAAGAAATATTGAGAAAAAAAAGAATTAAAAAAGTAATTTTCAAAAAAGTCATGACACCGACACGGTTGGCACATGTTACATATTTATATCTATAATTTTTATCAGACATATTTATATGTAATTTTATCATCTATGTTGCAAAAAAATGACATTAAAAAAATAGATTACAGGAAGGAGAAAAAACACAAGAAAAGAAACCCATCAAATTAAAAGGTCCACATAATCGAAGAAATTGAGGGAAGGATAATGCATTCATGATTATTTTGATAAGTGTTTATAATTTGTGACCCCTTCCTCTTTTCAAAACTTTCAATCTAGGCCCCCTGAAGTGTCAAGAAGTGTCCCAAAACGTGTTGGGCGTGTTTCAGAGACGTCTTTTTGCACTATAACTTCAAATTAAAGATCAACAATGATAATTAGGCGGTACAACAATGATCTATGAAGGAACAAGTGTGGCTCGATAGAAGGCGTGTCCAAAAGGAAAATGACTTCATATATAAAATTGAAATAAACCATAAGCAGAGTATTTTATGACCCGTGGAATTTTGTGCTAGTCAACATACATTGGCTATTAGAGCAAAAGATCAATCATTTGAATATATAGCACAGTATATGAGACAGTATTTCATACCTCGCGATGCTTGTAGTTCTCTTCATCTTCTTCCTTGTCACGAATCCTTCCAAGATCCATTGCTTCCCTCTGATATTCCAACTCTAACGCCTCCACTTTTTGTGGGAAGGCTGAGTAGTCCACCTTACGGCCTGATTGCATGTCAGGCCCTTGTTTTTCACTATCCCATCCTACTTCAGTCCTGTAGACCCCCCTGCTTTGACTCTGACCATCATATGAATTATAAGTGGTGCCAGTGTAAGAAGCGCGTGCTGGAGACTTTGATTGGCTTGATCGAGCCCGCACTCCATTACCATAAGCTTCACCAAACGAAGAGTGGGTTAAACACTTCGACACAAGATGTTGAACAACGAGGACAGGCTTTAATTAGACAGACTATCTTAAAACTCTCATAGTGAGCCCCTCTGAGGCAATGAAGTCTGCATATGCTTTCACTAAATATTTTGGAGACAATCCTTTCAATTCAGACCCACCCACGAAAGTTACTTCAGAATTCGAACACATAATTCTTGAACATAAGAACTTACCTCTTGCTGCAACCAAAATGATAAGTAAGAAGCAGCATTATTAAACAGCAGGAATAAATACAAAGATAAAGCTGAATTGTTACACCACAAAGATAAAGTTACTATATCGACAAGCTCGAAATTACCATTTTCCTATGAACCATAAATATACCCTACACTGACCCTACCTGCTGGGGAACCCCTCGATAACTTTTGCAAATCCTCACGTACACGATCTTCCATAACTTTCTCTTGCCTGCTAAACCTATGTTCAAAGTGAGATGCACCTTTTGGACTAGGATTGGACCTCTGGGAATCAGATCGTCCCAACCTGGCACTCACAGGGCTTCTCCTCTCAGGTGATCTGGATCTGGCCATGTTAGAACTCGAACCAACTTTCTTATCACCCTCGTTCTTGATTTTGTGAACAGCATCAACACCTTTGGACAGGATTAACCTGTCCTTACCACTAATAATAAGAAATTTCTCCTCCATTTTGATCTTGCAGCCAATATCCTTTTCAATCTTGTTTATCACCTTTTCTGTGAAAAGAGCTCTGACTTCTGGTTCTCTAGCAGGAAACCTCTCAAAGAAATCTTGCGACTTGCGATTAGCTCCAAGAGTTGACGGACAACCCTGCAATTACAACAAACATCAGATTTAAGAATGGAAATCACATAGTACTAAAGATAAATCAGAAGAGAACACAAACTGATAGAGAGATAACAGAGGATTTATACAGTTTGAGTCAAGGAAACCATGGCAAAATAACCTCAATGGACCAAAGACTAACAATCAACGATCCTTCATACAGAGATAGAAAATACTATGTACCCAGAATTATCATGGTGAAATAACCTCAACAGATTAAAGACAAAAAATCAATGATATTTCAACACAGAGAAGGCAAATACTTAATGTGCCCAAAACCATCACTCTAAATATTAAAGTGACACACAGAACACTGCAAGACTGGCCCATAAAGATACCATTTTATGTTAGTCACACGCTTACACGTTTGAAATATACAATTTATTCAGACGCAGACATGGCCACGAGTAGAAACAATGGTTTGGTAACCACAATATATACCTGGAATTATAAGGATAATGCCAGGAAAAACCACCTTTAGGTGAATGAAGGTCGTCTGGCTGTGGAAGACCGTGGAAGAGATTATTTGTCGTATGCGGACCAAAGCCATAGTTTTACTTTAAAACAAGTTAATTGATCTTCCACAAGATGAATCCAGGACCATTGAATGGATGAAATATACTCATCACCTTTAACCTTATACAAACAATTACTCAATTCTAGGAAGAAGACAGTATTATTAGATTTTGTCCGATATAGAATGTAAGCTCCATGCTTATATGCTTCCAGCCCAAGGACATACAACTAGAGGCATACTTCTACTAAAGTAAATCCAAATGGCTTTGCTTTAACAGATGTCACACATTCATGATAGTGGAAGTACAAAATCTATGCATATGTGCTTAATCACATGATAAACTAAAAAAACAAATGTGAAAACATTTAAGAATTAAGACCATCCTACAATACCTGGGTGAAGTGGCCAGATTCCCCACATATTTTACAAATCATTTCTTCTTCCTTTCTTTTCTTCCAGTTCCTCTCAGTAGCTTTAGATTTAGCCTCCCAAACCTTTGCTTCTCGGCTAGTAAAATCAGTAGGGACAGCATTAGGATCGCGAGGTTCCTCTTCCTCATCTGAACCAGCATGGGACCTCTTGTTTGTCTTCACACCTTCTTGTACAGTAGTAGTGCTATTTAATCTGGGCGGGCCAGTGTACTCCTTGTAGAGTTCACTAAAATCATCATCCATATCTAGATCCTCACTATTTGCCATCTCAGATATTCGAACAAAACTTATAACCTGCAATAGACAACAATATCAACATCGGTCACCAACAGTAACGAAAATGAAACAGAAAAGGATTAAAGATTAAAACAAGATCAAGGAACAAAAAATAAGAATTGAAATGCTATGATGCAGAACTAGAATGGAAACCAAACTATTAATGCAACAAGTATGCTAAGTAGTAATTCTGAGTAAATTAGCGTTTGCAGATTTCCACATAGTTGGCTTCACAAGACAAACCAAAATATTGAAGCCATTTGTCGTTATTTACTATTTGCCATGGGTTTTATAAGAACTGAAATTTATCTAATGCTATGTGCTGAATGTTGAGATTGGATACAAAACGTGGTTTGAGGATCAATGTTGCACAGAAGAAAGAAGGAAATCAACAAAAAAGGATGTTCTGGTCGATGTGCGTTTGCACAACCGTGCATGGGTTTTATAAGAAGTGAACTTTATCTAATGCTACGTCCTAAATGTTGAGATTAGATAACAAGTTTAAACTTTATCTAATGCTACGTCCTACTTTTTTGTTGTCAACACGAAGGTATTTTGAGCAATAATTTTAGGTTAATTTCATTATGCCAATGAAAGTTTAAACTTGTTATCTAATGCTGTCCTGAATTAGTTCCATGCTATAAATTTTATAATACAATTCCAAGATAAATTTGAAGAACATAAAATGCATGCAACATTATGCAAAAGTGAGTGACAACTGAAGGAGTAAAGCTATTCCAAGAAAGCATAGAATCACAAGCAGGTGTGATTTGGAAAGCAATCCTTTTAATTCAAAAAACATGAAAATGTGTTATGCAAGGTATAAGTGGTTACTGAGGTAGCTAAATGAAAATGTACTGAACTTGTCTTTCATCAAATGATATAGAGAGGTACTACCTAAGGCAGCACTTGAATATCCATCTTCTCGAGTATTAAATGAACAACATAAAGCTATCACATTTCTTACCAAAGCTGATTCTACTTATGAACCAATGGTCGGACAAGAACATTTTGAAATTGAAACGGGCCAAAAATGCAAAATTAAAGGTCCACGCTACAATGAATTTCAGGGTAAGCCCAATGAGGTAACATAGAAAGACATGCGACCAATGTAAGGTGGTAAGCTGAAAAAATTATAATAATGATCTACCCTTCTGATCCCAATCAATACCAATAAACTAATCAAAATGAACATCAATATAACGATAGTGACCACATTGAACATCAATATAATCTACTGAAGCACGGTCAGAAAAAACAAAGCATTTGAACTTGAAAAGAGCTAACATAATGCAATTATCTGCAATGCATGCGCACAGTGATGAAAATGTACAGCAAATAACGAGAGTGACCACATTGAAGCTCCGAAGTAGCAATCATACTTAGGGTTTCGGGAAGAACTACTCAGTCATGGACAGCATAAATTCAAATCAAACAAATAATTTCGAACTCGAAAGCAGGAATAATTAGCGGATTCATTTGTAATATATCGCACGATTGAAGGAAAATTTGACGAACAGTAGCGCAAGTATTCATACATAATCCACCTATGAGATTCAAAGGGAGAGATAGAATAGAAGAAAATTGGATGACATAGAAACTAAACGTTACCGGAGAGAGAGGGGAGCGGCGGCGAGGGAGGTAGCAGCAGCGGCGGTGACAAAACAGCTAGGGCTCGTATAGTCCGATTCCGGGTGGTTCTTCTTTTTTGGTTATAGATATAAGACTTCTCTTACTTTCTTAGATTGGCAAATAAACCCCCTTATCCTTACATTTTTGCTTATTTACACCAATTATTTCTTCTCTCTTTCATTTAGCTTATTTATACCAATTATTTTTTTATTTTATTTTTTCGAAAAATATTACGCAATCTACACATGAATCCGATCTCAAACGACATGAAATTCAAACTTCAGTATATTCGATCATTTAATTTATTAAGATTGAAACTCAATATAATTACAGATAAGATAAGTAACTGCACCCCCTCAAATTTCCACAAATGCACACCTAGTTTGCTTCACGGGTTTGATTTTGATTGGATTGTCTCAAGTGAATGAACTGCCATTTCTATAGGCTTTTATCAAGAAAATAGCACTTCATCTATCCTCAAATGTTCGTCCATTTTGTTCGTGATCAAGAACAAAAATGCGGTCTCTAATGAGACGGGGGAATATATTTAGTGAAGGAAAATTTTCTTTTTTCTCCTTTGCCAAACTAAAACAGTCAAAGATGCTGAGCTTGGCCTTTCCAAACTCAAAAACAATCCCAAACTATATTTGCATCCGACAGAATTTTCAATCAAAAGAAGGCTCAATCCTTGGACTAAAAAGAGCCCAAAAAATCATACAAATATCATCATGGCTGCAAACCAGCACAAAGGCAGCAGGTGTAACAACTAGATTTTTCATCCAACATGCACAAAAATGTACCAATAACCAAACCCCCTAAACCTTTTTTTTCCCCTCAAACCGGGAAGCAAAAAAGTCAATGTCCCAATTGTGTTAGATTAACTTGCTCTAACTGTTCCTCGTTCACCAGGTCATCGTTGCTTATAGTCTGGCTTGCAAGAAAGTACAGCATCATAGCAAAGGTACCAATAGTCCTTGCAAGGAATGAACATCCATGGCATTCTGGAAGGGAGACCAGCCCCTTGAGCAGATGGGATATTGTAGAGCAGAAAAGGCAAGCTGAATAACAATTAATGAGAGAAGGCGTCAGAGTAGTAAGCTATAAATTTTTGAGAAGGGGCTCAAGATTGTTAATTTTTTTAATTTTTTTTTTTTTTGGGTTGGGGGTGGGGTATACTATATAAAATTTTGGAACAAAATAGGGTCAAAATGATATCATAGTACAACTTTTATCAAAAATAAAGGGGGTCGAAATGGACAAAATAATATTTTAGTGTCTTTTTCCAAAATTTAGAGGTACTAAAATGACATTTCCCAAAAGTTAAGGGGTCATCCCTTCTTCGTGATTTCGCCACTGAAGGAGTTGCAAGGGCTTAATATCATAGAACACAAGAAAAGACAACTCACCTTCTTCCACTGAAAATTCCATAAGCTGATGAAGCCACGGACGATCTTGAAAATGCAGAACAAAGGTTTCTAAAGTGCGGCCAGATTACTTCTCCTGCAAATGAAAATAACGTTTTGAGATTTTAAAATTTTTGAACTATAATTATTGACAACAATGACCAGGAAATGCTAAATATACAAAAAAAAAAAAAAAAAAAAATGAAAACAAAAGCTGAGTCAAGTCCCCAAAGATTTTCTTTAAAAATCGTAATACATAATGAAAAGTGATCGGCCCTCATTCAGGGATGGAGAGAAAAACAAGTAAAGAAATAATCGCATAAATTAAAGCTCAAGTCCCCACCTATATTCAAAGAGTAGCTATGAAGGTATGATGTTAGAAAATCTGATCCAGTTGAAGATGTCTCAATTCTTTCTCGAGGAATCTGCAAAGAGGTATTATCCATACATCCGATCTCTGAAGAAGAAATGGCACGACTTTCAGAAGATAATATCTCGAACCATACTCCACCAGGAAATCTACTCGGCCTCACCAACCAAAGGAGGACTTTGTTGTAGGGTGTAGCATGAATAACAGCTATGGAAACCTCGATAATCATGCATATAACATTGATGATGGAGTTCATAATGGTGAAAAATATATAGAAAGAAGAAGTAGTTGGTAATAGAAGCAACAGAGGCGTAAACAAGAGAGAGCCAACAATGTGCTGTTCTACACTGTAGTCATAGCTATCTAATCTCTGACGAAGAGGATTCCACTTCTGACCCCTGTCATTAATTTAACAACTCGGTCAGCAACCTAAATTATTTAAGTCAAAACAAAATCATAAATAAAACTACTTAAGAAGAATACATAGAGAGCAGCCCTCAGACTGATGAACCAATGGACTGATGCAATGTTCCTTGTCAAACATTGAGCAAATGCTAAATATACTCAAATCTCTTCATGTATAGCAGACTTTAGAACCATTTCTGTTTGAATCAAGAACACTGCAAAACAAAAACTCACTCCATTCCTCTCAAAGAGTCATACCACGTATTTTGGGATGTTCCACTTCAAATGTCTTCTCTCGAAGATGAAGTGCATAGTGCCTCCTTTGGCTCAAGGCATCCATGTTTGACAAGTCTAGTAATTAACCGCTCTATTAATATGTTTAGGCTCCGTTTGTTTAGCCTAAAACATTTTCCGGAAAATGATTTCCGGCAAAATGTTTTTCGGAAAATGAAAATGTTTTCCGGAAAATAAGATAAAAATGAAGTTTATCCCATTTTCTGGTGCGAAACAAACACCGGAAAATGAGGAAAATGTTTTCCGGAAAACATTTTCCCCCAAACAAACGGAGCCTTAATGTGTGTTAATATTACAAAAATACTTGAGCATAGATGTGATATTTATATTACATGTGAAGGGTAAAGTTGAAACGTTATGGAGACTGTAGGCATAACTTTTAAAAGTGAATTCTTTAACTGCAACATCCCGAAACAGAATAGTGATCTCTTTGAGAGGAAGTGTGGAACAGTGCCAGTATTTTTGACATTCTCAGATTGTCCGTCTCCGATTACACGCAAATCATAATGTTTGGCTTTCAGAGTAGACTCTTTGAGCAGACCAGAGGGACTAGCCGATAATCTGCTCATCTATTCTGTTGAATTAAGATAACACATTTTCGATATAAAGTGTTACTGTAAGATTCTAGCTCGATCTGACCCTGCCTTGACTTGGTTGGCTAATGAGTATTATGACCGTTTAGGCTATTGTGTATTTCTTTGCTTCCACCTACAACTTTAGCAATCTGATATACCATAGAAGATGAAAGAACAAATGCTGGTATGTAGTTAAAGATCCTTTCTGAGAGATGTTGGGCGTACTTATCTTAGTTTTGCTCTACAAAGGGGGTGTGCCCATTCTATGATCATGGGAAGGAGGTCACATAAGAATCCTAACCAAAAAGAAGAAACATCTGTATATTTAGGCAACATACAAAAAATAAATTGAGACCCAAATATTGAAATATATATATAATGCTTGCTAGCTATTAGCTATACATCACTTATTATGATTATTACTACCACAAGTTCAGTTCTTGAATTCTACCTAATGAAGCATTACCTGAAAAGACGCCAAAAGGCTGCTATTGACCGTATCTGCTGTGAATAAAGGAGTGAGATAAACCAATGCAGAGCTGATACATGTAAGGTTGAAATCGATAGCATGTCCCTGACTAATGCGGCAAATGTAGTGAGACCAAAAAGAGCTCCAGAGATGGCGAGGCCTTTGATAATATAGATGAAAAGAGAACCCACAAGGACCCAGAGGGTAGACCAAATTTGAATTGAATTGAGAGAAATCATGCCTAGAACTCTTGCTAGCTCAGTGTTCAACTTAAAGCCCGCTGGATTTCCCATCAATCGAGCGCAATTTATCCGTAACCAATAGGTTGTAACATTATTAGCAATAGCAGAAACCCATATGCGAGCAGCCTCGGAATATATCAGCAAAGCAATGCCAAACAAGTTCCCCAAAAGCACATCAACGGCTACAGCTGACCACATGGAATGATTATGTAAAGAAGCCTTCTCAGCATATTCGACGCATGATCCAGACCTTCCAATCAAACAAATTAAACTGTTAAGGAAAAAATAATCCGGAGTAGAACACTTCAAATAAGAAGCATATGCAGCGCAGCTGACGCCTGATCACAAGCCTCCTTATTTAGAAAATATTAAACTAACTTGACACAATAAAAAGTTACAAAACGCCAAATAATGAGCTTATAGACATATCATGAAACATGAACTCCTACAAGCAGATTGGTCCAAATTGCTATCCGCCACTATGTCAATGAGTCCAAGCAAAAGGAAGAGAAAGGATAAAACAAAAGACGGCCTCGAGGTCGATTGTTTCAATTCCTAGATATAAAAATTATTGTCCTGGCCAATTACAAAGAAGGAATCCTCTTAACAACACTAAATTCACTATTCTGACAAATTCTTTTGCAGTTTTACGTTTGCTGAGCCAAAAATAATAATAATAATAATAATAATAATAATAATAATAATAATAATAATAGAATTCTAGGTTTAAAATAGAAGAATAGTTAAGTATTTCACTGGAATCACTATAGCTTGTACCATGTTTAAGGTGATTTTTTCTCTCTCAGTTTATAACGTTATAGGTATTCGAGCTCCACGGACAAAATGTTTATTACCTGACAGCACTAATATGGAAGGAGATTGGCCAATACAAGATTTGACAACATCGTACTCGGATGTTTTGCCATGTATGGCTGAATAACATTGCTGATGTCTTGTAAATACATGAATCTGATCCGTAACTACCAAGGAAATGGAGAAACTGAAGAATGATATACACAAAAGTAGAAACGCAAGCAACAGACATGGCAAACAATCTCCATGTCCAGGTAATAAGCCTGCAAAATTGGAAATAGGCCGTCACAGCTCCTTAAGGAAAAAATAATGTCAGGGATGTAAGAGAACAAAGTAAAGTTATTACATGGACATGATGCGTGAGCAAATAGTGGAGTTATCAGGAGACACTTGTTCTTTAAAGAATGTTTTGGCAGACATAACACAGTTGATCGCTAGCATCACAGAATCCTATATTCCAAAAGTGACATTAACAATTAAGTCATAAGTTCAATTAAGCAAATTTCGTGATAGATTTAGCAATATTACCAACTCGAGTAGTGGCTGACTTTGTTGAAGGTCGTCAACCCACTTGGGTTTTCTGAGAGGAGTTTTACTTTTCTCAGGATAACCAGAAAAAACTAGTGAGAAATGGTGACTGCCAAATCTCGGAATTTCATAAATCACTACCTGAGTTTGTTAAAACATAAGACGTGATTTAAGCAAATACATATAAAATAAGAAAATTCATAGCAAAAGAACATTTATATAATGTGGGAGTAAAGGTAGTCATGACTTACATACGTGGAGGTCAATATGGGACACTACTTGCCCGTCCCAATGAATGTGATGCAATTTAGGAATCCACCCAGACTTCCTACAAGATACAGTACCATATACAAGCTGGATCCAGTTGCTTTCTATGGATGACTGCCTACATTGTTCTACAAAGCCGTCAGTGTTACAGCATCCACAGATTTGTCGTCCATGGAAATGGCCGTCAGGATAGTTAAATTTATCATTTTTCTTGGTTTCAATCCTGGCCAATTGGCCATTGCTACTGGGATCGACTTCTAGATAACCAAGTCTAGACAGCATACGCTTATCCCGTAGGACCACTGGCATTTTTTTATTTGTCATGTGGATGATTTCCTGCAGCAAATTAAATCTCTATGATGCTAGCAAGGTCAGATAAATTGTTTCAATATATAACTGAGTACTGACTATTGACTAATGTAAACATACTATTCGCGCAAAACCCAAGTTGGTTATAAGGAGAGGTATATATAACAAGAAGAGCATATTGAGCAAGGACAACAACGTGATTTTTCAGAATTAGCATAAACATGACCTGGCTGAAGGATACTCAACTCATCTCACCTCAAGTCAACTCAACCTTGTCCTTACTTACTTGAGGTCGGCGGTGATCTACGTGAATCCTCTTTTGCCATTTTTTTTTGTCCAATGCAAGGTCATCATAAAAGGCATACTCCTTTTTATCACACATTATCATGTTTTTATGTAAATTTGGTTTTCCCTACCTCTACCCCGGTTGTTGATATCAATATTATCACACTTCAAGAGAATCGTTTGGAAGTTATCGCCATATTCCAGCTTAATTACCTTCCTTAGAGTGACTTTATGAACTATCTCTATATCCAGCGTGTCATTGTAGGGTGTGAGCTAAAACGACCGGTTGAATAACACAAATATGTGGCTTCTCTTGTTTGAGAGAAAATTTTGAACAATATATTTTGTTTACTAAAGTTATTTTTAAATCTTCGGTGCAAGATACGCATGAGAACTAGTATGTTCCATAAAGATGATAAAGCATCCTCAGGACACAGAAAAAGTTTGCCAACCTTTAGGATTTTACCGCGTGGTCAGGGGGATTGTGAGAAATTTCTTCTCCTAAACATGAGATCAAGAAAAGATCACGGGCAATTGAGCTGTCATAGTTAAAAGATAAAAGATGGAGTCACCCTGCCCTAGTATTACTCAAGCAGTAATAACTTCCAGTTTTAGCTTCAGCCAATGTTACTCATGCATGTAGCCTCAAGCGGGTAAGGCACTAAAAATCCCTGTTTAGCCCGGTAGATGGTTAAGGCTAGAAAATCTTTAATATGTAGAAGCTTTTCAGAAGCGAAACACTTAGTTATGTTAAACGATTAAACCTCCAGATGGATGTTTGCCAATTTCTCAAGAAAACACAAAGCTATATACTAATTTAGTAACAAGAGTGTTCTGTTTCAGTGTTGATGACGAGGGAAAATGTTCAAAAATATTTTTGGAGGCCTATTCAAGCAGCAAAGCCACCTCAGATGTCTGCGAACCAATTCAATACAAAACTACCATTTGATATTTTTAGTAAATTTATATGCTTCTGTTTGAGTGGTACTTAGGAAGGCAGATGGATAGTAATGTACTCCCTCCGTCCCAAAATAAATGACCAAACTATTATCAAATTTGCACTTGATCAAGAGCAAATTTGAAAATATTTTGATCTTTCAATTTGGGACAAAGTTAGTAGAAAATATGATCATTCACTCACAGAATCAATCAAGCAAATATGACTTGAATGCATAATCTGAGCCTGTAAACTTAAAATTGTTTTGAGAAATTACGTAAGTGAGCTATACCTCAAGATCAGATCCCAGAGTAGATAACAAAGCCTCATTGCAGGTGAATGCGACGACTATATCTAGAGAAGTCGGAGAGGAGGGTAAAAACCAACCGAACAAGGCAACGGAGGACTGTGGTTGCGTCGACGGGAGGAGATTAGCCGGCCACCAAATCCTACACTTGCTTTTCATCTTTAAGCAGAACTAATTTGTCACACCAACTATCGAAATCCGACTGTCAATCACAGGAAGATAACAAAAAAAAAAAATGAGAGGGCACCTTCAATCAATAGAAAATCGGCTGCGATGGCGCAGAAAGAGAGAGACGAGCGGCGAGAGAGAGAAGGGAGGAAGTGGATGAACGCCGCCGCCGGTTACGTCGCTGCAATGGCGCCGGAGAGAGAGACGATTTGTGTTTTCTAAAAATTTATGGTTGCATTTTAGTTACCTGATTTTATCGAGATGTTTTAATTGGTTATCAAATTTGCATTTGTTATAAGTTGGTTATTGAGTTTTTTTTTTTTTTTTTTTTTGTTGCAATTAGATGTAATTTTTTATGAACCGTTAAAAATTTAACGAATAGATTAAAAAACTAGCATGCCACGTGACAATTAAACAAAATTGTTTGTTTGAAGTTGATTTTTTCTTTTAATGAGTTTATTGAAAATTTCATAAGTATAAGTAAAAGGAGTATATTAAAACATAAAATAAATATTTCATTTTTTATGAGCAAAAATATTTCTTTTTTAATAATATGAAAGAATCATAATAAATATTTCATTTTTTATTACCTTACTATATTTCACTAAAAAACTATTGCCTAAGTATATAATTTTTTAATATATATTTTATAATATTAATTATTTAAATTGAATCTTTCAAAAAAAAAAACTGAGTGAAAAAATATTTTTACTAAAATACACTTATTACATTATAAATTAAAAATTATATAAATATTTTTTTTAACCAAGAAAAAGTCCAACTCATCTTCATATCCATATATACGTTCATCCACAACTCAAACACATTTCCTCCCTCTCTTTATCTTCCATAACCACCCCCTTTCCACCCTTCAATCACCACCACCGTGCAACAACCATAATTACTATCATACGACCACCGCCGCAAGGAGAAAATCATCACCACCTTCTTTCCACCTCCACACCCACCATCAGCCATCACCACCACATCAACCCAGACTCACCACCATCACCACCTCATTTCCACCACTAGAACCACAACATTGCCACCACCAACCAACAACCACCTCAATCCAAAGCCCACCAAAACTAAGCAAGCCAAATTGAAATCAACAATCATTTCTATTTCTAATATGCTTTGCAGAATCAAACCCATCAAAACTAAGCAAGCCAAAATTGAATTAACACCCAAATTTGATTTCCAAAATAAAAATTAAATTGACACCCAAAATCTGAATTTCCAAAATCTATCCATAATCAAACTCGTATACGCATAAATCAATCTCACAAACACAGAAACGAACATACATAGACACAAGCACTTAGCTAAAACACACACACACACACACATATCTAGATCTAAAATAGGAGAGAGGGGAGAGAGAGAGAGATAGAGAGAGCAGAAACAGAGGGGGAATGATGAAGACGCCGGGAAATAGTTTTGGAGTCGGTCGGATTTCAAAAGGAGATAACCGGAGAAGACGCAGCCACGCGGCGGACATAGTGACGAGGAAAACAAAAGCGATTCATGGTGGGTTGGTCGGAGGGAGATGAGGAAATGAAGATTTTAGAAATTTGTTGAGGAGCCGAGGAGGATGAGGAAGACGCTAGTGGTGGCTTGGTCGGAGAGAGATGAGGGAGCAATTGGTTGGTCGGAGGGAGATGATGGAGCGCTGGTGGTGACTGGAAGAAGAAGAAGAAGAAGAGATGTGGGTAAATAATTTGAAATGGTTGTATAGAAATTTACACTTTCCTCCCCTCGTTTATTGAAATTTTCATATCGTTATTTATAATCTGTTCGTTAGATTTTTAACGGTTCATCCAAAATTACACCTGATTGCAACAAAAAGACAAACTCAATAACCAACTTGTAACAAATGCAAATTCGATAATCAATTGAAACATCTAGACAAACTCAGGTAACTAAAATGCAATTTGTCCAAAATTTAAAGGTTAAAACATAAATTGCAACTTATGAAAATGTGATTGGGTCGGATCTCGGATCAGATCGACAGTGGTACCGAACCCGGTCGGATCATAAAAAACTGAAATCATATTCGAATTTTTCGAATCAGATCGCCTTTGGTAGGGTGCTACTATATGCAAGGCACACAATGTACAAGGCATATTAAAATTACCAAAATACCCATATATATACTTTTAAAAAAAAATCTTTCCCTCCCTCCCCCATTTCAAACCCTCGACTGTTTTCTCTCTCTCTCAAAACCAACGGCAAACCCCTCTCTCTCTCGACTCGACGAACCCGGCGACCACCACAACACCACCACCGGAAATGAAGACAAACCTCCCTCTCACCGGTGGAAAGTCCGCCTCTTCTACCGCCGCTCCAAAAGTAATATAATCTCTTTTTAACCTAAAATTTAAATTTGAAAACCCAACAACAATTTTATGCCTAAAACCGATTATATAACTGTTAAATGTTGTGTAAACCTATCCAAAATGGTTTTAATTGTGATTTGGTAAAACAAATTAGGGTTTTTCGTTGGAATTGGTTACGAATTTGTGGGGGTATAATCTGGCCATGTCGGGGTGTGTTTCGTATGAACACACACGAAATGGTCACCAACATTTCGTGTAATGGCACACGAAATGTTGGTGACCATTTCGTGTTGTAGTACACGAGATACTTTCCACATTTCGTATATTAGGACAAGAAATGTAAATTGATTCATCAGATTGCATTTCGTGCTCTAATACACGATATGTGGTGAGGTTTCTCGTGTCTTTATTATACACGAAATGATCACCAACATTTCGGGTATTTTCACACGAAATGTCAACTGATTCTTGAAAATTAATTGTCTCTTATTTAATTTTTTGTAGGGACGTAAACCTGCGACTGCCTCTAATAGAAAGAGGAAGGCCGAGGAGGCAGCTGCAGCTAGAGCAGATGCACGGAGCAAAAAGAAGCACGACAAGAATGTCGTGATTTAGCAGATTGTGGATAATGAGACAGATAGTGAGGGTACAGATTCTAGTACGGGGTCGGAGGAGGATTCATCTTCTCGTACTCGTTTCCGAGGTGCATCTGTGCATGAGGCACAGTTATCTAGTGATGATGAGGAGGAGGAGGAGGAGGTGGAGGAGAGTTTATCTGTGAGGCCTCGCAAGAGGCGGGAGGCACGGGCCAGAAAGGGGAAAGGGGCTAAGGATGAACAGCGGCAGCTTAAGAGTAACCCCGGTGGCGGCCCGGAGGAGGTTGATTTGTTGTACGGATTTGGTCATCATCGAGCCCGTAAGATATGGGAGAACGCCACTTGTGAGCCGGTGTTGAAGCGCCAAACGAGGCAGCAGATTCTAGATAAGTAAGTATATGATTTGTTTATTAAATAGCTTTATTATTATAAATAAATGTGGTAGGTTATATAATATTGTATGATGTTGGTTCAATCTTATATGTAATCATTGTTTGTTTTCCAACTTATTATAACAAGAAACATATAATCTTGATTAACAAATATGATAATTTCAAATATATAATCTTGAGTAGTTGGTATTCCTCTAATGTACAACTTATCATTAACCCCTTTGGCAAATCATCGAAACAACTTAACTCGTTATATAACATGTTTAATTAACTCATTATATATAATCTTGATTAGAAATATAACACATAATTCATTAATTTAACATAGTGCATGCACATCATAACATCGGTTGTTAGTTGATAAATAAAGTGGTATCACATTAACCTAATGAATGTGGTAGCTTATATATGATATTGTATGATGCATTATAATATGTTTAATTACCTCTTTAAATATATTATTGATTAGAAACATAACACCACAATCATTTGTTAGGTGATTATAAATAAAGTGGTATCACTTAAATGTGATAGGTTATATGATATTGTATGATTCAATATGACGTTTGTTCCTTGTCATGTATAAGTGTATAAATTTTGCTCAAATAACAACACAATTCAATAATATAACATAGCATATGCGTATCATTAACATCGTGTTGCAAATCATCGAAGAACACCTTCATTTTGATATGTCGTATGGATATACACGATATTAGGACATCATATCGTGTGGTTGTGTACGACATTAATGACAGAGTAAATTTAAATTTCGTATAATTTCATACGACCTAATATTTTACACAATTAGTCGATGTCGTGTAAAAGTACACGACATGAAGGCTTCCTGTCGTCCTTTCGCACACGACACGGGAAGGGTAGTTTGGCCATTATTGGTGCCTTGTACTCCCTCCGTCCAAGTGCATACTTCACGGTTACTGTTCACGCGTGGATTAAGGAAAAAAATAATGATATAATGTTGTGAGTGTAAAAGTAAAATAGGAGAGAGAATGAGTGGAGGGAATAGTAAATTATAATGGTGTTGTGAGTATTAAAATAATGTAGGAGACAAAGTGTGAAGTATGTAATTGGACGTCCAAAATAGAAAGCGTGAAATATGTAACTGGACGAAAAAAGTATGTAATATGCCTTGTATATAGAATTTACCCTCTAAAGTGTTGAATGAATGTGTAGGTGTACGAGTGTGTAGGTGTGTTTTCTTAATTTATGTGTGTGTTTATTTAGGGATTTAAAAGGGCAAAATAAAAATATTAATGTTGTGTTTGATATTAATTGTTTAATTTTTTGGAAGTATTTAATAACTAGTATGTCACCCGTGCGTTAAAACGCACGACAAAACATTTTTTCATAAATAGGAACCCAACCAAAAAAGTTCATATTGTAATGAACTTTCATGTAATTAAGAAACATGACATTAATGAAAGAGTTACTTATATAAGTATATCAAATACTAAATAATATTACAAATTCTGAAAAATTTTCTTATAGACAACATTTGTCGTTTCATTGGTGGCATTTCCATCTTCATCACACATTAGTATCCTCAACCCATGTCGATTTGTGACCCTCGACAACTCAACGTACAATTGTCCCGAATATTTTGGATCCAAAGTCGTTTTGAATATCTTATTCAATCTCTTTCCAAACCAAAAGTATGCATTACATTGTGGACATTTGTTTGAAAGATCACCAAAGTCCATATATTCTGTATGTATATTAAAACATAAGAACAATTGCTCAAAAAATATAATCATACTTTGCATGATAAGAAAAATATATGTTAGAAAATGTACCTTTAGTAAAATAAGAATTTGTATCCACATCTTTGTCGTTAAATGGTATTGGAGGAACAAATGCGCCTATTAAATTGAATTAAGAAAATTAAATTATAAAGAAATGAAAGTATATAAAAGTTAAATGATTTTTATTTTAAAATAAATACTTTTTCGCTTTCGGGTTTTTTTTTGGCCAAATTCAACTCATTTTAAAGACAAAACCCATCAAATATGGATATACTTGCAGAATGAATAAAAAAGGAAGATATAAAGTGAAGGAAGAGAACTCTTCCTATTCTCAAAGATATATGGGTTATCATGTTGTATTAATTTGACTAATTTATCTTTTTGTTAATTTTAAATTATTAACATTTTTTATGTGTGCGGATACAAGCGAAGACTTAGAAAATACAATATTTTTTATTTTTTATTTTTTTAATGAAAGGCATATTATAAAAATGTACATTGTTGCATTAATATTTAATAATAAAACTAACAAATTTTGATATATTTTCTTTTACACAACATATGTGGTTTTCATCCACAGTCTTTTTTTTTCATCACATACTAAAATTATTAACTAATGCGAGTGGTTACCCTATATAAAGCAATACTGACCATAACTGAAAATAAGACATTTGTATGCATTTTTTATCGATTCAACCATATAATTTGTAGCATCTTGTGGAATGGCTAAGTCAGCTGAAAATATATCATATTGAAAAGTAGGATTCATATAAATGAATTTATTTATTTTTTCTCAAATAAATGTTCATATAAAAATTAATTAAGATAAAGTCTTGACTAAATAATTCAGAACAACCTGACCCATTACAAAGACCATACACATATTTCGGCCCAATTGTTCCCAATACAAAGACAATGTCAACCATTACAAAGACCATACAATTTGTTTAAAAGGTTGTATATTTCTCTAGAAAAAGGCTTAACCTGTATAACATGATTCTTGAAGCTAACATTCTCCTTTTCCTTTACGGTTCTATACTCCAACATAAAGAACACTAATGACATAAGCAAATTCCGGCTACCAAGCAAACCATAGAAGACCCGCAGATTATCCCCGAAATCATGCCCAATTGAGAGAAAGAGTATGGCAAAGTCGCGTAACCCGTGCCACCTAATAATTAAAAAAAAAAAACTATCAAAGATTGAATTTTTTGCAAGAAAAAGAAAACCCAGAAAAATTTGAATATTTGTTAGAAAATACAATATATTACTTTATAAGATTATATATAAAAAAAAAAACTATCTTTAAAAGAAATAGATTAATGAAAAAAAACTCAGAGTTGTTGATAATACTAATTCCTCATAGATAATTATTTCTATTTAATAATAGTCACATATTTTAACTATGATGGGAGAAATCAATTAGCAAAAACAACCTCACATAAGTGGCGATTGCTTGCAGCAGCTGCATGTTTGCATTTGGTTTTTGGATATATGGATCTGCCAAGCACTTACTTTTTAACTCTGAGTTCAGTATAATTATAACGTTTTTTTTATTTACAAAAAAAAAAAATGATGAGAACAGAGGCACCTAGAAAGTAGAAAGTTAACATAAACTATTGAAAAGGTTCCCCAAGTCCCAATGAAAACTTGAAAACATGAACATGAAGGTGAAACAATTATATAACACAATTTATTGTATAAGAAGGGGAAGAGGGAAGGACTTCCAAATCATTCTCTAGCACGAAGTAGCACCTATCTTGTAAGGCTTCTGAAAGAGGAGAGACAATTAATAAAGCCTTTTCAGTTTCTAAAATTACAATAACATGAAATATTATTTTAATTACACCCTCCATTTAAAAAAAGTGAAAGTAATCCTTTTTTATCTCCCCAAAATATGTCCACTTTGCAAACTTGTCTCTTCTAGAGAGACACTTTCACCATTTTTAGCCTTAATTAACTGCTACATCGATTTATGAGTTCACCTCCCCCCCCCAAAAAAAAAAAAAAAGGGCAACATTGGAAAATCTATCATATACTTCTGTTTGCCCACGCAGTATTGTTGCTTAATCAGCCAAGAGGAATAAATAAATAAAAATAACTTAGCACAAAAATTTATGAGAACAAAAGAGCTTTAAGGATTATTGCCTTAGATTGACAATGTAATTTCCAGAATCCATAGAATTAAAGTGGTAGCCAAAGTTCCCATACTTTATACTTTACAGAGGACGAACAACATGCCTCATTAAGCAAAATAGTTAAGGACCCATAACTTCCCAGACATAAACTTGTTGCATCGATACGCATTGCTCGGTTGCAAAATTGGCTAGGCTTCATCTAACGGGTCGGATTAGATTATTTTATTTACATTATTCACTTGTAAAAGGAATTTTCAGTGTAACCACAGCCGCCGCCAACTTTCTCCGCTCGTAGCATTTGAAATTTGCACTATTCCCATTGTTGTTATATTCATTGTTCTCGCCTTCGTAACTATAAGTTGCTTCGACTAAGCAATCCATACCGATTACGGTTTGACACTTGGTACGAGTTGATTGGTCCACCTACAAAATAAATGCAGCTACATACAATGGGAACGGGAGAGAGAGGGAGGGGGCAATAGATTAAGAAGGGTACGGCAGGTACCATGATATCAAGACTTGTACGCTGACACCTTCTTTGCAGCCACTTGGAGCCATATTAGAATACCACAAATATCGCATATATGAATCAATTTAAATTGATTGAAATCGCGAAAGAATGAGAAGTTCTACACAAACCGCTCAACTTAAGAGATAAATCAAAAAGATTTTCGTCATCATATTTTTACTCACATTGATGGTTGGGAGGTTAATGCATGATAAGGGTTGGAAAAGGTTGAGATAGAAAACCCTCCTTTCAAAGGCCGCCGTAAATGCTAGATGAAGAGCTTGCTAGAGATTCTTTTGGTAATGTACTTTGGTGTGTCTAATAAAAATTTCAATCCCCAACCCCCAACTACTAACCCACCGACACAAAAAATGTAGATTTGCATACACACGTAACTATTCGCCACTCGTCCTGCATACACAACATACCCGCACCGAGGAAAACATGACTATCAAGAAACAATTGCAACCGTTAATACCTTGAACCGCAAAGGCGGAAGTTAGAGCCAATCTGGAGCAAAGAAAAAAGAAAGAATGTGATGTACGTATTGAATTGTGCCTGGGTTTCATCAGATAGTGATGTGTAATAGTCTTCCTCCTTAATATCAAGACTATCGCGTCTCAAAGAAACTCCGAAAAATGAACATATAGAAGAGATTTAACTATGCTATACGTAAGAACACAAATCAAAGAATGCAAATGATGTGACACAACTTACAATTCTTGGAGGGAGAGCAAGATCTGCAGCCTCTTCCCTTTTAGTATGCCTTAAGACAATCTTTTTCAAGCACTTATGTCTCAAAGACAATCATTGCTCGCTTACGCACCCTCATTCCCATTAGATTGGATGAGATTAGCAACATTCTTGATTTATTGCAACCATACTATTAAGAGCCAGGGGAAAAAATCAAATGAGATAGTATAAATCGAAATAGTATGAACTTAAAAGGTAATTACAAGAATTACTCACTTTATTCGACCAACAAAAGTGCCTCACGCATTTGTGTTCGCAATATAGTGATGTGTAATAGTCTTCCTACTTAATATCAAGACTATCGCGTCTCAAATAAACCCGAAAAAATGAACATATAGAAGAGATTTAAACTATGCAATACGTAAGAATATCTAGTCAAGCATTGCAGTTGATGTGACACAACTTACAATTCTTGGAGGCTACAATAAGAAATGGCCGTATTGTAAAAATATCGTACACGTAGAAACAATGCAAATTATGGCTCGCACTCGAGCTCATACACAAATGCAGAAAGCTTTGACCGTAGCCGGACACATGTACTGCTTTCAATGTATGTCTTCGTGGAACAGCTTTTGCTTGCAGTATAGATAGATCAAATAAGAAAGTACAAAGTAAAAATATGATCATACAATCTTCGCACTAACTACATCAAAATTGTCTATGCTTAATTTATAACTCGTTCAAAATAAGCCCATAAATAAGATCAAGAAGATGAAAAAAACGTACCCTCCACCTTGAATCCTTAAACAAGTAGAGAGTCAATGCTGAGCATCATATGGTGATATGATTCCAATGCTAACCTTCTCGTTTTGAGGTCATGCGTTTCGTACAAAATGAAGAAAAGGAGTAACTCACTGGATAAGATTAGAACTCCTCGAGTTCACACAAGAATTCCTTTCTCTTTGGTGATTAAAGCTCCTTTCGGGAATAACTTGCGTAAAATTATTTTTATGGGATCAATTTTCATGTAAGAAAATATAACAAATTCTTGAACTGTTTTCATGTGCTAAGCATCGAAGGAGGTTGAGTTGACTCATTTAAAGCAACAAATTGAAAAGGAAAAGGTACTTCCATTTTCTTCTTTTTAACATTCTAATATTCATAAAGATTATTATTTTTAATTTGACGCAAAGTAAAAGTAATTTGATTAATAAAATGACTTTAATATGCATAAAGATCAAGTTATTTTTATGATTTCAATTTATAATGCAAAAATTACCAAAAAATTAGTGAAGAATCAAGTATACCAAAAATATTCAAGCTCTCGAGAACCATGGCCACATAGTTATCGACATTCCCACCGTTATCATGACACCGAAACCGGTATCATGGATCGGTGGCACCGCCGTTGCTTGAATCCTTGCTTGTTGCTCTCTCGAGTTGTGGTGTAACCGAGGCTAGAACCACGCTATTCACCAAGAGAGCCGCAAAAATAAAATAAAGAGGGGTTCAACCCGGAATTCTAAGAGATCAACCGAACATTCTTTATGATACATCGTGCATCCGTAAGACCGTAAAAAAGCCATCTTTGTTCATTACTCCAGAAAATTATATTTCTCGGAATCAAATAACCTTATTCAATCTGAGGATATCCTCGTTGTTTCAATCCACATGGAAAACCCTTTCGTAATAGCCGCACACCGCTCAAAAGCCAAAAGATTACATTTCCTTGTGAACTTTCTAAGATCAACTATGGAAAACCCTAAACCGCATTAGTAGCCGGAGAAACGACAATTACTAATACTGTAAGATAGACAGTGCAAATATTCCTACCAAATAAATCAGATTTTTTCTTGAATTACAATCAATTACCCTTAAGTTCAATTTTTGGTGTTATTAGTGCACAACCTAGGACTCTTGGAGATCAACTTGTTGTTGTTTTTTTTTCCCCGAATTTGGTGTTACGAATGCTAACCATCTTTTTCCACCGGCCCTACGAACACCGGCCCCGCGACCCGCAGCTCATTTTTGCCGTTTTTTGAGGATCCATAGGTTTCCTCTATGGTTCAATGCTTTACGCTGAAATTAAACAAAATGACTAAAAACTGTGTACAAATATTTAAGAATATATGTCCATAGTTGATTGAAACATAACACTAAGATGTAATATTGTTTTGATAGCAAATATACATGGAAACTAAAAGAGGGATTGAAAAAACTAAAAAGAATGACAAATTATGAAGATTCGTAAATGTACCTCCAACACAACTAATTAGGGAATTTAGGTTTACAGAGATTGATTGTGGATGACTGAGTTAGAATGAAATCACCGCTTCAAAGCTCGAACATACATTGACAATGAAGAGGGAATTTAGGGTTTACAGAGATTGATTGTTCGAATGACTAAATTAGGCCGAAATCACCGCTTCAAAGCTCGAACATCCATTGCCAATGAAGAGGGAATTTAGTGGTTTACAGTGAGATTGATTGTTCGAATGACGGAGTTAGGGCCGAAATCACCGCTATATAATGGAAGAAGAGATAGGGTCGGCGAAGTAGCGTAAGAGAGGAGGAGGCGACGAAGGTGTTGGTTGGCAGCAGAGGCTGGGGAGGCTTTGGGAGGAGGGAGCGACGCCTGCAGAGAGAGAGAAGAAAAGCGTGTAGAATGGAATATGAAAGGGCGGCTTATTGTGTACGCTGAGTAAATGGTCATTGTAGTTACAAATATGTTTTGATATGAAATTACTGATTGTCCTTATTTCGAAATGAAAACGAAACGCCTTATTCACTTCAAATTTTTTATATATATATATTGATGCAATTGTTGGGGTTCAAAAAATAATAATAATAAAAAAAGACTGTTCAACAAAGTTCGTTCATCAGTCGTACGGTCGTACCTCTATTTCCGTTAGCCTATTCGCCTCCCGCACCAGAGAGTAGAGAGGGTTCAGGGTTTCCCACTTCCTTTGTGTGCAATTTCAATGGATCAACACGGCGACCACCACCCTCCGCCACATGCCGTTCCGTCGTCTTGGTCCTCAGACAACTTCGTCCCTCAGCCGAACGGCTGCTTGGACAACCACAACGGCCCTCCGTTCCATCACCGTCGCCACCACCCCTTCCCCAACCACCAACACCATCACAATTTCAGCAGCGAACGGAATGATTCAGCTGTTTTCACCACTAATTTGCCTCTTTCTGGTCACAAGAGGCAATTTCCTCACTCCCCTAGAGGTTCGCCTTCTGCTTCCGAAAATCTTCTTATTTAAGCTGTCATTTTATGTAGATAAATTATGAACTCCCCTGCCCAAACTCATTTGAATATATTGAATCGATTTCATGTTTCTAAAGAGAAATAATTGATGTTTGGAAATCCAAATAGACTTATGTTGTGTCTGTGATTTATAGCTTACATTTGAAAATCTGAGTAGACTTATGCTGTGTCTGTGAGCATAGTGTTCACCAAATGTAATGGATTTTGAGCTAACTTCAAAATAAAACTGAATGTCACTCATATTCCAATTCTTATGACTTGAACTATTTGAGAATCCCATATAATCACCAAACTGAATTGCCACATTCTTATTGCTGTTTTCTATCAGTCTCATGCCATTGACTATCACTGAAAATTCTTTTTATTAGATTATAATGATGGCAGTTGCGTGAAACTGTATGTTCGTGGTGTTCCGAGAACTGTCAGAGAACTGGATGTAAGTGTAATGAGCCTACAATTAATTTTTTATAATGATCTGTTGCTAAACTGTTTCCGAATGCAGCTTTATCAAGTGCTTTCTCCCTCCCCCCATTTCCCTTGACAACGGTTGATGGATTAAATTAAGAAAAGTATTTGGAGAGATCATCAAGGAACTTAATCTGATCCACTAACATTTTTCTTTATCTACACTTGTAAATCAAATGATGTTGATGTTATTACATTTTTTATCTTGTTCCATTGCAGATTCAGTCCTTTTTTGGACAATATGGAAGTATTGTGGAGGTTGTTATCCTCAAGGATAAAGTATCTGGTATACAACAAGGTATGTAGAGATATTGTCCCTCAGCAAATTATTGTCTAGACATCATTACAACTGAGTTTAGTTGAGCATGTTTATGGATCCTCAAAGTGACAAATCATGATGGAGCTGAAAATATTCTGATAATATTTGGATTGATTCTAATTTTATTTCTTAGCCTTGTAATTATTTCTTTCCTTAATTATGTGATCTTGGATATTAGGATATTCGTTTGTAAAGATCTGTTGAGATCTCGTAGCCTCTCATTGTGTATATATATAGGGCTCTTTGTATATCAAACAAACAAAAAAAAAAGAAAAATATATGAAAACCTTTTGCCAAATTGCCTTGAAATCTATCATGGTATCGGAGCTGGTTTCACCATAAACAGCTTCCGCAAAAAAAAAAATTCTTTCATCATTCATAGCTGAGGTTAGCGGCGAGAAGGCAGGGGACAAAGCCACCAATGGAACCACGGTGGACGTGATGTCGCCCTACTACATCGCAGCTTCGGACAGCCCCAATATTGTGTTTGTCGGCGATTTACTTCACGACGGAAACTATGCGGACCGGGCAGATGAAATGGCCAATGCCTCGTTCACAAAGAACAAATTTGGTTTCGTTGATGGATCAATCTCAATTCCCAAGGAAGGTGCAGCAAATTTATTGCTATGGCGACGTTGTAACGCCATGGTATAGGGGTGGCTACACAGTGGAATGGAGAAGGACATCCGGAATAGCGTCCAAAGCAGCTGCGGCAGGCGTATGAAATGCAGGAAGATTTACGTGAACGCTTTGGGAGTGAGAGTGCCTCGAGGCGTATGAGGCTGAAACACGAAATAACTCTGACCCGACAAGAGACTTTCCGTTTCATCTTACTATACAAAGTTGAAGGCACTATGGGACGAAATACAAGCAATTTCACCCATTTCGAAGTGCAAGTGTGGGGGATGTTCTTGTGATGTTTCAAAGCAGTTGACGGAGATGAAGGAGAAGGAGAAATTCTATGAATTTCTCATGGGCCTTGATGAAAGCTTTGGGACGGTCAAACACAAATTTTGAGCACAAAACCGATTGTTTCTCTAGGGACGGCCTACCATCTAGTTTCAAGACGAGCGACAGCGAGATCACGTCGACAGGAAAGATGAATATAGAGGCAGCGGCGTTCCAAGCAACGGGAGGATCATGACAACACAGGGAAGAGAACAAGAATGGCCAACGAGAAATGCCAAAGTGCAACCATTGTGGAAAGTTTTATCACACAGCAGAAAGTTGCTATGAACTTATAGGGTACCCGGACGGCCGGAAGAAGAACCACGGCAGTGGGACGAAATGGGGAGATTGCCACGGTAAGATGAAGGGTGGTGGAAAGTTTGCAAATTTGGCCGACACTGGAGATAGTCCTATACCCAGATTGTCCGCAAAGAATTATGCCAGAATTGTTCAATACTTGAATATAGGTCCGACAACAACATGTAGTGATCAAGGAAACAAAACACCGACTGCAAATATGGCGGGTAAGATTCCTTTGACACCATGGATTATTGACTCGGGGGCAAGTGAGCACATCACGTGCGATGGCAGAATTCTCAAAAACCTGAGACAATCGGGAACAAAGTTACCAGTCTATATTCCTAAGGGTGATTCCATCCCAGTTCGTAGCGTTGGTGGAACTAGTCTTCCAAATGGGCTTAAAATTAATCATGTTTTGAACATTCCCGATTTCAAATGCAATCTACTTTTACGTAGTAGATCGACAAAAGATTTCAAGCGTGCCCTAATATTATTCCGAATTTTTGTGTCATGCAGGATTTAGCTTCGAGGACTACGATTGGGACGGGTAAGTGCATCAACGGTCTATCTTACGTGGAACCGATTGCTCGAAGGTATGGCTTTGACGGCTACCGTTGATTCCATTGTTTGGCACAGAAGATTAGGACATTCGTCTATGTTGAAATCTTATTATTTTGATAATATTTGTGGTAGTAAAATAAAAGAACATTGTAATTCATGTTTTCGAGCCAAGTTGACACGACTCCCTTTTTCGAGTAGTAATATACAGTCATATTCTTGCTTCGATCTTATTCATTGTGATATTTGGGGAGCGTACAAAACACCTTTTTCTGGAGCAAAATACTTTTTATCCGTGGTTGATGATTTTAGCAGGGGAGTATGGGTTTTTCTTATGAAATACAAATCTGAGGTTTATCGTTATCTCACCATGTTTTGCAATATGATTAACACTCGATTTGGGAAAAGAATAAAACAAATCCGTGGTAATGATGGACTTAAGTTCCAATCTCAAGACATAGTGAATTATTATATTGAACATGGGATGGTACTTGAGACGTCTTGCACCGACACTCCACAACAAAATGGAGTTGTCGAGCGCAAGCATAGACACATTTTAGAGGTAGCACGGGCACTAAGATTTGAGGCTGGGCTGCCAAAACAGTTTTGGGGAGAATGTGTGTTGACAGCCACCTACATCATTAACCGCCTACCCTCTAAAATCCTAAAGAACAAAACTCCTTATGAGGCCTTGTTTCACAAAAAACCCAAGTACGAACACCTTCGCACTTTTGGTTGCCTAGTTTATGCTAAGGATAACAAAAAAGGGGGAGATAAATTTGATGTTCGAGGTAGGCCTTGTGTTTTTGTTGGATACCCACATTCATAAAGAGGATATAGGATATAGGGTTTTTGACCTTGCGACACACCAAATCTATACTTCCCGAGACGATAAATTTGTGGAGACTATTTTTCCTTTCAAAGATAAACCGTCAAAGCCAAGGGTGGAAGATTTTGCTCATCAAAGGGATTGTGATTGGGAAGATGAAGTCAGCCCCATTCCTCCTGTTACCATTGAGCCGAGTATTGAGGTACAAGGGCAGCAACATGTACCATCCGACGACACCCATATGAGCCACCAACTCCAGCCGAGCATGACCAGACCACCATTGAACCACCTGAAACTAATTCCAGTCAGGAACAACCACGGCACATTGAAAGGGTTAGAAGGCAACCTAAACATCTTGAGCAATACGTTCTGGAGTTACCGCAGTGCAGCCACGCATGCGCCGCGTCACCGGCGAGAGAACTCGAAGGTTTATCCTCTCTCCAATTTCGTTTCCTATGACAGATTTTCTTCCACTCACAAAGCTTTTTTAGCGGCCATCACTCACATGATGAGCCCAAGTTTTATCATCAGGCCATCAAGGATGAATGTTGGCGTGAAGAAATGAAGGAAGAAATTAAAGTTTCGGAAAACAATGAAATGTGGACACTTGAAACATTACCCTCGGGGAAGAAAGTAGTTAGTTTGAAATGGGTTTATAAAGTTAGGTATAAATAATAAACCAAACGGAGAAATTGGGCGTCTGAAAGCATGGTTAGTTGCGAAGGATTCACTCAAGTCGAAGGCATTGACTACCATGAGACCTTTGCCCCGGTTGCTAAGTTGGTGACAATGCGTAGTTTAATTGTAGTGGCTGCAAAGAAAAATTGGGAAATCCATCAATTAGACGTGTCTATTGCTTTCCTTCATGGGGATTTGGAAGAAGACGTCTATATGAAACTCCCACAAGGCTTTGCGAAGGATGATGACACACGAGTTTGTAAATTGCGCAAATATCTCTTTGGCCTTCGACAAGTATCCCGTAATTAGTATCACAAATTTACTCGAGCGCTTCTTGACATTGGCTTCCGACAGTCCAAGGCAGACCATTCTCTTTTTATTTTTAAACACGGTACCACTTATGTTGCAGCACTTATCTACGTTGATGATGTCATATTGGTTGGGAACGATATTCATAAGATTACATATGTGAAGTCGTACTTAGATCAAAAATTCAGCATCAAGGACCTTGGTTCGCTCAAGTATTTTTTGGGGATAGAGGTTGCAAGATCCCCGGAGGGCATTGTTCTTGGTCAAAGAAAGTACACCCTTGATATTTTAGAAGAATCAGGGTTCTGAGGAGGCGGCAAGTACTTTTCCCGTGGACCAAAACCTCCGCCTCCTTGCCGAAGATGATACTCCCTCGTGGACACACTACGTGCTCCTTGAGACTTGTTGGACGCCTACTTTACTTGACTGTTACACGGCCAGACATTCAGTTTGCTGTGAATTTGCTTAGTCAGTTTGTTTCAGCCCCACGCCAAAGTCATATGGATGTTGCCATGCGAGTCATACGCTTCCTCAAAGGTACTGCTGGACAAGGCATATTCTTACCTTCGAATGGAGACTTAACTCTTGAAGCATACTGTGATGCCGATTGTGGTGGGTGACAAATGACCAGACGATCATGTACGGGGTATTTTTTGTCATTAGGTGGTGCTCCTATTTCTTGGCGCACCAAGAAGCAGACTGTTGTGTCACGTTCCTCGGCCGAGGCCGAATATTGAGCCATGGCCACCACTGTAAGTGAGCTCTTATGGCTTCGCTGGTTACTGACCGACTTAGAGGCACCTCAGTCTCAAGCCACGCCTCTTTACTGTGACAATCAAGCTGCTCGACACATTGCCACTAATTCGGTGTTTCATGAACGTACCAAACATGTGGAAATGGACTGCTATTTTGTTCGGGAACGTGTTGAATCCAAAGATGTTTCTCCTCGCAAAATCTCCACCGTGCTGCAAGTCGCTGATCTATTTACAAAAGCTATGGGAACAGCTCGCTTTCAGTTTTTGGTTGTTAAGTTGGGCATTTGTGATCTTCATGCGCCAACTCGAGGGGGAGTGATGGAGCTGAAAATATTCTGATAATAATTGGATTGATTCTAATTTTATTTCTGAGGGCGAGCCTTGGCGCAACGGTTAAGTTGCTCCTTTGGTGACCATAAGGTCACGGGTTCGAACCTTGGCGAACAGCCTCTTGGCAATTGTCAGGGGAAGGCTCTAGCAAATGGTTCCCTCTCCCAACCCCCGCTTGGCGCACCGGGGTTTGCCCCCCCCCCTTTATTCTAATTTTATTTCTTAGCCTTGTAATTATTTCTTTCCTTCATTATGTGATCTTGGATATTAGGATATTCGTTTGAAAAGATCTATTGAGATCTCGTAGCCTCTCATTGTGTATATATATAGGGCTCTTTGTATATCAAACAAAAAAAAAATATATATGAAAACCTTTTGCCAAATTGCCTTGAAATCTATCAAATCACTTGTTTCATTCCATCATCTGCAAGGCTAGGCGCCATTTTCTGTTGGTTTGTACAAATTTGGTGGATATTTTCACTCTAAACTTGTTTGTATATGGTCATAGATGGACGGCAAACTTATTCATTACATTCAACCTTTGCTTGTTCGCATCAATCTGCATATTTCCTTCATATCGTGTGCGCATCGCATCCTCATGTATCATTTACTGTTTATTTCTATAGTACATAATAGAACCTCTGGACTTTTTTTTTTGTTTTTTTGCAGAATGTTGTTTTGTAAAATATGCAACGGTGATGGAAGCTGAGCGGGCTATAGGAGCCATTCACAATAAACAAACTTTTCCTGGGGTCAGTTCATCTGATATGAAGATCAATATATAAGCCACTTGTGCGTGTTTGTCTTGTAGCTTTACTGTTTTTGTTTGATCCATGCATTCTTGCATTTTTCCAGGCAACGGGTCCTATTGAAATTAAATATGCTGTCGGGGAACAACAACGCCTCGATAACTATTTTAGGATTTACCCTGATTTCAATAGCACTCTCAAAATAACTGCATAAATCTGAGTTATATAAGATTTCAATTTGCACGAAGCTTTCTGGTTGTTGGGTAGAGACAGCAGACTTTGGCACGATGTGATTAGAACTCCAATCAATGCATGGTCGATTATTGCTACATAGTGGTTATCTTACTGAAGTTTGCGTTCCCTTTTTGTGTTATACCACGTTTCTCTTAGTTAGCCTTTGTGTATGCTGGATAATTTGTTAAGGCACCTATGGGTCACTGATTATGCATTATTGGGGAAGTGTGTGCATCATAGCTAGTATTTATTTGTACTCTGTTCTGATGCCCTTTCTTCTTCTCTCTCTGTTTTTGCTTTCCATGTTGTAGCAGGCGCTGGAGGACAAGAATGCAAGTTGTATGTTGGTGGTCTGAACAAGCTAGCTTCAGACTTGGACGTTGCTGAAGTATGCTCCATAGTAACTTGCTAATATCTGTCGCTACCTAGTCCACAAATAAAAAGCCCTATTATAACTATTCCGGTCATCTTGTGTTTGAGCAAGCTTCATGTGTATGTCTAGCACATATTTTTTGCATATAGCTTGTGGGCTGCAGCACCTTTAAAATTCGTTTTTGGCTGCATGCTACCGTACAACTAAAACTGTAGATGAATTTTTCTCTCACTTCAACTCGCATTGTATCAGTCTGCGGGTCAGCCTACAGGTCACTACCATTTTATGAGGCAAAAGTCAATATCATCTTTTGTATTTTTTTGTTTAAATGTGATAAATATGGTATATTAAGGCCATGAAGCCATACTCTTTGGTAACATAGATATGCTAAATTTGTTTGGTGGCACTTTCCTATGATCATACAGACATGAATCATACCTGTTCCTCTTTCTTGTTAATGTACCTTGCTGTGACTATCTAGTTGTTTATTTTATTATCTGACTATCTAAGCTGTGTAAAGACCTAATTGTTTTGAATAAATGTCTCTGCTGTCAGATATTCTCCTCTTATGGTTGTGTTTTAGAGGTCTTCCAGTTACGCGATGAACTGAAGCATAACCGTGGTCAGTCAAGTTCTCTCACAGTTTGATAAATTTTTTCCTACTGCCAATTCAGTGATTATTTTTCTTACAGCTGAACCTATGAAAAGATATAGGCCTGGGTCTTCTTACAGATATTCTCTCTCCTTATTGTTGTGTTGTAGAGGTCTTCCAATATTATCTAATCCCATTACAAATGATTAAGATAGTAATGACTTAATGTTGACTTAGTATATCTGGTTGTCTCCAAATCTCTGTGGGAGGGGGTGATTTAGTCACTGCTACAATTTATAAACGGTCTTTTTTTGTTATATTGCATCTTTCATGTCAGTCCCTATTCAGACATGATCGGGGGCTCCCTTTTTGCTGTTTTTCTTTGAAATATGTAACATGAACCCTTGCGTTTCTTTGAAGGATTGGCATTCATTCAATTCACTCAAAGAGAGATGGCTCTTGCTGCCATAGCTGCGCTTAATGGAAAATACGTAATGAAAGTGAGAACATTGTACCTGGATATATTTTCTTTTGTGATTTTGCCTTGCAACAGTTTATGTGTTTTTCAAGAAATTTAATTTTCTTGTCATCTAGGGTTGTGATCTGCCGTTGATTGTGCGTTTTGCCGAACCTAAGAAGCCAAGAATTGGAGAATCAAGGTCCGCACAGCCCCTCCAAAGAACTTCTAGTATTAGCCAGCTTGTTCATTTTTCTTATGAGAAGTGCAGTAGGTTATTACTAAAGTACATTTTCGTGAATGGCGCTTAGACCCTCCTTTATGTTGGTCCTGATTCCTGTACAGCCTGTCAGATCCCGCTGTTTCTTGATCTCTTCTTCATGGGCCCATGGCAATAGAATGGTCGCAAACGTTTTGACTCTTCTCCATGCTTAAAAGAGAAAGTATTGTGTGATGTCATGATTCATGCTCATGATACTTTTATTCTTATCTATTGCTATTTTCAATTGATTGCTACTGCACCTTCAATGTTTCTTAAACGTTGAGTCTAAATATATGACCCCAAAAAGGACCCAAAGTATAAATAGTATTGAATTTTTTAATGTTAATCGGAGTTTTTCTATGTTAGAATGTATGGAGTATAATTTTATATATCAATATCTTATTATGCATTTATATTTGATTTATCAAATTTGTGGATTATTTATTTTTTTGTTCTTATATGCTTGATTATTACAATATTTAGACTGGCATGCGCTCGAAAAAGTTCCAGGCTCCATATTATCTGGCCTTTGTGTTTCTCCTTTTCAATTTCATCTTATTTGTCTATTTTGGGGTCTACTTGCTGCAGGCCTGGACCTTATTCCCGTGAGATAATTGGCCAACCGATGCTTCCCAATGGCTCAAATATGGTTTGTTCTGATTTTTTTATTTTATTCATAATTAATTTTTAGAAGCAGGATGCTCATATATATACTGATAATTACTTTTTGAATTAAATAACAAAAGAATCATCAGATTTTATGTTGGATACTAGTGGTGTTCAAATGAGAGTCGTTAGTTTTCTGGCCATCAATAACTTCTGTACCATGGCTCACCTGCCTTTCCACAAAATATTAGGATGCGTGTAGGGTATATTAGTTCACCAGTCCTTGCAGTTATGTAGGGTATATTAGTTAGGAATGGTACTTTGTTAGGTATTCCAAATCCAATTGGTGGTGGTATATCACCATTAAGGACCTCTATTATTACTCTGATATGCTGGTCCAAATTGCTACTACCCCCTATAATTCTTGTATTACAGCAAACCCTTTCCATATGCCCTCACTTTTGTAAGCTAGAATGCGTTGCCGTTACAAGACTCGCTGTTTTGAGCGGCAAAGTTACTGTTTCGGACTGTTATTTACAAATGAATCATTTGAGCTTATATATCTGGCTTGAAATGCTCATCATAAGAACTTGTCATTTGATGTTGCCTCTCCACTCGATATATGTATTTCAAAAAGGGAATATAGGTACCCGACTAAACTGCCAGCTCTTGAAACTCTGTTTACCGATCAATTCCCACAAGGCTTTACAAATTTCATATATTCAGTGGCTTTAGGATTGTTCATGTTTTTTTAATTCCTTAATCATGTGTTGGTAGCTGTTGGGTCTTCTTTTATGTAATTATTTGTAGCATTCAGTGGCTTGAGGATTCATGTTAGCCGACCCCAAATTATTTTGGGACTAAGGCTTTGTTGTTGTTGTTGTAGCATTCACAAACTGGAGGCGGGACTTCAACAACTTCTAGCAATTCTCCCGCGGTGTCTTCATTATCCGAGATGGCAGATCTACCAGATTGTGATTGGAGTGAACATATATGCCCGGATGGAAATGAGTACTATTATAACTGTGTGACGTGTGAGAGCAGGGTAATTTTTTTTGTTATTATCTTAGTGAGATCTGGAACTCTTTTCACCTCCCATATGTTAGTAATTGCTTTCAAATCTTGCAAGTAGTGGGAGAAACCTGAAGAGTACAGGTTCTATGAGCAACACATACAAAATGGGCCACATCTACATCCACCTTGTCAGAATCTTCAGTCACGTTCAGACCCTCAGTTTTTTTTAACTCATCATGCTCCCCCAATTCAACAGGTGCAACTTCAGACATAGACATCTCAGAAACTTTTCACCGGTATATTATTTTCCACTTTTTCTGTATTCATTAGAGTCTTATATTTCATTTGCTATCTGGTGCTGATAATCTAGGTTGCATTCTTATTGGCTGGTTTACCTAAGTAAATGTCTTTTCATTGGTGAAAGTCCAACTGTTTATATTTATTTGTTGATTGTACATAGTAATTAAATAAGCGTTTACTTCTTAACTATTATGTCTTGATGTTTATTGCATGTGTGCTATACCAGACTACTGCAACACATCAATTGAAACAAGTACCTCCAGATAGTAATTATACAACGATTAACTTCAGAACCATATTTATAACCAATTTTGATGTTTTTCAGTCTTCGGGATCGATTTTTTGAAATCAACTACATTGGTCAACACAGATTTACATTGTCTGGATAATGGTGTGTTTATATGAGCTATTTTGAGTTGCAATAATGCTTTAAGAGTTATGGGACTTCTTTACCGGATATTCGGAGACAAGAAATGGCAAAATGAGCCCTTGAGGAGATACTATCCAAAATCACAAGGCATGATTTCAAGAGTAAGAAAAAAGATAGAAGGGAAAATATACAAGTATGATCTGTATAAATATTCTGTTGAAAAAACTATATTTACTAGAGATAATGATGAGCATGGACATATCTACCCTTGTGTGCAACTCAAATCTTAGAAGGGTAAAGAAACAAAGAGGTTTGGGAGTTTCTACATTATAACTAAGACATTGGTATTCTTTCTGTCAATTTCATCTAGCCGAGTCGGTATCAGCGGATAGTTGTTAACTTTGTAATCTTGCGTTTGAGATTTGTGTGTGCACTTACCATATTTCTTGTTTGTTGGGCTTGTTTTTCTCACCAGCCTCGACTAATAATGGGGTTATGTTGTTTTATGAGATTTAAGCCATTAACTGTCCATTCTTTCTAAACAGCATCAACACTTTAAAATTTAATATCAAAACTTAAAAACTGCTTGGCATTCATAGTGCCAAACTCCATGTATATATAATTCAGTTACTGCTCTGCTAGCTTTTTCTCTCGTGTAGCTCATATTTCATGCAATCTGTGTTGCTGTCAGATAATTTACGACAGACTTTTGTCTATTTAATTGTTCTTTTGTGTTGTTGACTGTTGCCTCAGATTTTCAATCTCCCCCCAACTCCCAGAAGTAAAAAGAAAACAGAGAGAAAAGGGAACCTTCTTTTTGTACAAAAACAAAACAAAACAAGACAAAACAAATTAATACTCCTCCATCCCCAAATGAGTGACCATTTTCCAAAGGAAATAATGTCCCCAAATGAGTATAATATTTCTTGTGAGTTTTATATAATATAATGTCTTATCTGTAGTTGTAATCTTAACATTTAGGTACATGTGCTACTAAAAGTGCTTAAAAGCCATCTTTCTTAATTTTGTTGAAAAATTGAAAATGGATTTTCATTTGGGACAGATGGAGGAGTATTATTGATACTCACGACCTTATCTGGTGAAGGCTCATGCTTCATTGAATAACTCAGCGAAACAGACCCAGCGAACCACGGTTAAAATGCACAGAACCCGCCCCCAAACCACAAAAAAAAAAAAAAAAAAAAAAAAAAAACTAAGACTGAATAGACAAATTATGGCAAGTAATCTTGTGGGTCTCGAAAGCAAGTGCACAAACTTGCAGCTTTGCTACCAATTGAGCTTGTGGGTTTTGATATAAATTAAAGCCTATATTTCTTCTACTCCTATATCATCAAGTTGTTCTAGTAGAATCAAGCAAACTTAATTCTAATACTCCCACTTTTTTGGTTGTTAACTTGAATCAACTTTGAGCAATAATTTAGGTTAGTTTTAACTATCCCAATGAAAATCTAAAACTTGTCATTGACACATCATTGTAAATACTATCAATAACAAGTTTTAGATATTTATTAGGATAATTAAAACTAACATAAATTATTGCTCAAAGTTGATTCAAGTTAACGGTCAAAAAAATGGGACTAACTTTCCGGGACGGAGGGGGTATTTGTATATTGAGCCATCTGATTGTTCTGTAACATTATTAAGAAATTATATCTTTGATTCCTTTTCTGAACTTTGAATGATTCTCATACCAGTGTGCTTTGATTTTATAGGAACTTGATCATGCTCCAACACAGTAAGTCCCAAGCCATGTAGCTGTGGTTGCTCCAGTGTGTGACCAAAGAGTTTTGAATGGTAATGTCCTACTCTACTTTATGATCTACTACCTTTTGTGGAATTAGCTGTGGTAATATGTCCCTTAAGGAATAATTTAAGCTCTTGCTGGTACTTGGCAGTTTATGAACTTTTTATTTACATAATGCCAGGGGAGGTGGGGATCTTTTTGGATGAGAAACATGAAATATTGTCCGAATTGACAGTATTTTTTACCCAGTATTCATAATCAACCATTCCTTCTCGTTACTGCCGACCCTCCTCACCCCGCTCCTCATTTTGCAAACCTTCATTTTCATTCTATTCCATTCATTATTTTGTATCCGAACATGAAATTATATGGTTTCCGCTCCATATACTCACGGTTCATTGAACCAATGCAACTTAAATAGGGGTTTAATTGAAATGGTGAATGGTTACAGTCGACTGCTAGAGACCACAAGTAGCAAGCATACATGTCCACCTAATACCAAACAGGCATCAGTTAATAGTCACGATGACACTGAACCGTACGATCACTCTGCATGAATAAGCTTCTGACATTTTTCGTATTTAATGTTTATTTTTACAGGACTCAAGGAGTTCGAGTGCATCTAATCTATTAAGACTGGAGTGGCAAGTCCAGGAGACGAGCAAGATATGGCGGATATAATTTAATTAACCACATTGCTGGGTATGTTTGAACTTTCTTTCATTAACAATGCTGGGCAAGAAACACTATTATTGAGTAGGTAAATGTGTAAAATTTAATACCAGATTTGCCCTTATGAAGACAAGGTTAAGTAGTCTAAATTGATAAATTGGCTTAATTGAAATGGAATGGGATATCTGCGGCCAAACCATTATGTTGGACTGCTCAAAAGAAATCTATGTTGAATGTTCTTCGTCTCTTGGGTGCTCTTTTTCTGGTGGCTATGGGTTGAAACCTATCTTCTACGGTGGTCCATGGATGTGCCGACTGTACCTCTATGCAGGTCAACCGCAAGCCGAGTATTTTTACCAAATTATTAATCAACTCTAGTTCCTTTTGGTGTTTTGATTCCTTCTTACTTTCAACAATGGTGGCATACTCTTGGCTTCACTCACTGTGTATAGCTTTGGAATGAAAATGTTTTTTCTTTGAAATATAACTTTGATCTAATTGTTTAAATTTGACCCTTTAATGCCCAAATGTGTAGTGTGGGACGGGATATAGGCCACAAAACGTTTTTGAGATAATAATCGTTTGAGATTAAATTAGGTTCAAAATTAATCATTCATTGTTCAAATATAAGTTATGTGGCCTAAATCGTGATTGATGTTGGTGTGGTGTGTACTAATGTACGGATTTGTTTCCAGTGTACAATTTGATTGCACAACAATCGAGTGATTGATGCTAGCGTTGTGTGTGCTAATGTACGGATTTGTTTCCGGTGCACAATTCGATTGCACAACAATCGAACAAGGGGGATGGCTGAGATGTGAGAGTGAGGCGAATGGAGGACGGGATGCACTAACCTAGATAACTTTCTAAATATAGATATAAATAACTTTCTAAATATAGCCATCGAGATTAAAATTAGGGATGGCAACGGGGCGGGTTCAGGACGGGTTCTTCATTTTTCAAACCCGCTCCGATAGTTATTTAAGTAATTTTCTATATATTTGGGGCATTTAAGTAATTTCCTATAAGGCAATTTAAGTAATTTCCTATATATTCGGGGTGGGTCCGGTTAAACCCGAACCCTCCAAAAATTCGACAGGTTTTCAAATTTGCATCCCAAACCCGGCCTATTAGGAGCGAGTCTCTTCGAGTTTTGGATGAATTCGGGTTTTTTGTCGTCCCTAATTAAAATGCATACTCGAGATTGAGTGTGCGCCTCGGATCCCAAAACGTACTCGCCATAAATTGGTACTGTGCTGGCGACAAAAATAGGTTTTTTTTTTTTTTTTGTTTTTTTTGATCAGGTCCTTTAGAAACTGCAACAAGATATGGGTCTTCTATGTACCCTAGTTCCTCCTCAAATGAACCCTACCCTCTGTATTCATGTCTTTAGACTTGAGTGCACTCCCCGCAATCACATAAATGCACATTTTCGTTTTTTTTTTGTTTTTTTTTTATTAAAAAAGGCCAAAAAATTGCAGGCAAAATATGAAAAACCCTAACCTAGCAAGCTAGTTTTACTCTGGCTATATAAAATATGACCTACTCTGCCCCCCTCTCATCCGTGTTTGTTCTTGACTTCACATTTTGCGAGATTATTTCCGACATTTCACCTACACTCACTTCCGAAATTTCACATGTCATATTCTCAACAACAATTCAATAAATATTTTCTATTTCGTTCTCTCTCCTACCTCATTTTTCATATTCACAACACATACTGTACTAACATTTGTCCTAAATTTCACTGTAAATAGTGAGTGTGTAGAGGGAGTATCATTTTCAATACGAAAGATCGTGGTTAAATCTTGTGGGTTTTGCGTGCATATTTATCATGTATTAGAGCATCTCCAATGTATTGCACCAAATTTGAAGTAAACTTACTTCAAATTTTACTTAAAAAAAAAAAAATTCACCAATGTTTGCTTCAAATCCTACATCAAAAAGGAATATTTTCTTGGACACCTCCTCATCTATTTTTTCCATTATTTCACAAACAATGCTTAAAGTTGAGATGTTTTACATATCCACCCCTCTACTTTTATTATAAGAAAACATTAATAGAAAAATATTTTCTGTAAAAAAAAGAGCGATCAGTAATTAATTAGTAATCAAAGCAGTGCCCAAGCCATCAAGAACATCAAGAATCAAACCAAAGGCAAAGAAATAAGTCATCAGTAACCAGCAGGCAACAACCAACAAACAAGAGCAGTTTTATAAAAAAACAACTCAAAGAAGGCAACAACCAGCAACAGAAAATATGTGCGCTTTTTAAAATTGGAGGGACCAAAATGTAAAAATGAAAGTCTCGCTTCAAATTAATTTGATGCAAGTGAATAGTGTTGCACCAAATTTGGTGCTACACTATTCACTTACATCAAATTTGAAGCAAAATTTGATGCACATTGGAAAAAGAAACAGTAATGTTTTTGGTGATTTGAAGTAACATTTGGTGCACGTCGGAGATGCTCTTAGAGATGGTTGATTGGCAAGTAATGTGAATCAATACTTCATTAAAAAGGATATGCATAACAAAAAAGCACTAAATACATACATAGCCAAGAGTCAATGGGGTTTGCATCTACATAAAAGAAAAAAGAAAGTAGTCTTTTTTATACACCTAAGTGATTAATTAGACTAGTACTAACAATTTCAAGTGGTGGGGGTGGTGGTGGTGGTGGTGGGGGGGGGGGGTGTTAACAAAAACAGCAATTTGCAGCTTCCTTAATTCTTTCAAAAATCTCTTCTACTCTTCCTTACTAACATGGCTGTCAGACGGCAACACGATGTCTTGAAGAAACCCATAATCTGTTAGCGAAGTAGCTGCCGGTGGTGCCGGACCACCACCACCGGCATTGAAAAACCCACTGGAATTAATACTCATGGAACTGGGGTTAACGTTATAATTGGAATTACCGTAATTCATGTGTGGTGGTGGTGGTGGTGAGTTTTGGAAGTATTGGACCGGAAAGTTAAAGCCGCCGCCACCATGGGGAAGGAGGCCGATGGGGGCGTGGCGGGGGACAGAGGACGGGTTAGGGTGGTTGTGTTGGCCTTCATAAGTAGTGACTACAATGCTTGGATCATTGAAACATCTCTCTACTCGTTTCTTGACATTACATGAAACACTTGTGCAACGATAGTAGCTCCTGAAGAAGATATATCAAGAAAATTAATCCAATCCAATCCAATAATCAAATTAAATTAAAAATTTTAAATGTATTGGTAATTAATCAAAAATTCAAAAAGTAATTTGAAATGAAAACGATGGGAGTGGAAAGTCAAGAGAAGGTTAGGCACCCATGCAATTAACAATGAGCTAGTAAAAGTGATTAGCCCGGACCAGTTAAATCCGGGTCCAAGCTCGATCTTGTCCAAATCCAAAGGCCAAAAAATGGGTGAAATTTGGATTTAAAAATTATCATCCTGATGCATATTGATTAAAAAGAGTGAAAATTTACCTAGGGAAAGGGCTATTTTTGACTGCTTTTTGGCCATACTTTCTCCATCTATATCCATCTTCAAGATGATCAACTTCACTCTTTGTCATGAATGCAACTCTTGGTTCCCTCTCTTTCTTCTTCTTCTTCTCACCAACACCCCCTTTCTTCACTTTCAACCTGACAGTTTCATAATCTAAATCACAAATGGATAACCAATCTTAACAAAGAAAACCCATCTCAAAAAAAGTGGGTTTCATCAAATTCAATTCAAAAAAAAAATTAAAAAATGGTTCAAAGAACCCTAAACTAGACTAGCTAGCAGACCCAAAACTCAAAAGAAGATGTTCAAAGAACCCTACAATGGCTTCACACTTCATCAAATATTCCCCTACAACAAGGGATGGAAGAAAGAAATTAAAAATAAATAAGAAAAATTTACCCTTTTTGAGTCTTTTTTCTATCTTCATCATTATCATCATCTTCTTCATGATCAACCAGTGATGGAGCTTTATGATCATCAGTAAGTGGGTGAAGCTGGTCAAGATTATGATTATCAGTAAGTGCAGTGAGTGCCGTACCATTACTGGATGCTGATGAAATGGAGGAAGAATTAGGTGTGGCAGGTGCATTAATCACCATCTCTCTTGATGACTCCCCTCGATTCTTCTGCTGCTCAACCAGTCTAGAGCTGTTCATGGTTGTGGTCGTAATTTGATCCATTAACAAGGGTGAAATCATATCAGTAGCTGAAGATGACATGAACATGTCCATGAAGGAATTAGAAGCTGCAGGGTTGTTATCAATGGTGCTCCCACTATTATGATCATCTTGAAAACCAAGCAACTCCATGAACCCTAATGAATTGTTCTTCTGATTGTAATCCCCAAAATGATCCAAAGATGAAAATGGGTTGGATAAATCAGATGAAAAATGATTTGGGATTGGCGGATCTTCCATCTTTACCATGTTCATGATTCTTTGGTTCCTTTCCATCACATTCAACAAAATAAACACAGAATATAAACTGAAAAAACCCCCTCTTTTAAGGAGAGAGAGAGAGAGAAAGAGGAGAGAGAGAGAAAAGTGAAAGGAGATTTTGATTTGGGATGAGGTGAAAGGTATGAAGGAAGGAGGGAGGAAGATGGGATTGGGAATAGTGAAACTTGGGAACAAAGATTGACCGGGAATAGCAGGTGAGGTGGTACGGAAAGGAGACAGGGGCCGGTGGTGACATTTAATGGAAATGGATGGTCCACGCATTCATACGTTAATTTTGACCGGTAAACCAGTTTTTGTGTGAACGTGATCGGGTTTACACCTATGTGATGACGGCAGGTTACTACAAAATTTACAGAGTTTTGAGGCGAGTTTTTTTAAATTGACCCATAATAATATATTTACTGACGATTTTTTTTCTTATATTGACATTTAATAATATATGTAATGACAATTTTTACACTGATACTTTGTTACAATAACATTGTCACTTAGTTACACTAACACTGTCACTTTTTTACACTAATACTGGCACTTAATAATACATGCACTAACAATATTTACACTGTCACTTTGTTACACTAACGCTGACACTTTTTTACACTAACAATAACACTTAATAATACATGCACTAACACTCTTTATACTGACACTGACACTTAATAATACATGCACTAATACTCTTTATACTGACACTGGCACTTAATAATACATGCACTAACACTCTTTATACTGACACTGGCACTTAATAATACATGCACTGACACTTTTTAAATTGACACTTTGTTACTCTAACACTGACACTAGCGGAAAAATAAAAACACATTTTTTCTAACCTTAAGAAAAAACGCATTTTTTTTGTAAGATTTTGACTATTTTATAAGGTCCATAATTCCATTTCTATGTTTTTTACGTTATATTTTTTCTGTCTCACTTCACTTTATATCAGAAATCAATAAAAAAATTTAAGCTTTAATTAATATCAATTTTTTTATCTTACCTTCCCACATCTTGTAACTATCCAAAATTGGCAAACGTTTATACTTATAACAACAATCAATTTACTATTTCTTTCACTTATTATTTCTTCTTTTTATACCCGAAATATTTTCTTCCACTTATTCACTCTTCTATTTTTCTTTAAATCATGTGCTCAAAGATTTGGTATCAAGTGAAATGAAAATATTTGAAATATTAAATTAAAATAAATAAATAATATATTGACATTTAGAATGCCCATCATCAAAGCTTTTTAATCTTAACCTTCTACTTTCACCATCAATAACTAAATTGTAATATCAGCATTCTATTTAACCATTAACTTTTCCAATTTATTTATTTTAAATGAATTTTACTTGGGTCAAATAAAATTTCATTCTCTCCTTTTTTTTTCATCTAATGATCAGATTTGTAATGTTTTCCTTCTCTCCTTTTTTTTGGGAAAATGTTTTCCCCATTTTCTAGTTTTTGGTAACCATCGAAAAATAAAATCAACAGCAAAGATTTTTCGATCAATAAAAAATTTGCTTGTTTCATAAGGAAATGACTTCCGAATTTCTCCTCCCCAAAATATTTTCCGAAAAATGTTTATTAATACCATCACCCCCAAACACCACCACCTCCCAACCCCGACCCCAACCACCCCCAACCTCCATCCCCCCGGGCAAAAAAATTGCTCATATTAAAACTATTTTTTAATAAATCCACTGCTGCCCCTCCAACCCCCTATCCCACCCCATAAAAATAATAATTTTACTCATATTAAAGTTATTTTTTGATAACTCCCCTGCCGCCTCTATATCCCAACCACCCACCACCCTAATCATTGGTTACTCTTAAAATCCGAGTTTTCACATTAAAACATATTTATTCTAAGGGTAGTGACCCATGATCATTATATATTATAGACAAGATTTGTCAATTTCAGATGTGAAATAATATTTATAACACACTCAAATACGTGTAGCAGACTTTGTCAAATCTTACAAAAATATTCTTACGCACGATTTCAAAACTTTGTGAGATACAAAAATATATTTAGAGAATTTGTTGTAATTTGGTGATGAATAAATTAGGAAAAGTAAAAAGGAAATCAAACATAAATGGAAAAAGTAAAATAAAATAAAGCCATGCAAATAAAGTGTTACTATTACTATTAGTTGCTTTAATCTTTTTGTATGATCCCGAGGGAGGAAAGAAAGAAGATAAAGAAAAGTGGAGGGACCAAAAATCGAAAAATGCCAAGTTTGTACATGTACGCTTCTTCTTTTAACTTTTTGGTGGAAACTAGAAACTAAAGAGGTTTCTCCCGTGCAATGTTTGTCCATTCAAAGCCTACACCTCCATTCCTTTCCTCCTTTTTTACTACTTTTATTTGGGGATGTACAAAAAATTCATAGAATCGGATTGGATCAGTAAAATTGAATTAGATCAGTAAAAATTGGATCAAAAAAATAGTATTAGTCTGATCCTAGTTTCAAATTTTTATAAAATCGATTATTTTGTCTGGTCTTCATTTAAAAAAAAAATATACGCGATCCTGAATCAGAACCGGACCGAATCGAATATATATACTCCCTCCATCCCATATTAGTGTGGACCAAATATTTGGACACACAAATTAAGAAAAAGTAAGAGAGATAAATAGTGAAAGGAGGTGTTTGTGAGTATGGAAAATTAAATGGAAGAGAGAATGAGTGGGAGAAATAGTAAGTTGATTGGTGTTGTGAGTATAAAAGTAAAGTAGGAGAAAGAATGAGTGGTGGAATAGTAAAGATTCTTTACTATTTTGGACAGTCCACACTAATCTGGGACGGATCAAAAGGAGGAAAATAAGTCCACACTAATGTGAGACGGAGGGAGTATATATATTCTCTCCGTCCCAAAAATATTGTTCAGCAATTTGGTTTTTAAATATGCCTGTTTTTTAGATTTTGTTATTGTAAAAAATTATATTATATTGTAATTTGTAGAGCTGGTGGAATCGGACGGAACCGGATCATTAGAACCGGACTAATGGAACCGGTCCTATAATGTAATGGTCTGATCCTGATCCTAAATTTTTACAGAATCGAAGTTTTTGATCTGGTCCTGATTTTCTAAAATTTTAACAAAAATCGGACAAATTCGAACTGTGAACACCCCTACTTTTATTCACCAATGCAATACTCTCTCCGTCCCACCAAGAGTGTCACCCTTTTAGGGGTGACACGCAAATTAAGGAAAAAAAGGGGAAGAAAAAATGTTGTGAGTGTAATTTGAAAATAAGAGAGAGAATTAGTGGAGGAAATAGTAAATTTAAAAAGTGTTGTGAGTGTAGAGAAGAGAGAATTAGTGGAGGGAATAGTGGATGGGATAATAGAATATTAATAAAACATTTCCTTTTTAGGAAATGTGACGCTTCAAACGGGACGCCATTTTAGGTAAAAAGTGACACTTGAAATGAAACGGAGGGAGTACTTATTAACTTATGATGATGTAAATATTAAATGAATATTGAATAAATTTTAAAACATGACTTAGAATTATGTAGATTTTTTTAATGATCCAACGTTAGTTATTATACAACATACAAAATAAGCTATGATTAATAAAATGTTACGAGGAGGTTCGATTTGATGGTTTAGTCTGATAATTGGTATCGTCGGATCAACTTACAGCTCATTTGAAACGATCAAACAACAAAATAAGATTATTTGTTAATGATGCTGCAGGAAATGTGCTTATCAATCTTCCTCCACGTGGCAGGACTGATCACCTGGCTCCTTGACCTGAAAACAGAACCCACAACTAGCCGGATGTGTCTCCGGCGAAGACGCTCGGGCGTGAGAGTAAGATTATAGTTGTATATAGCTCAAAATGTATTGAATAATGAACCTAGAATACAAAATGGCAGTTACCTTTCACCGTTTGGTAGTGATGAAGTATTTATAGGCAAGAGTGATGTATTTTTGGGGAGGCGGCATGTCCTCCGAGATTATAGCGGCGGTTACTTGGTCATGGGCACGTGTCTATAACGGTCCCTGATTTGTAGGGATGCAGTTGTGAGCATTGATTGACCAAATGAGCCGGCAAGTGTCAGGTCGTCACTTGCTGATTTAGGTCGAGGTCGCCACTCGTGGAATGGTCGACCCGACCGTCTGCAGAGCATGGTTCGTACCCGAATAGTAGCATGGATCATGAGGTCGGTCTAAGTTAGGTCGGGACCTATAAGTCGGACCATGGGCTTAGTCGACTGATGTGTGAGATGGGCCTTGGGCCTTGTTACGATTGGATTAGTTTCGTTGAGAATGTGGGTGCCAACGCTATCTCGTGATTGGGCTTTACTCGTTTGGCCCAATTCGACACTTTTGGTATGTTCAGTGGCCCCCAACTTTCGAGTTGACTTTGTCGACTTGAAAGTTATATGATGAAAAATAGTTACTACTCGAAGGTCGATACTCGTTTCTGAGGTTTAGTCGACTTAAGATGACGTGGCTCAATCCTGGACGTCGGCGATGAACGGTCGGAGATGAAGGAGCGCCGAATTTTGTCATCATTGCTACTCTGACGCTTGGAACTCCTTCTCGAAAACCGTTTCGGCTTTTAATTTTGGAAAATCAATTTTGATTTTCTTTTCCCTTTCCAAATTTAGGAAAATATAAATACTCAGAATTCTTCTCAGATACGAATTCTTACCGTCTTCAATCTCCTCTTCTCCGGCGACAATCACGGAATTGCAGTAGAACTTAAACTCATTTCTCGGCTTCAAAGAACGAACTCCCTTTCTTCGCCAATTAAGGTATTTCCCTTGTATTTTTGTTCTAGGGCTTTAATGTTGTGCAGCTTTTTCATTTCCGCCATGGCTAGGACCTTTAGTTGCGAACCTGGGGCCTGGTATGGCTACTGCACTGTTAACCGTAGGGCATGTAAGAATGTGAACGGTGAGTGGAGAGTTATGTCCCTGGATGAATGTGCCTCCATTTTGACCAGTTGGGGTTTGAATTACAGTGAGATAGGGCTGCCCATTGTAGGAGAAATTGAAAATGTGGTGATTGACGACTCAACTGTTGTCGCTTTTCATTTATTCCATGAACTGCTTGACCATATTACCTTGTTTTATGTTAGGGACGTCCAAAAGCCCTCCTTTCTTAGAAATAGGATAGGTTTTCCAGGGGAGTCTAGGTCGTCCTTAGGTAGGTCGACTGAACTTGATCATAGGACTGACTCCCCGCTTCCTCTTTTGCTTGTACGTATATGGCGACTCAAGAAGGAAATGCCGCCTCAACTTCTTCGTGTCCTCGAATCGTCGACGCCTTTGGGTCCAATGTGGTGCCGTGCAAGAATGAGAGGGGCTATGTTCCCAAAGGGCCATTACGAGGCAACAAGAACTCCGCCTCTAGGTATAGCATGATATGGGATTTTTGTGGGGTGAGTAAGGAGGATTACAGGGTTACTATCCACACTCAGAAGGAATTCTTGAAGCTATTCAGGTCGTCCTTTACCACAGATGCCACTAAGGTAGCCTTCTTCTATGGTCGATTCGTTCTGGTCTTAGGTTGCCCTCGATCCATTCATAAATGAATTTTTGGAGTGTGCCAATGCCCTTCCCTTCAACTCGGAGCCAATGCCTGTAGGGTCCTTGTGTGTTTTGCTATGGTGTGCAGGTTCTTGGGGTATGAACCTTGCATGAGGGTGTTCAAGGAATTTTTCACCATCAAATACAGTGGGGAGGATATGAGTATCAGTACCCCTTCTAAACCCAAATCTCCCAAACTCTTTACTAACCTCCCCAATAAGCACAGTGGTTGGAACTCGCACGTGGTAGTGGTAGAGAGTAGGTTAGGATGGGAATTTCCATTGCCCAATGATGAGACTGAAGCCGTAGATGAGGGAGATTTTTGGGAGCCGTCTTGGCATCTTAGCTTGTACAAGACCTTATGTAGGTTAGTTGAGAAAAGGCCCATCAGCTGGGAGAGTTTGCTCACCACTAAATACAACTTTATGGCGGCTGGAATGATGCCTGGAGATGGAGCGGTAGAGCCTCTTATTCCTGTGTTGAGGGGTCAGATATACCCTGACTGGATAACTCATCACTTGGGTAAGTTTGGAGATATGTGCCAACTTTGTAAGAAAAGCAAAGATTACTGCAAAACCAACGGGGAGCATGCTGGTGGTAAGATTTCTTTATTCAGCCCTTCTCTTTACTCGTCCTCTATAGGGATACTTGTAAGTATATGCAATTTTCTTGTATGTAGCATTTGTCTTGGGAGAGTCAGTTATAGGTTGAACTTGACTTTCGTACATAGCTAGCTCGTGCACAGAGTTTCATGTTGACCTCCTGAATTAGCTCGTCTATAATTAACTCGCTCATAGGATAATCGAGTCGGTCATACTGGGTTCACACATAGAATTTTCTGCTCGTATATAGAACTTTTTTGCTCGTATGTAGAACTTTTAGTTCGTACATTGAACCTTTAGCTCGTACATAGAACTTTTATTCGTATGTCGATTTAACACTTGTCCACTTGAATCTTTGTTGCAGTCCTGACTCCTGAGCAAGAGGCTAACATGGGCCGCATACTGGTGGTGGCAGATAGGAAGAAATCAAAGAAAGACCACGGAAAAGCCAATGCTCGAGCTCACAGGCAGAGGGAAGCCACGATAAGGACCAGCTTGCTTGCCAAAGACAACATAGGGATGGTGCCAATGGAAGGGGTAGAAGAAGAAGATCCATTGCTGAGTGGTACCCAATCTGTGAGTGCTGCAGCTGGAGGCGCCGAGTCATCCAAGTCGGCGAAAACAACCCCGAGCTCCGACCCAATTCAGGAGGTCAACATGGATACCTCTGGAGCTAATATAGCGGGATCCATCCCTTTGAATGTGGTGGAGATCGAGGATGATGTCATGGAGGAGGTTGATGATCAAGCTCTGAACACAAGGAAGAGGCTGAGATCTGGAAAGGGTAAGGACGTTTCCTCTAGCCAAACTCTTCCATCTCCTCCACCTTCCTCCCATCCCAACCAAGAATCTGTTGAAGAGATGATGCGGAGATTGAGTGATGTCCCCTCTTTAGAGGGAATTAACTGCATGAGTCGCTCCTACCCAGCTATGAACTTGGGTCAAGTCATTGTGAGGAGAGCTGTAGATGTGAGCCTGCTAGCCCAATTTGCTGACAAGGGAATCACGCCTGAGGAGTTCTCAGCTCGATCTGGGCTTGCTCATTGCGAGGTAAGTCTTTACTTCCATTTTCTTTTTAGTCGCTTATTCTTTTACTCGACCAACTGAAGTCTCGAGCTAACACTTCTTTGTTTTCTCTGGAATGCGTAATCTTACCATGATCGAGCAGCCAAAAGCTCTTGGAGGGCCTCCATTGAAAGGGAGAGGCAGTGCCCTTAAAGACTTGTCCAAGAAGACCTGTGCTTTCAACGATCTCAAGGAGGCACACAACGATCCGGACGCCTCCTATGATGCCTCAAGCTTCGCAGACCGATACAAAGGCGGAGAAGGATAAAGCCTTAGAGGATCTGAAGGCCTCCAACGCGCGGGTTGATGAATTGACTACAGAGAGAGATGCCGATCGTTTGGAGCTTGATAAGGCCAAGAAGGAGCTGGCCACTGTTTCTCAGATCCTTCAAGAGAGAGACTCCTTTTTGACCAAGCCGAACGAGGAGCACAATCTTTGCTGTAGAGCTATATGGAAGGAGGATCTCAAGGCCGCCGGTAAGAAAGTCGTTGATCGCTTTAAAGAGGGAGATGAATACTTCGATTCTATCATTGCCAAAGCTAGGGGGTTCCTGGAACTGGGCAAACGTCACATGGCTCGTCGGGCCTTAGTCGACCCTGATTCAGGAGTTTCCTTGGACCAGCTCGCTCAATGGGCATATGCTCCTCAATATGACATGGCAAACAGAGGGGGCCATTCATTGGTGCCTTATAATGAGGATGACCTAGCCCATATTGCCCGAGAAGATAAAGAGGAGCATTGTGAGCCTTGGGTAGCTCCAGAGCCGGCCCCCGTGACCTTCGACATAGCTTTACAAGAGCTTGCGATATGGATGAGCAGGAGGACATGGAAGAGGAGGGTGAGTTCGACCATCAGTCTTCTGAGTCGGGTAAACCTTTGAGCCCTTAACAACAAGGAGATGAAGAGGGTCGAGCCGCATCGACGACCAAGCTGACGTCGGCCAGGACTCCTGAAACGTTTAGTTAAATTTGTAATGAACAAGTTCCAAACAATATTTTTGTTTTTGGCTTCAACATTATTCGAATGCCTTGGCCCAATTTTTTGGGAGGCAAAATATTTTTGTAAATTAATTTTGCTTAAGTCTTTGCCCGTTTTGGGAGACTTATGTCTATCATAGCTGACTTTTGTTTCCAGAATGTTGTATGCTTTTCATTCCATATCATATGTCGAGCTAGATGTAGATAATATGAATGAGTCAATTTGAGCCTAGTGGTGACTTGATCTTGTTGGTTTAGTCGACCTCAGACTTGATTGACTTTTTCGTGAACGAGATTGACCATAAGTCGAACCTGTTCACACCCTTCGAACTGATTAAGAATCGAGTTAGTTGGAACGAAGTCGACTAAGAGTCGGACTTGTTAAGTGAACAAAACTGATTTAGAATCGAGCTTGTTAAAACGAAGCTGACTAAGAGTCGAGCTAAGATGAACTGACTAAGAGTCGAGTTAAGATGAACTGACTAAGAGTCGAGCTAAGATGAACTGACTAAGAGTCGAGTTAAGATGAACTGACTAAGAGTCGAGCTCATTAGAACAAAGTCGACTAAGAGTCGGACTTGTTAAATAAACAAAGCTGATTAAGAATCGAGCTTGTTAAAACGAAGCTGACTAAGAGTCGAACTTGTTGATGTTAATGTAACACTATGCTTGATGGGATAAACTGCACTTTTATTGAAGTAGAATATGCTTACATCAACCTGAAACTAGAACTTAATACAAGCTCGAACTTTGAAACTGAAAACTAGAAGTAGTATTTGATGAGGTGAGTAGCATGCCAAGGATGTTTCAATTCGTCACCTCCAGGATGAGCTATCATGTAGGTCCCTTCCTTGACGACTCGAGTAACCACATATGGACCTTCCCAATTAGGAGATAGTTTATTCTGCTGGGTCCTTCTGCCCGTTGCCTCAATTTTTCTCAATACGTAATCTCCAACCTGGAATGACCTTGCTTTGACCTTCTTATCGTGGTAACTCTTAGTTCGCTGCTTGTAATTGACCATTCGGAGGTAGGCTGTTTCTCGCTTCTCGTCGATCAGGTCCAAGTCGATCAACCTGTTGGTGTCATTCTGCTCTTGATCGAAGAAGGTCACTCTAGCCGTAGGGAATCTGAGCTCAGCAGGTGCCATGGCCTCTGACCCATATGTGAGAGCAAAAGGGGTTTCCCCCGTAGGCCCCCGAGTGGTTGTACGAACTGCCCAAAGAGCAAGGGGGAGTTCGTCCAACCAATTGTTTCGTCGACCTACGAGCCCAGTCTTGAGCGAAGATAGAACAAGTTTATTTGCTGCTTCAGCTTGCCCATTTCCTTGAGGATAGGCGACAGAGGATTTCCAATGTTTGATTCCCACTCGCTTCATCTCTGTTTCGAAAGTCTGGGAGAACTGTAACCCATTGTCAGACACTATAGCTCGAGGAAAACCAAACCGACACCAAATGAAGTCGTGTATGAAGTTAATAGCATTCTCCTCTGTGATGCGAGCTAGTGGTTTGGCCTCAACCCATTTGGTGAAGTAATCTATGGCCACAATTACGTACTTGCAGTTTCCTCGGGCGGGAGGGAAGGGTCCAATCAGGTCGACGCCCCACATATCAAATGGCCAAGCTGCGATCACAGGAGTCTGCTCTGTTGTAGGCACATGGGGAAGGTTGGCAAACCTTTGGCATTGATCACATTGCTGAACAAAGTTGTGAGTGTCAGCTCTCATGTGTGGCCAGTAGTATCCCAACGTGATTAATTTGTCAGCAAGAGTCCTGGCCCCCGGGTGTCCACCACAAATTCCACTATGCACTTCGTGTATCAATAGGGCGACCTCTTGGGGATGGATGCACTTTAGCAATGGCCGAGTATAAGATCTTCTGAACAGGTCGCCTCCTTGAATGACATATCTCGGAGCTTTCTTTTTGATAGCTCGAGCCTTCTTCTCGTCCTCTGGCAGCTCGCCACTTTCTAAGTATGCTTTCATTTCCTCGATCCAACACTTCTCCTGAGTCCAATTTCTTGAGGGATCATCTATGCACTGAATTTTTACCCTCTCATAAGCTGGATTTTCGAGGAAGGAGATAGGCTCGCCATGTGGCTCATCTGAAGTAGCCAGTTTCGAAAGGAGATCAGCCAGCTCGTTATCTTCTCTTCCAATCCTTTGAATCTCCCAGAATTCTAAGTCCTTTATTAGTTCCTTCACCAGGTCGCAGTATTTGATGAGAGTAGAACTGAGCACTTCGTACTCGCCTCTGACCTGGTTGACTATCAATTGTGAATCACAGTAGGCCATGATCTTAGTCGCTCCAAAACACTTGGCATACTCGATAGCTGCAATCAAGGCTTCATATTCAGCTTGGTTGTTGGAAGCGTCAAATTTGAACCTTAGCGATTCCTCATACACGGTTCCAGACTCTGGCTCGATCAAGACAATTCCAGCTCCACTAACATTTTTGGTCGCTGACCCATCTGAATACACCTTCCAACAATCGTCGGGTAGACTGATAGCGACCTGAGACTCTGGCTCTTTCCCTTTAACCTTTTCCTTTGTAGCTCGCTGCTCGCTGTCTTCCTTGGTGAACGTAAGCTCGACCAAGAAGTCAGCTAGAGCTTGAGCTTTCAAAGCCTTTCGAGGTCGATATTCAATGTCAAATTCGGTGAGGGCAATTGACCAATTGAGTAGTCGACCTGAACTCTCAGGCTTGTGCAATATCTTTCTTAAAGGTGCATTAGTAAGAACCACGATTGGATGAGCTAGAAAATAAGCTCGCAGCTTCCTTGAAGCTACGACAAGAGCATAAGCGACCTTCTCAGCGTTGTAATATCTGCTTTCCACATCTGATAAAGCTTTGCTGATATAGTACACAGGCTTCTGAAGCCCTTCATCCTCTCTAATCAATACTGCAGCAACTGACTTGTCTCCCACAGACAGATATACAAACAAGGTTTCTCCAGTGGTCGGGCTACTCAAGAGAGGTGGAGTAGCGAGATAATCTTTCAATTGTTGGAACGACGAATGACATTCAGTCGTCCATTCAAAGCTTTTCGTCCCCTTCAATGCTTTGAAGAAGGGGAGAGACCTCTCTGCTGATTTTGATATGAAACGACCAAGAGCTGCTACCCTTCCGTTAAGTCGCTGCATTTCTTTGACACTGGTAGGAGCCTTCATGTCGACTAAAGCCTTTATCTTCTCTGGGTTAGCTTCTATGCCTCTTTGAGATACCATGAATCCCAAGAACTTGCCAGCAGCCACTCCAAACACACATTTGCTGGGGTTGAGCTTCATGTCGTTTGCTCGTAAATTGGCGAATGTCTCCTTTAGGTCGACTACGTGACTCCCGGCCTTAGTTTTAATGACCATGTCGTCAACGTAAGCCTCCATATTTCGACCAATTTGTGAGGCAAAGACTTTATTCACCATTCTCTGATAAGTTGCACCCGCATTCTTCAAACCAAATGGCATCATATTGTAGCAGTAGATGCCCCCAGCTGCCTGAAATGCCGTCTTGACTATATCGTCCTCGTGCATCTTAATCTGGTGGTAGCCTGAGTAAGCGTCGAGGAAACTGAGGGTGGAGTGACCAGCAATAGAATCAACTAGCTTGTCGATCCTTGGAAGGGGATAACTGTCCTTTGGGCAAGCTAGATTAAGAGTAGTGAAGTCGACACACATTCGCCATTTGCCATTTGATTTCTTCACCATGACCACGTTGGCCAACCACGTTGTATGAGTGGCCTCTTTGATTATCCCTGCACTTAAAAGTTTTTTTACCTCAGTTTTTATAGCTTCCTCCTTGTCGCGAGCAAAGCTTCTCAATTTCTGGGGCCTAGGCTTTATGGTCGGGTTGACTTCGAGCCGATGGACAGCGACCTCCTCCTTGATTCCCCTCATGTCCTCTACTCTCCATGCGAAGACATCATTGCTTTCTTTGAGTATCTTGATGATTTCTGCTCGCTCCTCAACTGATAACTGCTTTCCAATTTGAATTTTTTGGTCGGGGTAGGAAGAGTTGGTGATGATTGACTCCAGCTCATCTACAGCTTCTAACTCTGGTCCATCTCTGAACTGCAGAGTTTCTACTATAATTTCCCTGACCTTTTGCCCTTCTTCAGCTCCCAAATGCGGAGCTTCCTCTGCTATCATATCATCGAGTTTGTCTGCAACCTCGCTGGTGGTGGCCCCCGAGTTATTGTCGATCTGGAGGCATAGGTTGCCTATGTGGACTTGATCGACCATAACTACATCTGAATCGACCTCAGTAGTGTTAGAGTGACATGTCGACTCAAGCATGACCTTGTCATTTGAGCGATAGGTCGACTTTTCCACGACCTCGGTGATTGTTGATAGTCGAGTAGTTTTGGTGACTGACTGGGACAACTTCAAGTAACCATCAGCAGTCTCAATTTCTAGCTCCCTTTTCCTTCTTTCTCTTAGAACATGATCCAGGTAGGCTCGAGCTGCGCCTTGTACGCAACCCACTCCAGCAGGTGTGGGGAACTTTACTCGCTGGTGAGGAATTGAGGCTACCAGTCCAAGAGCGACCTGTCCAGGAATTCCAAGGATGGCGGCATAGTCACTATTTACATCAATCACAATAAATTGTACCTTTGAGACAACCCTGAGGGGGTGCTGGCCTAGGTCGACGTCGAGCACTATCTGGCCTTTAGCATCAACTCGATGGTTGGTGAAGCCTTCCAACCTACCATCATATCTTTCCAACTGTTCGTCATTAAGACCCATCTCCTTGAAAGTTTTGTAAAACAACACATCCTTGCAGGCCCCCGTGTCGACTAAGAGTCACGCTCGTCGTACATCCGTCTATGAGACCTGGGATGACGAGAACTTGCTCCCTCGCCGCCATATTAGTTGCCAATTCGTGGGGTAGAAGGCGATTGCCTCATCTCGATTTCTCTCCTTGGAGGCACATGTGGAGCTTTATTGAGCCGGAATATCTTGTGCTTAATGGCCTTGTTGCTTGCTTGTTCGGTGATGACCCCTGTGTCCAGCCTAGGCCGTCTAGGTCCTTGTTGTCCACCCGTCGGCCGTTCACCTCCTCCGCTTGAGGCCTCTTCACATAAGCGTCGAGTCTCCCCGGTCGACCATTCTTTGGATGATACGCTTTAACCCTGCAGTCCTGTGTGAGATGCCCGGTGTCTTTGTGGTAGTCACAATATTTGCTATTGTCCCTTCCGAATTTGTTGCCCGGGTTCATTGGGACAGGGGGGCTAACTCGACAAAGCATTCATTATCTCTCGTTCGACTCACCGTAAGGGGAGTGAATGTCTCGGGCACTTTCTCTGTTGCCCTAGTTCTGTTCTTTCCGTTCTTATTGTTCCCTCCATTCTTGTTGGAGTCCTTCTTGTCATCAGTGGCTTCCACCTTGGGGCTCTTACCACTCTTCTTCTCCTTCCTTTCCTCGCCTAGTGGCGACATTATACACCTTTTTCGAACAACTCTGTCGAGTTGTCACCGTCCGGACTGTGAGCTCGTAGTCCATGTCTCGCCGAAGAAATACCGTTTCGGAAGCGCGTTGATGACCTCCTATCAGTGATGTCTTCCTCTATCTTATCCACCATTTCTTTGAACTTGGTGAAGTAGCTCATCGAGCTTTCATTCTTCGCCGCACCAAGTTATTCAGTCCGCGATGCGCCGTCTTCCGAGCTCCCGCAGCCGAGAAGCGATCTAAGAACTTTGTCCCGAAGCTCGTCAGTGGTGATGCTATCGCAGCTCAAACCATTGAACCAAGTTAAAGCCGCCCCAAGAAGTGTGCTTAGGAGAGCTTTGCACATGTTGTCATCTTCATTGGCGACAAAGCACATAGTGGCCTCCGGATGTTGTATGTGACTCTTTGCATTGGTGGATCCCGAATATTTCTCCGTAAGAGGCGGCTGAAGGTAGGAGGAGGTCGACTATCTCTCGATTTCTTTGGAGAAGGGTCGAAGAGTAAAGTCAATTCGTTCAACCTTTCCAATCTCCTTTTTCTTCTCCTCCTCCCATTGTTCGAACTTATTTTTCATCAACAGCCATTCCCTTGCATCGGGTCTTTCATCTCCTGGAGGGGGAACAGCATTCGATCTCTCGGCCTTCACTCACGGGAGGAGTCACCGCCTACTCCTCCCGTCTCTATGGGAATTGGCCCTCTACGATTCTCGACTGGGGATCTATGCTGTTACTTCTTTGAGGCGACCTGCGCCTCTCGGCAACAGATGGCGACTGCGCGCTGTCATATCCAAGTGGCGACTGCGCCTCTCCTCTCTTATAGGCGACTGCGCCCATTCCCGTCTCTCTTTGAGATCCTCGATCTTTGCGGGCCGGAGAAACATGCCTCGTTTACGTTGGTGTTAGCCGAGTCCTCAAATCGATTGAGCCTCCCGCTCTCTGTTTCTATTGAGGCCGGCCCTTAGGTCGTTACTCGGCACATGTACGATAGTAGGGCTCTCTCGAACTATCCCGTTGTCTCCATTCTGTCCCACACCTTCATTTGGCCTCATACTCCTAGCACTGTTGTCCATTAGAGACCCGAGTACGATCCATTCTTTCGTAGCGTACATCGGCCCGCTTCGCCTCTTCCATAGCTATTAAGTCGCCCAAAATCCGGGCCCTTTCTAACATCATCTCCTTCTTGCTCATAGGGTTGGTGGAGGGACACGCCTGTTTCCAACGTTCACCCGAGCAGTGGGACGTTTAGGAGGTGGAGCTCCTTGCCCATCCGTGTGCCTTTTGCCTCTCCTTGTGTCGCAAACCCCGCCATCAACGACACTGGTAGAGCGCGTGGCTCTACCATGAGGACGATTTGGTGGGGGAGGAGGCAAATTCAAGTTTTCAGCATTTGCATTTGCATTAGTGTTGTTGTTGTTGTTGTTGTTCACTTCTTCATGCCCAAGTGAAGCCTCAGATACGTGTCCGTCTGAAGTCACCATTGTAGTAGGTTGTTAAAAATTTTTAAGGTCAAGTTTGAAGCACGTTTCCCGGCAATGGAACCAAACTGATGCTGCAGGAAATGTGCTTATCAATCTTCCTCCACGTGGCAGGACTGATCACCTGGCTCCTTGACCTGAAAACAGAACCCACGACTAGCCGGATGTGTCTCCGGCGAAGACGCTCGGGCGTGAGAGTAAGATTATAGTTGTATATAGCTCAAAATGTATTGAATAATGAACCTAGAATACAAAATGGCAGTTACCTTTCACCGTTTGGTAGTGATGAAGTATTTATAGGCAAGAGTGATGTATTTTTGGGGAGGCGGCATGTCCTCCGAGATTATAGCGGCGGTTACTTGGTCATGGGCACGTGTCTATAACGGTCCCTGATTTGTAGGGATGCAGTTGTGAGCATTGATTGACCAAATGAGCCGGCAAGTGTCAGGTCGTCACTTTGCTGATTTAGGTCGAGGTCGCCGCTCGTGGAATGGTCGACCCGACTGTCTGCAGGGTACGCATGGTTCGTACCCGAATAGTAGCATGGATCATGAGGTCGGTCTAAGTTAGGTCGGGACCTATAAGTCGGACCATGGGCTTAGTCGACTGATGTGTGAGATGGGCCTTGGGCCTTGTTCTGATTGGATTAGTTTCGTTGAGAATGTGGGTGCCAACGCTATCTGTGATTGGGCTTTACTCGTTTGGCCCAATTCGACACTTTTGGTATGTTCAGTTAATTTTTTAAATCAAATCAAATTATTCATGTTTGTAAATCAAACCTAATCATTTTTATGGTGGTACGGAAAGAGTATTTATCATAGATTTCAAATTATAGAATGGTCGATTTAAATTGTCCCATCATTTAGACAAAAACTACATTATTTATGACTTTTAAAAATGGAGGGAAAACATTTAAAAATTCAAACATAATCGCCTTTTCTTTTTTTTTTTTAATCGGTGCACAACATGACAAAATCAAAAACTAAAGGCTCATATTATTATAACCCTCATCTTATTATTAATTTAACCAATACTCCCTCCTTCCCACTTTAATAGTCTTACTTTTCCTTTTTGCTTTGTTCTAGACTAAGAGTCTCATTTCATAAATGATAAATTTTAAACAGTGTTTCAAATATTTATATTCTTATAATGTAAATATATTTTAAAAAAATCATTCACTATGCCTTTATTATAATGTTAACATATTTACAAAAAAAATTAGTCAAAAAGAGATTTTATCATATACTACCTCCGTCCCGCCCGAAGTTTTCCAACTTTTCTTTTTGGGCATTCCATTTAAAATGTCTCAACCCAAAAAAGGAAATTTTTTTATTACGTTTTTATTTGTGGGACCCACTTGTAATACTCACAATAAATATCCACTAACTATTCCCTACCCCACTTTCTCTTTCCTACATCACTTTTCATACTCACAACATTTATTTTACTATACACTTTTTGTATTATATACTCCCTCCGTCCCAGCCTAGTGTGAACCAAAATGTTGGGCACACCGATTAAGAAAAATCGATTAAGAAAAAGTAAGAGAGAGAAAAAGTGGAGAGAGAATGTTGTGAGTGTAAAAGTAAAATATGAGAGAGAATGAGTGGAAGGAATAGTTAGGAGAGAAAATGTTGTGAGTGTAAAAGTAAAATAGGAGAGAGAATGAGTGGGGTAAATAATGAAGATTTCCTTCCATTTTGGACAATTCACGCTCGGCTGGGATGGACTAAAAGGGAAATAAGTGTACACTCGGCTGTGACGGATGGAGTATATTCATTCCTTAATTTTTGTGCATGATTGATTTTGAAACACTTCAATCGAAACGGAGAAAGTATATTTTAACTTTTACATTTTCTCTCCTCTAATTTTTTATACACTTGTAATTTTGTATTCATTTTTTAAAAAATTTCTTAAAAAACAAAACTATAAAATAATATCCTATGACCATAGGACGGGGAGTAATATTTTAAAACCCCCGCTCAAATTTCGTGAAGCTAAATGGGCCACGAGGATGGGCCCAACCCAAACGGGTCACCTTCATCCCGCTGCTCGATGCATTGCTGGCCTCTACCCATTCTTAAGTCCCCACGTGTGTACTTGCCGTGTCTGAATCAAACGGCTATGGTTCGATCAAGTGATGTCATACTCACGTGGCCCCCCGGATTTATCGCGGTTTTGGAATATTCTAGGTGGGACCGGTCTAAGGTTTTGCTTCTAAAATACGCTCTCTAGATATTTTGTGTTATCTTCTTTGGTAGTATTATTGGTCTCCTATTTTAATTAATCTGCGGGCTTAGTCACGGTGGGGTAAGGGTTCTTAATAATTAAGATTCTTTGTTTAACAAATACCCGCTCCGCTCCAATTTAATGTTATTAGTTTGGCTTAGTCACGGTGGGAAAAACGTTTTTTTCTAAGTTTAAAAAAAATATTTTTACACTGAAACTTAATAGTACATGAACTGACACTCTTCACACTGACACTTTTTTATTCTAATACTGACACTTTGTTATACTAACACTGACACTTTTTTATACTAACACTTAATATACATGCACTAACACTCTTTACACTGACACTTTGTTACACTAACACTGACACTTTTTTACACTGGCACTTTGTTACACTAACACTGACACTTTGTTACACTAACACTGCCACTAGCGGTGGAAATAAAACACGTTTTTTCTAAGCTTAAAAAAAAATGCATTTTTTATAAGATTTTGACAGAGAAAATAAATAAAAAGTTTTGATATAAAAATGACAAGTGAATCACATTATTCATTTTTTATAATAAAACAATTAAAAACCTTGAATTAGAACAAACTAAAAATAAAAGTAACGGCAAACAGAGTTTTGTTAGGGTTAGTTGGAAAATACATTTTTGTATAAGTTTAAGAATGAAGTTTGATCATGATAAAATATACTCTCTCGCAGTGGCGATGATAAAGCAAGGTAAAGGGTCAAAATGACCCCCTTGAATTCTAAAATGTGACACTTTAATACCTTTAAATTTTGGAGAAAATAATTTTTATCTCGAAAAATTATGCTTTTGACCCCCTTCAATTTAAGAAAAAATACATTATAATATTTTTTAACCCCCTTATAAAAATTTTCTGGATTCACCACTACTATCTCGCCTATATCCTCAACTTAAAATATTATGACAATTAGCGTTTTGTATAACGTTTGAACTATATCCTTAACTCGTTTGCTCGTTTGAGCTCGACTACGTAAGCTTATTAGAAACTCAAAGTTTTAGTATTTTAGTAATAGGTCGAAACTCGACTTCGGCTCGGACTCGTAAAGAGCTCGACTCAAGCCAATTATTAGGAAAAAAACAAAAACAAAACTCGAGCTCGGCCTAGTAAGACTCGACTTTGTTAACGAGCGGCTCATTTACAGCTCGAAACTCGATTCAAATCGAGTTCGAATAATGAATTAAACTCAAATACAAGCTCGAGAAAAACTCGAACTCAATATTTTTTAAACAAGCTCGGGCAAAACTCGACTCAATTCAATTAATTTATATAGGGCTAAGTACCTTATAGCCCCTGAGCGAGATATCAAACCCATATACCCACGCGATATGCAAAATTTCATAGAAACTCACGCTAAACTTGACCCCTTCCCATCCGCTTTTATACCCAAATGTATAAGACTAAAATTACTTTTATAACTAGGTATAACAATATTTTTTTTCACAATTTTTCATATTTTCTTAAAAATAATAATAAAATCTCATATTTTATTAAACAATTCGCTCATATAAATAAATGTATAAAACTAGAAATGCTCTTATACATAGGTATAAGAGTATTTTTTTCACAATTTTTCACATTTTCTTAAAAAATAATAAAATTCGCTCATATAACAAAAGGTATAAGACAAGTATACCTAGTTATGAGAGTAATTTGTTACCTTCAAATTGTGAAAAAAATATTTTTATATCTTAAGGTATAAAAAGTAATTGTTGAAGATATGAACTTATCCTTTCTAGTAACTTGGACTGTTGTGGAGTGAATCGGAGTGATGGCGTGTTGTTTGATGTAATCGAAGAAGTAGGTAGTGGGTGTGGTTGTCGTGGTTCGAAGGAGAATAAAAATAGCAAACAAACGGAAGGTTTGTGCATTGAATTGACGGAGAATTGAAGGCATAGACGATCACGAAAAAAGAATTTAAGTTTTTATAAGATTTTGATATCGTACTTCAATAGGGTGCGAGGTTTTAGATCCCGCCTATACTTTATATGCAAATTGATTTGAATGAAATTATTCAGTTTATTTCAGTTAGAGCTGTCAATACGGACTGGCGGGACGGGCGGGCTTAACCCGCCAAAACCCGTCACTAAACGTGGCGGGGCGGGGCGGGCCAAATTTCTTGCGAGCGGGAAATATGTCAACCAAACCCAACCCACCTTTGGTTGGTGGCCCAGGTGGGCCAATGCGGGTCAAGCCAATAAATGAAATTTTATCATGAATTAGAATAACATTAATTAGCTTAATCAACTTTGTTTAGTTTTTAATAACAGTAATAAAAAAATTGGTTCACCTTTTTGCAGCATGCAATAAAAGGTTGCTATTTCATACAAAAGTTGTTTTTAAAAACCACCTAAACCTGAAATTTTTTCACCAATATATAATTATCGTGTTCTTCAGCACGTTTGATAAACTTACAAATAAAAATATGCAGATAAGAAGTGGAATGAATGACATAAAAGAACAAGTTGTGCCCGTAATATTATATGTTACTTACGGCTAGAGTTGTCAATACAGGCTGGCGGGGCAGGGCAGACCCAACCCGCCAAAACCCGCCACTAAGCGGGGCTGGCCTAAATTCCCGGCGGGATGGAAATACGTCAATACACCCCTATAGTATGGCGGGACGGACTGGTCCGACGGGCTCAACCCAAATTAACGGCTCTATTTACGGCTCTACCGATTACAAATGAATTGAGAGACAAGTCCTCAAAATAAGGAAACGTACGAGAGATGAGAGACAACAACAAATACTTGCAAAGTTGCAATTAGAAGTAGGGAGTCCGAAGTAGTAACAATAAATGTGGAGGTTTGAATGTAAATAATCAAATAATGAGGGGGTGGAAGTGACTAGTGGGTGTTGACTGAGTCTGTGGGTATGTATTTGCTTCTGGGATACGTTTGGAAAGGTGTCCATAAAAGGACAAATGAATAGAGGAGGGATATTGTTTGGATGTGAAAAGTCATAATCAATGCTCCAAGTCAATCCTTAGCTAACAATTGACTGCTGCTTTCCGAGACTCATCATTCATTCTACTCTTCCAATTTTTATTTTTTTTTTTGTAATTATAATACTCCCTCCTCCCGGCCTAAGTGTCTCAAAAGAACAATTGCATGAGAATTAAGAAAATGATGTAAAAAAGAGAAAAAGGTTAAATGTTGTGAGTATGAAAAATTAAATAGGAGAGAAAATGAGTGAGAGAAATAGTTAGAATAGAGAATGCTGTGAGTGTAAAAGTAAAATAGGAGAGAGAATGAGTGAGATAGGAAGAATATAAAAATAATAAAAACTTTCCTTTTTAGGAATGAGACATTTTAAATGGGAGGCCCAAAAAGGAAACTTGGGACACTTCAACCGGGACGGAGGGAGTATAAATTACAATGAATTTTTAATTATGACTCTTTATTTTTATCTAAATATTTTATAAAAAAATTTAATAGTTCAATTAGGGGTGAAAATGGTTTTTGGCTCAAACCGCGGTTTGGAGTTGAACCGAGTCAAATCGTGTGATTTGATTCGGTTTTAAGACATTAGTGATTTACTTCGGTTTGAGAAATTAACAAACCAGGTGGTTCAATTCAGCTTGGGGTTTGACACTCCTAAATCGAACTGAGTCAAATCGAACCGAACCGCGGTTTGAAACCATGAAATCGAACCGTGAAATCGAGTCGTGAACCGAACCAATTGGCTAATATCGAGGTTCCAACTTCCAACAGATTAATCTCATCAAATAAATCCTTACTATTTGTGAGCTTATGAGATTTTAGTGAGTTTATTTGATTTTAGTGTGATTCATGAGTTTTGCTATTACCGTGAGTTTATGAAATTTTAAAAGCAAATTGCTAATACAGTGTTCACTTCAGATTTAGGGGATGAACCTATGTTAGATTTGGAATGTGGTTTGGACCGTGGTCTAGATCGCGATTTGGATCGTGGTTTGAACCGCAAAATCAAACCGCAAATCAAATCGCGGTTTATTCCGAACCAAATCGAACCATAGCGGTTTGATTTAGCTTGGTCTGAATTTTTTATGATTTAGCTCGGTTTGAAATTTTTTAAACCTAAGCTAGCGGTTTGTCTTCTAAATTTGTCCAAATCGAGCTAAACCGAATCATTTCCACCCCTAAGTTCAATATGTCTTTCAAAAAGAGATATTTAATTGAATATTAAAAATATATGCTAAATTTACTTATTTGTATAAAATTATTATTGTCAGTGGCGGATCTAAGATGTTTTGACAGCGGGGGCACAATTTACACTATAAGGGGTCGTTTGGTAGTCTGATTAGAGTTGGATATGATTATTAGTCCAATAATCTTGATATTTGGTAGGCTAAATGCAATGGGGGTAATAATCCTGGGTACAACTCGGATAAGCTTCTTATCCACTCTTATCCCCTCTAACCCCTTCATATTAATCCCCAAGAAAAGGGTGGTGTTATTAATCCCCTGATTAATAATTCCCCACTATTAACACACTATTAACACAGGCTAATCATATCGGCCTACCAAACGAGCCCTAAAAGTACAAACTATTTTTTTTTCAAACGCGAGTAAATTATAATACATAACTTAAAACATAAGTTAATTATTACATATGCTAATTTTTAAACCACCGTTTTTTTGTTTACTTGGAAATAGTAAGTTTATGTCATGAAGAAGTAAAAAAAAATGATATTTACATTATTGTTGTTTTAATGATGAAATTATTTTTGGAAGCATTTCTTGAAGTTAATATTGTAATTTTTTTCTTATATGTTTCGAACTTACTTATTTTTACGAACAATAAACGATGAAAGAATTAATAGTTAATAAATAAAATTCATTTATATTAGTTAAAATTATGAGCAAAAGAATCCAAAATAAGAATATTTATTAGAAAAAATCATTTGTCATATTAGAGGTAAAAAGTTTAACTAGAATAATAAATAAAAACTAGTTATGATGATAAAAGAATATAAGTAAAATTTTGAAAAAGAGTTCATTTCTCATATTAGAGGCTAAAAATAATTTGAAATATTTTGTAGTCGGTAGGATTTGAAACCTGGTCATTAGTGATAAATTAAAACAACTTACCAAGTGAACTAATCATAGGATATATTAGTAACAAATGACAAAATTAACTAATATTATCAGTACACTTAATAAGTAGTGTACTTTTTTTATAATTTTTTAAAGCTAGAAATAGAATTTGACCGGATGCACGTGAACCCGCATCTAATACACTAAATCTGCCCATGATTATTGTTATATGTTCAATATAACATCGATAATAATATACAAAACTTATGACGTAATATATATTATGACAACTATTATTCACTTATTTTCTCTGTTTTATTAAATCATTTACACTCACAATACTTTTCGAACGGTGAGTATGAGAAGAAGAAAGTATACTACTCCGGTGGTCCAGTAGGCAGTAGAGAAATGTGACACGACTAGTGAAAGAATAGATAGATTTATTGGAAGGAAGTGAAACAGATAATTATTGGCACCGATTTTAATGTTCAAATCTTACAAGGCGTGATTATTGGCGGATTATCTGCTTCAAATTCTTGTAGATATTCTGCCCACGTTCTTAATTACTCTCTCTCTCTCTCTATATATATATATATACTCCCTCTGTTCCACTTCAATTGATACTTATTTTCTTTTTGGTCCGTCCCACTTCAATTGATACTTCCCAAAATGGAAAGGAATCTTCACTATTTACCCCACTCATTCTCTCTCCTATTTTACTTTTTCACTCACAACATTCTCTCTCCTAACTATTCCTCCCACTTATTCTCTCTCCTATTTAATTTTTCATACTCACAACATTTACCTTTTTCTCTTTCTTACATCATTTTTCCTTAATAGTTGTGCCATTTTTTTTGGTCTCAAATGAAGTGGGACGGAGGGAGTATATATATATATACTCCCTCCGTCTCAGAACAATGTTCACATACACTGTTTGCACATATTTTAATGTTTTAAGGAGAGAGTATTATATTGAAAGTGTTGTGAGTGTGAAAATAAAATAGGAGAGAGAATGAGTGGAGAGAATAGTAAATTATAATGGTGTTGTGAGTATTAAAATAATGTAAGAGAGAGAATGGGTGGAGGAAATAGTAAAGATTCCTTGCCATTTTAGGTAAGTTTTAAATGTGTGAAGTAAGTCTTGGGACGCCCAAAAGGGAAAGTGTGAAGATTGTTCCGGGACGGAGGGAGTATATATATATACTCCCTCCGTTTCACGTGATTGCAAACTAACTTTTTGGGTGTGAAAATTAAGGAAAAATGATGTAAAAAAAGAGAAAAAGTTAAATGTTGTGAGTATGAAAAATTAAATAGGAGAGAGAATGAGTGGGAGGAATAGTTAGGAGAGAGAATGTTGTGAGTGTAAAAGTGAAGTAGGAGAGAGAATGAGTGGGTGGAATAGTGAATATATATATATATATATATATATATATATATATATATATATATATATATATATATATATATATATATATATGAGAGCAAAATGAAAAAAAAATCCATTTTATATTTTGATCATAATTTTATTATTTATAATATTAAAATTTATTATTAATATTATTTTAAATATTGAATTAATAACAAATTTTAAAATTATATAGATATAACTAAATATTTATAAAATTATAATTAAATTTCAATTGAGTTAAGCAACAGTATTTGATTTGAGAAAGGGAGTATAAAAATAAAATAAAATGATTCACCATTATTACTTAACCTAATCCCACCTTCCTTTTAAATTCTTTTACCAACTTATTAATTGAAAGTTGAAACCTTCAAACTTCTCTCTCTCGCTCTCTCTCTCTCTCTCTCCATGACTGTGTGCAACGACCTTCTAGAAGGTTGACATTGTTTATATCAATGTATTCAAAAACTAATACTCCCTCCGTCCCACTTCAAAGTGTCAATGATATAATTTCACAATTTTTAAGAATTTTTTTAAAAAATAATAAAGAATTGAAAGTGGATAGAAGATTAGAGGAGAGAATATAAAAGTTAAAAGCGTTTAATAGGAGAGAAAATGAGTGAAAGGAATAGTAAATTAATGAATGATTTTTTTTATAAATATGTTAACATTATAAGGGTATAATGAATGATTTTTTTTGTAAATATATAAACATTATGAAGGTATAAATGTCCGAAATACTGTTCACATATTTCTATTTATGGAATGGGCACTTTGAAGTGGAACGTTCCAAAAAGAAAAGTGGACACTTTGAAGTGGAACGGAGAAAATGAATAGTAAGAGAATTATTAGTACGAGAGAAAATGAATGAAATGAATCGTAAGAGAATTATTGTTATTAGTATGACAAGCGAGTTCCATTGAATATAAAAATAATATAAATTTGTATTTTGAGATGTCTCAAATTAAATGGTACGTTCAAAATGACAAATTTTCCTAAATTGAATGAAACGGAAGGAGTATAAATATGAAATAGAGGAGGTAGACTGCATTGCACATGCTTGTAGTCAAAATAATATTAATAAAATTAAATAAAATTTCTGTTTCACTATTATATTCTTAGAAGGAGGAAGTTAGGAGGCAAGTCAAATAGTCTTTTGAAGTCACTAATGGGTCTATTTTTTATTCATTTATTTTAATCTTACTATTTTTTTTATTCATTTATTTTAATCTTACAAAGAGTCCATTTCAAGTTCATAGAGGGGAAGCCACGTAAAAAAAAATATTGAAAATAAGTTGTACATTGTGCAATACTTTTTGCACTATGGTAAACAGTAAGTAGTTAAAATGGCTCTTTCATGAATCATGTGCATACTATTACTGGAGATATAATCATACACATCGCTCATGTGCAAAATCAAATGAGACCCGTTTGAGTATTAAAAATCATTTTAACTTTATGGTCAAATTAAATGACTATTGATAGAAAAATACTCCCTCCGTCTCATTCATTAGACTTAGAATAATTTGTCATTTTTAGCATCACACTCGATTTAGTACGTCTCAAAATGATAAATTTATATTATTTTTATATTCAATTGGACCCACTTATTGTTTGGAATAGAAAATCTACAGCAGCATGTTACGACCTAACATCTTATCTTGGGTTATCAACTTGAACTAACAGCTTGATGATACAATTTGAATGAAAAAAATGTTTTGCAAGATTATTATTATAAGCCTATTTTTAGGAACCGTTATCAAAGACCAATTCAAAAGATCACAAGGATTATCCTCAACGCTCATTAAAACTTTGTCAACGGATCTTCATCAACCTCCTGCAAATTTCTAGGAGCAAGATGAGGGATAGCAATTAAGTCTGTTATTTTCGTTACATTTCCTTTGTTTTCAAATAGAAAGAGCAACACATGTACACGGACACTCACAATTAACAACACTCATTGCACTCGCACTCACATTCCGACCATCATACTAATAATATTTCACCGTTTCGAGATTTTGTGCCAGCGAACAAGTTGTTTAAGAGCTTTCCTCGTTAAATTTTTTATTTTTACATCTTGAATTTTGATTACTATATTTCATTGTGCCCAATTCTCATTTTTAAAGTTAAATTGCTTAAATTTGACTAAAACACTTATTATATTTAAAACAACAATCCTTTTACTATTTCACAAACAACATACGTAATCGTGTGTGGATACTCTCCAAATAATAATAATAAAAAAAAAAAAAAAAAAAAAAAACACGTACGTACACTATGAAGGCCGGCAAGAGGAATTGGTTAGCATAAAGATGTGGATTAGACTTATTAGTTGGATCTGCTGCCGACATAATCTTCAATTAGTTGCCGACATAGCCTCATTTTATCCCCCAACTTTTTGCCGGTCCATTTCCACTATACCCCCAACTTTAATTACTATAAAAATAAAAACGTGCAATATTCGTAATTAACTGAAACTTTTATAAAAAATTAAAAAAATGCATGTTGACATTTTTATAAATAGATATAACTTTTATAAATGATGCAGTGACATTTTACAGATAACCTGATCTTATTATCATCCTTGGCGCTTTTATAAACAAAATTGATATTTTTTAACACTTCATATGACATTTTTTTAACACCAACACTGTTGTACAATTTAACAATAATACATGCGCTGAAAAAACATCAACAAGCAAATTTTTACATTAGAACTGACACTAAAAAACACTATTACTATTTTTGAAAAAGTGTTAGTAATTACAAAAACGTCGCCACGCGTTTTAAATAAAGTTTCAGTCAATTATGAAAATGCCATCGTGCAATTTTAAATCTAATTTTTCCTAAGTATTTTGAAAAAACTATTTTTTAGTAAGATTTACTCTCTTATTATTAGATACTTTAATGGATGCATTTCAAAAATTTCGCCACTAAAAATGTTAGAAATATTACTTAAGATTTTTGTTTTTATTTATTTTGTCAAAATGTTGTCATTTAATGTTAGTTCCATACTTCCATATGTGTTATCCCTATGACTTTAGGCAATGAGTCAGGTCATGACAACGAAACCTGTGTATTGGTCCCCATTTACATTATATTCAAGATTGAGATTTTCATTAGGAGATGAAAGGTCACCGATAAAATGAAACGATAGACATCAACCTTATTCTATCAATATATTGATTTCCAGCTACTACGAACAAACAAATTAACGAGATAGTCTGCGGCTAATGCCGTCCATCATAATGATTAAATTTTGAGTTATATGATAATATTAACTGTATAGAAATAACGTAATCTTCAAATAGACAATAATACATTACTTTTTTACGTTGTACGTAGTCTGTTATATATATTGGTGCCTTACCATTGATAGAAATCTCTTAAATCGTGCAGATAATGTAGGTCTTCATCTTATCAATCCAACACTAAGAGTTGTAGATCGAGCATAGAACTTGCACTATTTCGAATGCTGGATGCTATAAGTACGAGATTGGCTGTACATGTTGTTCGTCTGAAGTGACTAACTTGGAGAGTAGGTCGACCAACTCATTTTCTTCTCGGCCTATCCTCTGTATTTCCCAAAACTCCAATTATTGGACCAACTTTTTCACCATCTCGTAATACTTGATCAGAATGGGATTGATCACTTCATACTCTCCCTTGACTTGGTGCACGATCAACTGGGAGTCACAGTAGGCTATGATATTGGTCGCCCCAAAGCATCTAGCGTACTCAACTGCTGCGATCAACGCCTCATACACTGTCTGGTTGTTGGAGGCTTGAAATTTGAACCTTAAAGCTTCTTCAAAGGCTCTACCAGTCTCTGGTTCGATCAACACAATTCCAGCTCCACTAACATTCTTTGTAGCGGGCCCATCTGAGTAAACCTTCGAGCATTCATCAGGCAAACTCACTATCTGTTGGCTCAATTGCTCTTTCCCCTTAGAGCTCTCTTTTGGAACGGTCTCTACATTATCCTCTTTGGTGAATGTAAGCTCGATCAAGAAGTCAGTCAGAGGTTGAACTTGTAAAGCCTTTCGAGGCCTATATTCGATGTCAAATTCCGTCAATTCTATAGACCAGTTGAGCAATCGAACTGACCTTTCTGGCTTGTGCAATATCTTCCTCAACAGAGCATTAGTTATCACGATAATAGGGTTAGCAGAGAAGTAAGCTCGTAGCTTTCTGGCTGTTACCACTAATGCATAGGCTATCTTTTCAGCATTAAAGTATCTCCCCTCTATGACGGACAAAGCCTTTCTTACATAATAAACCGACTTCTGAAGGCCATTTTCCTCTCTGACTAGAACTGCAACCACTGCTCGATCTCCAGCTAATAGGTAGACGTATAAACTCTCTCCTTGAATCGGGCTACTAAACAATGGTGGGGATGCGATGTATTCATTGAGCTGTTGGAACGACGAGGAACATTCGGTCGTCCACTCGAAGTTTTTCATCCCCCTCAAAGTGTTGAAGAAGGGGAAAAACCACTCAGCTGACTAGGCGATGAAGCGACCCAACGCAGCGACCCTACCATTCAGGCGTTGAACTTCTTTAATACAAGTGGTTTCTTACATTTCCATCAAGGCCTTTATTTTCTCTGTATTGGCCTCAATACCCCTTTGTGATACCATGAAACCCAGAAATTTGCGCACGGCCACCCCAAATACACACTTACTTGGGTTCAACTTCATGTCGTTTGCTCGCAGATTGGCGAACGTTTTCCTTAGGTCGACCACATGATGACCATTCTTAGTTTTGATGACCATGTCGTCGATGTAAGCCTCCATGTTTTGGTCAATCTGATTAGCAAAGACTCTGTTAACCATTCACTGATACGTAGCTCTAGCATTTTTTTAACCCAAACGGCATCTTGGTGTAGCAATAAACCCCTCCAGATGCTTGGGATATTTGTCTTCTCAATATCATCTTTGTACATTCTGATTTGATGGTAGCCCGAGTATGTATCAAGAAAACTGAGGGTTGCATGCCCAGCAATTGAATTGACCAACTTGTCTATTCGAGGAAGTGGGTAGCTGTCTTTTGGGCAAGCCAAATTTAGATTTGTGAAGTCGACACACATCCTCCACTTTCCTTTGGCCTTCTTAACCATCACTACGTACACTAGCCAAGTTGTATAGGACGCCTCCTTGATTATACCTGCACTAAGAAGTTTGTTTACCTCTTGCTTGATGGCTACTTCTTTGTCCCGAGCAAATATCCTTATCTTCTGACTTTAAATTTCATGGTAGGGGTTGACATCAATGCGATGCACTGCGACCTCCTCCTTGAGTCCCCTCATGTCCTCTACCTTCCAGGCAAAAACATTTGTACTCCCTCTCAATAGGTTGACTATCTGCACCCTTTCTTTTGGTGACAACTGCTTCCCTATCTTAATCTTTTCCTCGGGGTAAGATGGATTTGTCTCTACATCCTCGAGCTCGTCCACCGGCTCTAGTTCTAGGCCGTCTCTAAACTGTAGAGTTACAATATTGATCTCTCTGACCCTTTTTCTTTCCTCAGACTCCAAGTGTGAAGCTTCTACCCCGATCATATCATCTAGTTCGGTTGCTATTTCCCCATGGGAGACCCCTGAGTTTGGTTGACTTGGAGGCATAGGCCGCCAACGATGATCTGGTCGACCAAAGCTGTATCTGTAGCGACCTGGTTGCTTTTAGAGGGACGTGTAGGCTCAGACATGATATGGTCATGAAAGTTATAGGTCAGCTCTTCTACTCACTTGATCGTAGATAACATGGAGGTACTAGTGACAGATTTTGAAAACGCATCTGGAGTGTCTATCTCTAACTCCCTCTTCTTCTTGGAACGAAGTACGTGATCCAAGTACTCCCTAGCGGTGCTCAGAACGCACCCAACTCCTATCATGGTGGGGAACTTGACCCTTTGAGGAGGTATGGAGGGCATCATTCCTAGTGCGACCTGTCCAGGTATACCCAATATAGCATGGTAAACACTTATAACATCAATGACTATAAATGTAACCTTAGTTGTTGCCCTCAAGGGATGCTGTGTCCGATGTCCACCTCGAGCTCTATATGACCTTTTGCTTCGACCGTATGGTTAGTGAAGCCCTCCAGTCGACCCGAGTAAGGCGCAACCTAAAGTCTGTCAAACCCATGTCTAGGAAAGCCTTGTAGTGGAGGATGTCTTTGCAGGCCCCCGTGTCGACCAAAATTCTGCTAGAGGTACAATCATCAATGAGCCCTGTAATCACCAATATCTGTTCTCTCGCAATCATACTTGCAGCTAGCTCGTACGGGTAGAAACTGATCAATTCATCTTGAACACAGCTTCTGGGAGGCACATATGGAGCTTTGCTTAACTGGAAGATCTTGTACTGAGCGCTGTGTTGCTTGTCTCCTCAACTGTTACTCCCAGAGTCAATCTTGGCAGCCTTTGTGGGAACCCCGACCCGGAACCTTAGCTCGTGCCTCGAGCGGAAGGGTCCCCTTACTAAAATCAACCACCTAAATTTTAAAACTTTTACTTAACTTGAAAAGAAAACCAACTTTCACATTTCAATTATAAAACTAACTCAAACATCTCCACTTGGAGGAAAGTTATAAACAAACTTTGAAAAGAGATATTATGTTTTAGTTACAAAATACTACAAATGTAAAGTTGTACAAAAGAGAGTTATATATACACTCTCCACAAAGGAGTCAACCAAATACTACTCCCAACTACAAACCATAAACATACCTTGACAACCCAAAAGAACAAATCCAAACTCCTTCCCGTCCTCACTGGGTTGGTCCACCTGTCTCAGCGCGATCTAAAACTGTAAAGGAAGAAGGGGTGAGAATAAATCTCAATAAGCTATTATGAATGCAACAAGATGCCAAGTAAAATGCAACACATAACAAGGTTGCCCACAACACATTGGTAAAGCGGTAAACACATTACGTTACCTTAGTTTACCTTTTTCGTCTGAACAATAAGTCGTACAACGTGGGAGTAAACTCCCTTCATTTGTGATCTGCTTAGGCATATTCACATCTTATAAGACTCATATTTCAGAGAACCATATAAGATACTAGCAATCTGTAAGGCTTTTGGCTCAATACAGAAGCTATCACCCCAATCTATGGCCACAGAAGGGGACAGTCACAGGTATAATGTAATCCGATCACCTTATAGAACAATTTCCATAGTTGATCGTATTCCATTATACCCCTAAACATCAGCTGATTGAAACACATTCAAGCACATAATAGATACTTGAAAAGAAATCCACCATAGGGATAACAAAGTAACATCATGGTATTCATACTCACGTTCAAACCAATACAATAGTGCAACATATATTTCATACACTATTTGAATCACAAACCATGAATATGTAACCAAATATGGCCACAATGCATCACAAGTAAGCCCTACATATTCATTACACAACATTGAGTAACCTTTATAAAGGTTCAAGATCGAATTACCAAGTTTTTAACAACTTTGGATAAGTTCCCAACAAGCCTTTCAATCATATTCAGTAAAATATTTAAACCTCTTCCTCATATCCATTTTGACAAGTTAAGACACCATTGGATAGCTCAATTATTGTACTTTTATTAGAGTCAAAAAGGGTTTAAATATATACTAGGTAGATTAGGTTTTAATTGCTTGAAAAATGGTTCAGAGGCAACAGGGTAGGGCACGACTCGTGCCACCTTAACACCCAACTTGATACAGTCGTCCCACAAGGCACGACTCTTCCAATCTGATGGGAAGACTCGTGCCATAGGGAACGACTCGTTCCCTTCACCAGAAACTCAGAACAGGGCTGAAAACTTCAGCAACCCTTGGCAAACACCAGAAAACCCAAAACCCACTCTCATTTTTACTTCCAAATCTGGCATATTACCAACTCTATTACCTCAAACCAAACCAATTCAAGGCTTCCAAACTTAAGGAAAATGCTCAACCCTTACATGCAACTTAAATACATCAACCATTACAACATTAAGTTCCATTTTAATACTTTCCTTTCAACTTAAACAACAACCCTATAACCCAACTCAATTCAACTCCAAGAAATTTGCTCCAAAATTACCAAACAACATTTATATAACCATAATTTCATCTTTAACATGGAATGAACAAGAATTTGAAGGAAATCATAATAACTTACCAAAATAATTCGAAAATAAGAAAAACTTTCTCCAGATGGATGTAATCCCCTCGACTTCACGAACGATAATATGAAGACGGATCAAGAAACGAACAAGGATTGAATTTGTTATGAATTTAGGATGTTATTCTAGGGTTTGGCTCTTTTTCTTTAAACAAAGGAAACAAGGCTGAGGAAAAGAGAATGAAACTTTCCATGGAAATTAATCAAAAGATAAACATTAAACCAAGTTACACTTAAACTCCTTCAAGGTTTGAACTACTACAACTAACAACCTTAATATTCCACTATTACACACTAGCACCTCAACATTTCTAAGCTTTTCATTTAAAATTTCAAATATTATAATTTCACTACAACATTTCATATTTATTTCATTTAGACATTAAATAATTAAAATTAATTTATTAACATCCTAAAATACACATGAGTTATCAAAGTTGAACGGTATAGACCGAGCTACGAACATGGGCTTGCCCGAACCTGGGCCCAACTATATTGGGCCATGGATATTATATATTCATTAAGTGTTAGGGCCGAGCATTATCTTCCTCGTATGCCGAGGAACATTTACCTTGGCCTTATGTCGCCATTCTTGGGCCGGTCTGTCTCAATTACCGAGGATAGAAAAGCCCTTTGCTCGGCATGTCACCAATCACCGAGGAAACAAAAGTATTCTCCCCGGCATATTTTCATGTCGGCCATTTACCAAATGACGAGGAAACAAAGTCATTTTCCTCGGCTAATTTGCCCAAGGCCGAGGAAAATCATTTGTCTTCCTCGGCGTTCCGGCTAGCAGTTACAATCCTTATTCAACAAGGATTATACAGTTGTAACCCAATCAGGATTACAATTACCAATATCAATTCAAGTCAAACAAGGATTCCTTAACAGATATGATCCTCTTAAGATTATATCTTATCTCTCTACAAGTTCACTTCAAAATGGATTCTATCAATCCATTCTTATAAATACAAGCCCCATGGCTCATTATTGGGTACGTTACTTTTTACATTGGAGAAACTCTGTCAATTTGATTTCTCTAATATCAACCGTGAACTTACTCTCACGCCGGAGGGCCTTTAGCCGGATCCGCCCCGGCTTAGTTTACGTGTTTTCTCTTATTTTCAGGCCTTGCTATCGCCGGAGCATTCGACGCTTGGATTTGGGCTGTTTTGACGATTTTGGCATCATCAATTGGTTCCATTGCCGGGAAATCGATTCAAACACCCATTGTTTGGCCTGGAAAACGCTCATTTAAAGCCAATTTTCTTGCCGAAGTTGTTCTTTCTTAGAACAGAATTTCTGGATCGCGTGGTCTGTTCTTGAAAACTGCCTGAATCTGCATATTTTGACCGGAAAATACCCAGATTCCGTTGAAGGCATTTTTGGCGTTAAAATTCCGCCCCAATTTGGCTTGAATTCGTTTTATTTCGAAAGAATTACAATCGGCAATCTATTGGTGGTCAAAATTTGCCCTAATTTTGACCTCAAAATTGGTTCTATTGAAATTGTGAATTTTGAGATATTTGCTGTTAATAATCTGCTGTTGATTCATAATGGACGGACAATTCACAAGTGTTACAGCTGAGGATCCCACCCAAGTGAATGGGGGAAACACCGGAGCCGAGGAGCCACTGCCTCCTCCTCCTCCTCTACCTCAAGCCGATGCCATTCCTCCCCTTGCCATGACTCTTCGTTCCGGGGGTCGAGCAAATGCCGAGAGGGCAATGACCTTCCTCGTCCTACTCGTACTCGTGGGAAGCAAGCAGGAAGGAAGAAAACAAAGAATGCCGACGCCGGTCAAGCAGGAGGATCTCAACCCGTTGACCGACGCTCTTTGTTACACAAACAAATGGAGACTTTGCAAAGGATGTATGAGACACAAGTTGCTCTGTTGCAAATGGACCCAGACCATTCCATGGCTCCCTTCATTGTACCATCAATGGGCCCACCTTTGAGAAAGGAACAGGGGAGAGCATCAGGCTCCTCCCACGAAGGCTGGCGAGCTACCAGCTGCCAACTCCCGGGGATTCTCCTCATCCTCGGCATGGCAACATAAGCATACAAGGAGCACGTGGTCGACACGAGAAGCCAAATAACTCCTAGGGAAGAGGAAGTGAACTCCAAGGACCTAAGAACAAGACTCAGCTTGAATAGACGCCTATCACCTGCTCGCCTTATCATGACACCTAGGCGTCCCGCGTCTCTCGAGCTCGTCGGGCCAGATTCTCCTCGTCCTCGTCATTCAGATTCTCATCGTCCTCGTCGGCCAGGACTCTCCTCGTCCTCGGCATCGGGAATTTGCTAGGCCAAGGACCCCGGAGCCCTACAGGATGATACTTGGCGCACAAGACTTGGAACCAAGACGTGATAGGGCCCCCTCCAAACGTGATGGTCACCGACATGAAGAAAAGCATAGTAGGGTGAATGATCGCCCCAAAGAAAAGTCCGTTAGAAGCTCCCAACGAAGCACTCGCTCAAGCAGTGAGAAGGAAATAGAAACAAAGCAATGGGAGGCTTTGAAGCAAAGGCTGGATGATATGGAGAGGGAAAGAAATATAATGACGATGATTATGATTGGGCCACCCGTCCGTTTTCCTTGAGGATAAGCTGCAGCACCTCCCCATCCTAACCTCAAGCTCCCAAATTTCGAGAAATATAACGGAACCATGACGCCAAGGACCACGTGCAAAGTTTTGAACAAACCATGAATCTCCTCACCACTAGCGATGACTTGCTCTGCAAAGCTTTCGCGAGCACCTTCTCAGAACAGCTTTGACTGGTTAGTGAGCTCAAGAAAGGTTGCATCGATTCTTTGGAGGGGCATGAGGAGAATGTTCTTAGATCACTTTGCCACGAGGTGGGAAGAGGAAGATGAGATTAACCGACTTGGCCAACATTGAGCAAGGGAAGGGGAGACCACCCTTAGCTACTACAATAGGTTAGAAAAATGGCGAGATCAAGTCGAAGAAAGCCTTGCGATAGGGAGGTCATAGTTTGCTTCAACTACGGATTAAAGTACGGCCCCCTCATTTATGAACTCTCGGCCGGGGAACCCGGCTCCAAGGCCGAATTGTACAAAGTGGCTTATGCCATTTCCATGGGCGAAGATAAGACAAAGAAAAGGGAAGGCGACAAGACGGAACTGAAGCAACTAATTCTTGACAGAATGACAATGGGAACGGCAAGAAAGGAAAGAATAAAACCGGAAGCACCGAGAAGCCGGAGTTCACCCCTCTTACAAAGCCCATCTCCGAAATCATGCGAGATGGTGAACCTTCCTCCACCTCGTCCGCCGTTGATAACCCAAAGTATCCCCGCAACAAGAACAAATACCGTGATTTTCACAAGGACAACGGGCACACCACGATGGTTCTTTGGGCCCTTAAGAAGATAATCCAACAATGGGTTGACGAGGGAAAATTAGACCGTTATGTCATGAAGAAAGATGGCAAGCGAAAGCGGAAGCAAGAGGAGAGTGAAGATGACTCCAAGAGTGAGGATGAAGATCGAAGGCCTCCTAGGGCTAAATTACACGTGATCCGTGAAGAGGTGACCTCCACCCGAAAGCTAAGGGACCGGATCCACGAGCTAAGCAAAGTATACCATGTCCACTGGATCCATAAAGCGAAGAAATCATTAGTTTTTCTCCGAATGAGTTGGCGGGAAGTCGAGCGGCTCGTGAGCGGCCATTGGTCATCAAGGGCCGAATTGACAATGTTGAATCGAAAGACTTCTTGTTGATACGGGGGCCTCCCGTGACATCCTATATTATTCGGCCTTCCAACGAGATGGGGTTGAAAGACACGGCGCTAGAGCCATATCATGGAAGGCTTGAAGGATTCACCAACCATAAGGTTGGAGCAAAGGGAACCGTAGAGCTAGAACTCGAAGTCGGCGATCATCCCTTCCGAGCCAAAGCTACTGTCACTTTCATAGTCATGGATTTGACTAGTGACTATCATGCGATTATTGGCATTCCAAGTCAAGCCAAACTTGGGATGGTAGCTTCCCTTCCTCACCAACGAGTTAAATTTCCCACTCGTCTTTGGCATCGGATGCGTGAGGGCAACCCCCAAAGATTTCTTGGAACATGTTGTCAAGAGCCGGAAAAAGTCAAAAAGCGTGGAGATAGATACGCCCGAGGAGAGCATCAAGATCACCAAATCTCAGAAGACCACGGAAACTAGCTCTAGAATGAGCTATATCCGTGAAGTATGGGAAAGTGAGGAAGAGGAACCTATGGTCCTAGAAATTGTGGATGACCAAGGCATAACTCTAACCACACTGGAAGAAGAGCCTATGGTCCTAGAAACTGCGGATGACCAAGGCATAGTTCTACCCATCTCCGAGGAAGACCCCATTCTCGTCAATGACCCGAGAACTCGGGGGCCAACCATGACTCGGGGAAGAACGATCTTCCGGACATCGATAAACTTATGGAGGAAGAAGGCCTCAATGTAAACGACAATGAAGGGAGGAGAATCGGAGAGATCATCATCGAATCCACGGAATTTCGAGACGGACCGAGAAATGAAGCTTGTAGATGAGCTAGAAGAGGTAGTCATTAATCCCGACTATCCCGAACAAAAAATCAAGCTAGGAGGCCGGCTATCACGGGAAGAGAAAGAAAGAATCATATCCTCTTGAAAAACAGTCTCGACGTCTTTGCTTGGAGAGTCGAAGACATGAGGGGAATCAATGAAGAAGTAGCCCTCCACCGCTTAGAAGTTGATCCTCTAGCGAAGACCATCTCCCAGGACGAGGAGAAATTTTGCAAGAGACAAGGAGGAAGCTATAAAAGAAGAGGTGCAGAAATTACTCGTGGAATAATTCGCGAAGTTAAATACCCCGTTTGGTTGGCTAACGTCGTTATGGTGAAGAAGCAAAATGGGAAATGGCGTATGTGCATAGACTTTTGATCTAAACAAAGCTGCCCCAAGGACGGCTATCCTCTCCCGAGAATCGACAAGTTAGTGGACTCCATTTGGACACCAAACTCTCGGCTTCTTAGATGCCTACTCAGGCTATCATCGAGATAAAAATGGCGAAAGAAGACATCGAGAAGCGCCTTTCAAACACCTGTGGGGAATTTACGCTACATCATGATGCCTTTTGGGCTCAAGAATCTTGGTGCCACTTACCAACGGATGGTAAATCAAGTTTTTGCAAGTCGAGATAGGTAGAAACATGGAGGCTTATATTGATGACATGGTCATAAAGACCAAGGAAGGCGGCCACGTTCACGACCTAGAAGAAACCATTCATAACCTCCGAGCCAACAACATGAAGAGTGAATCCAAGCAAGTGCGTGTTCGGAGTTCTTGCGAGGAAATTTACGGGCTTCATGGTTTCCCGAAGGGGATTGAAGCAAACCCGAGAAAAGATCAAGGCTCTCATTGACATGAAGGAACCTACCACCATCGAGGAGGTCCAAAGACTTAATGGAAGAATTGCGGCCCTTGGAAGATTCATCGCCAAGTCCGCCGAAAAGTCCTTTGCCTTTCTTCAAGGTATTGAAGGGTACCAAGAGCTTCTCTGGACTCTGAATGCTCGGAAGCGTTCCTCAGGTTGAAGGAGTACTTGGGTTCCCCCTCCCTTGCTTAGCGATCAGGCCTCTAGGTGAGATGCTATACGTCTTCCTAGCCGCCACCGATCACGTTGTCGCATGTTGTCCTAGTTCGAAAGGATGAAGGAATTGAAGCCCGTCTACTATGTCTCAAAAGCTCTGTCCGATGTGGAAACGAGATATTTCAATGTGGAGAAGATAGCATACGCCCTAGTCATTGCTTCAAGGAAGGCTGCGTGCATATTTTTACGCACACCCTATCACCGTCTACACCAACGAACCATTGAAGAAAATCCTTCACAAGTTGGACGGCTCGGGACGTCTCCTTAATTGGTCAATCGCTCTAACGGAGTTTGATATCACTTACCAACCAAGGAAGACCCTCCTAGCACGGCCTCTGGTTGACTTCATGGTCGAGGCTTGCCTTTATGGGTGAGCATCTCCCCACCTCCGGAAGCAAAACGCGCCGGAGGAAAAAGACTCTCCCATTGAACTCCCATCCAAGCTGTTGGATCCACGTATACGGACGGATCGGCTACCAAGGAAAGAAGCGGAGGCGGAGTAGTACTAGCAAGTCCGGAAGGAGAATATACTATACAAGATGCCATCCGCCGGGTTTCACGCCTCTAACAACCAAGGCGAATACGAAGCTCTCATATTTGGCATTGAGTTGGCCTCCTTCTATGGAGCAACTAAGGTGGCTGCTTTACGTGACTCCCAACTTGTTGTCAAACAAGTGAAAGGAGAATATAACACTCAAGATGTCACCCTTGCCAAATATAGAGACTGGTCCTAGTTATGACGAAGAAAATGGAATTTTTCGAGCTCAAGCAGATAGGAAGGGAAGACAACCAAGTCGCAGACGTTCTCTCCAAACTAGCCACCATGGATGTGTCTCCTTCGGAGACCAACCCATATGTAGTTTATGCCGAGGAACCTGCGTATGAAAGATTACAAGTCATGCTTACGGACGAGGAAGAGAGATCTTGGATCGATGACTACGTCGAATACATTGAGAAGGAGAAACTCCCAGAAGATGATGCTAGAGCCAAGCTTATCAAGAAGAGGTCTCCAAGATTCGTGGTGATGAACGGAGTCCTCTACCGAAGATCTTTCACGAAGCCCCTGCTAAGGTGTGTCTATCCCAAGGAAGCCGAGAACCTCTGGCGAAGTACATGAAGGTGTTTGCGGCGGACACCGGGGGCCGGAACCTTAGGCGACAAAATCATATCGCTAGGTTACTGCGCGAAACCTAAGGGAAGACGCGCATGCCTATGTTCGAAAATGTGACAAATGCCAAAGGTTCTACGACATTCCAAGACTACTGCGGTCGAGCAAACACTTGTAATACCTACGTGGCCATTTGATATGTGGGGATCGACCTCATTGGACCCTTCCCACCCGCCCGTGGTAATTGCAAGTACGCGATAGTAGCTGTTGATTACTTCTCCAAGTGGATAGAAGCCAAGGCATTGGCCAAGATAACGGAAGAGAACGCGATCAACTTTGTTCATGACAACATTTGGTGCAGATTTGGCCTTCCGCATACAATTGTTTCTGACCATGGCCTCCAATTCTCCACGGCATTTACAATCGAATTGGGAAGAGTTAAAGTACGCCATGCAAAATCCTCGGTTAGCGAGACCCCAAGGCAACGGTCAAGCGAAGGCGCTAACAAAGCGGTCCTAACCGCCCTCACCAAGAATCTTGAAGGACGCGAGGGTAGATGGTTGGACGAACTTCCCTAGCTTTATGGGGCATTCGCACAACCACCGGGGGCCAACCGGGGGAAACCCCATTCGCACTAACCTTCGGTTACGAGGCTATGGCACCGGCAGAGATGGCCATCCCTACGGTAAGGAACTCCCATTATGATGAGCAAGTCAACAAGGTCAATAGGCTCCTAGACCTGGACACGATAGATGAAAAACGACTAGCTGCGCAGATGAGGATGGTGAATTACAAGCAAAGGACCAAGGCATATCACGACAAGAGGGTCGTCAAAAGAGTATTCCAAGTTGGCGATTGGGTACTTAGAAAGATCGAAGCTACCGGGTCGGAAGGCGAACAAAACAAGCTCTCCCCAAATTGGGAAGGTCCCTATATCATCACTCAAGTCATCCGAGAAGGGACCTACAGATTGAGGACCAAGGAGGGAAGGATCTCAAGCATCCGTGGCATTCCGACAACCTTAGAAAATATTATCACTAGTCTAGTTTATTTTGTAATAGATTAGCTCTTTATTTTCGGTCTTTTATTTTCGGTCTTTTGTTTTCTTTTTGTCTTTTTAGTTGATAGGATTGCAGTTTGATGTAATCACATTTCAGTTCTACGAAAGCAGTTTCTTCCAACATGCAAAGCAACTATCTATCAGCTCTTCACCCCAGCACAGGAAGATGAGGGCATTACCTCAGATTCTCCGATACACAATAGCCAAGACCAAGGATCTTCCTTGCCCCGATGGCTTATCAATTGCCAAGACCAAGGATCTTCCTTGGCACGATGGCTGCAATAGCAGACCAAGGATCTTCCTTGGCCTGATGGCTTAACAATTGCCAAGACCAAGGGACCACCTTGGCCTGATGGCCCTCAATATATCCTGTCAAGGGCCCACCTTGATTCAGGATACCAATAGCCAAGACCAAGGATCTTCCTTGGCCTGATGGCTTAACAATTGCCAAGACCAAGGGTCCTCCTTGGCCTGATGGCTTACAGCGGCCAAGACCAGGATCTTCCTTGGCACGATGGCCTACACACTGCCAAGACCAAGGGACCACCTTGGCACGATGGCCCTCAATATATCTGTCGAGGCCCACCTTGATTCGGGATACCAAGCGGCAGACCAAGGAACCACCTTGGCACGATGGCTTACAACTCTCCTAGTCGAGGATCCATCTTGACTTAGGAGACTAACGGCAGGCCTAGGACTTTCCTCGGCCTAATGGCTTGATAAACCTCCCACCATGAATCTACTCGATTCGGGATTACAACATTCAAAGCCGAGGAAAACTTCCTCGGCCCAAATAAAATGCAGTATAGTTACAGTAGAGGAATCTTCCTCGGCCTAACCTTGCTCCACAAGGAACAAGGGACCTTCCTCGGATCCCACATTCCTAAGGCTAATGCATAGCATACAAAAATATAATCAAGTCGGTAAAGTGAGAGAATAATGACAAAGGATTTTTTCATTGATATTCAAATGGAAATTACAAGATCCTATTGTCTATTACAAGAAGCAAAAAAGGAAAAACTATCCTAAGATGGTGAGCATCCTCAAAAGGCTCTTCTAGCCGGCTAGTATTATGTGGAGCCGAGGTGGAGGAAGGGTCGTTTGATGGGCTTGGGCATCGGCTTCCTCATTTGTTCCCCCTTCCTCGGCCTCTAGGTCCTCGGCTCGTCGGCGTCTTGGATCGCCTCCACTAGGTCTTTAATATTGCCGGGGACAACGGGCCGGCTTCCACACTTCCCTACAAGCATGGGCATCCTTGGCGGCTATCGGCTCCATGTTGCTCTCGAGAATAAGGGACTAAGTGATGGAGTGCCACGACCTCCTCGGCATATTGATCCGGCATATTAGGCTGGGCAATCTTGTTGATGTCCGGACCGGTGGAGGGATCGGCTAAAATGCTCTGGCCAAGTGGAGGTAGCCGTCCTCGAACATGGTGAGTGTTTGCTCGTCAACGGCCTCTCTGAAGGCCGAGCCGGCCATCATCGGTTCTTTGAAAGCCGAGCTCTCCTTGAACCGAGCTACGGCCTCTTCCTCCCTATTTGGAAGGGTAGCTTCCAATCCTCGGCACTTGGCCTCGGCTTCCTCGGCCTTGGTGCAGGCTCGACCTTATCTGCCCTGGCTTGGGCAAGCTCTTCATTTTTGAGCCGGAGATGTTCCTCGGCTTTTGATCTTTCTTCCTCGGCCCTTTTTACCTCGGCCTCAACCTTGGCCTTGGCCGCTGCAAGCTCAGCATCCTTGGCTTCTAAAAGTTTAGCCAAGGAAGACTTTTCTTTTTCGCTCTTTGCTTGGCTGCCTTGGCCTCATTCGGGCGCCTTGTCTTCTTCTTGGCCGGCACGTTCTCGTGCGCGTGGCCCGAAGCCAGCCGAAAGATAAAATCATCGTTAGGAAGACAAATCCAATATCAAAGATAATAACCCAAGAAAGGGATCAACATTTACCTCAGCAAGCAGGAGTCCCTTGTGGCAAAGCACAGTATCTTCATTAGGACCCTCTTTGCAAAGGGTTTCATAAGCATCCTCGTCCATGGCCCTTTGGATGGGAGCTCGGCCCAATCTCACTAAGGGTCCCTCCGCACCCGACGGGGAGTCCCCTAAGACGAGGAATGCCAAGGGACATATTTTTGGCCAGCTCATCAGCCTCTTCAATAGTCTTGACTGACTGAACGGTCAAGGGAGGGGGAGCATCAACCTCAGGGGCCGCACTGACGCTTGCCCGTTTGGCAGCCGGCTCCTCGGCGCTGGCACTTGGAGTTCTTTTGGAGGACCTCCTTTGGACGAGGTTAGCTTCCTCGGTTGCTTCTTCCTCGGCATCAACATGGAGGCTATGCCCCTCTACAGTTGATGGGTTGGATTGATTATCAGCAGCAGGATCCTCGGCATCCACTTCCCCGTGCAATTTAAGGGGGAGGGGTTGGTCAGTCTGAACATTAAGGATGAGGTTACGTGCATTAGCATCCTCCCTCCTTTCTGTTAGAGCGGTTTTCTTGCTCAACCTCCTCTTCCTCTTCACTAGCTCCTGAGGGCTCAGTCTCTCCATTGCAAGGGTAACTTCTTCCTCGGTGGTCAGATCTGTAAAAGACAAGGAAAAAATGGTCAAGTACGAGCAAGGAAGCCCAAGGTCAAGTACGAGCAAAATAATATGACAAAAATTATAAGTGTAAGATAAAAATTTACGTCCAACAATGTTAGGTGCTCCAATACATTGGTCACGGGGACGCTCATCATGGCACCTGATGTAACGACCCTAGCCCTAGGCACTAATTTAACATCATATTGTGTGCTTTTAATATTATTGTTAATATTTTGTGTTCATTCTTATATCTTTAAATTCCTTATATTAGGATAAAATGATAAGAAAATAAATAATGTTCTAGGGGAAAAATAATAATTAGAAATAAATAAAGTAATAGAATGTAGTAGTAATAAATTGGACAAATAAAATGTTATGAGTTGGGGGAAATTTATTTAAATTGTGGAAGAGTTTTAGGGGATATTTTGGAGTGGGGGACCATTCCCCTAAAACCCTCCCCTTCTCCCCCCTTTGGCCGGCCCCCCTCCCCTTTTTCCCCTTTATCATTTTCACTCCATCTCCCTCCTTCTCTCTAATAATTCCCCTCCTTCTCCTTCACCCTCACTTCTTCATCCTAGAGAAAGGAGAGAGACTCCATGGAAGCCTTTGTCCAAGCTTGGAAGCCAAGCATTTCTTCATCCAAAAATCAAGTCTAGGAGCACCATTGAAGTTGGATCATCTTGGGGAACTCATCAAGTTAGAAAAATCAACATTCCTTATATAATCCAAATGTGAGTTATTATGACCCCTTTCCTTCCTTGAATGTTCATGAATATTTATGTTGTTATGAATGTTCTTTTTGCTTCAATGCTTAGGAGAACTCTCTTGGATTGAGGAAATGATATGATTCATGAAATTTATAATGATCTAGGTTAAGACATTATTCTATGGAGTTAAATGAGTAGAATAAAGTTGGGTTCATAGAAAATGATTTGATTATAAGAAATGGGTGAAATTAGTTTAGAAGATTTAATTTGAAATGTGTTATTAAAATGGGTCAAGAAAGTAAGTAAATGGGTTAATTAAATTAAGAAATTTATACTTGGAAAGTGATAGTGAAATGGGTAGTGCTTCAAATGGTAATAATATAAGATTTAATCATTTTTTGGGTTTCATGGCTTAGTATGTGAATTGTTATGACTTTACTTCTTAATGAATGATCATAAATTATAAATATTGTTCTTGTTATATTAATGGGTGTTACATGCTTTAGAGCCTTACATGAGTTGGAAAATGAGTAAATGAATTTGGTTGAGGATAATGTTCTTGGAAGATGGTTTGGAGAGTATAAAATGGGTAAAATGTAGAATGATAAATAAATTAGAACTTCTCTACTTCGGGTTGCACGATTTAGGAGGAACTTAGTAAAGCTAGGAAATCTTCTTGTTGATCTTTAATTTAGAGTAGAAGTAAAACTTGGGAAGTGAAAGAAATTAGTAAGAGATTTCAATTTGGGAAGCTTGGGAATGTGAGGATCCGGCACTTGGGCGGTCGCCCCGAGGCGTGAGCGGCCGCCCATGTGTCCAGAAGTTGGTGTGCCTTGTAAAGCCTCTTGGGCGGTCGCCCAGAGGTATGGGCGGTCGCCCAAGACCCCAGGAAGTTTAGCTTGTAAATGCGAGCAGGGAATGGTTAGCAACATTGTTTGGTCACTTATAGATTGTGACTCCCACTTAGTAAATTGAGCTTGAACCTTCATAGAGGCCTTGTTTTATTGTATAATGACCTTGTAGGATGGATTGATGATATTTCCTTGCCTTACATTGAGTTCATATACATTGATTATATTATGCGTTGTGTGTTGATCAAATGCTTTGCACTCGATTATTGGTTGAACATGAGTATATTTTACCATGTTGATATATTGTTATCCCTTTTTGTGGAATTTATTCAAGTATCTATTATGTGCTTGATAATGTTGAATACTTGATATAGTATTGCTATCTTCATGATATCTTTGTTGTAGTATGTATCCCTACTTTGGATCATACAATGTTTGGTTAAGCAAGTATGTTATTACTTGTGCTTAGTTATGTAAATCCAGTGGTATTGATTTAATTGTTTGTTGGGCAATGTTATGGATTTATAATGGCACCGAGACGAGTTCATTATAATTCATACCTTGCCGAGTTTGTCCCCCTTGTGTGGGATTTGTGGGCTAGCATCTCCTTTTGAGGTAGATGGTCTAGTTTTCACCGGGGATACGGCGTGTGTCCGAGTCCCAGTCTTGTTATTGTTCATGGTTCGGAACCGCTTCATCGATTTATTCTTCTTTGCTCGGATGTGTATATCCTTTTGGAGATGAAACCTTGGCTCGAGTATCCTTCTAAGTGTTACTTTATCGTACTTATGTGTTGTGATATATTCATCTTTGAGCTGGTCGTTGTCTCCAACCGGTATGGGACGGTTGGCGGCAGGGAGCCTCTCGGGTTATATGAATATGTCTTTTGATGTGTTGCCATGCTACGTGTTGCATCTTGTATGGCATCTTCTGCATCCATAATAGCTTGCCGAGATTTATTCTCACCCCTCTCCCCTTTCTTGTTTTAGATTACGAGACAGGTGGACCCGATCAAGTAAGGGCGGTGAGGAGTTTGGAAGTTATATTGTGGGACTTGTCGGGGTATGATTAGGTTGGTATAGAAAGTGTACTTTGGTATAATTCATTTATGAAATTGTAATTATAAATCTTTATTTTATGTTATAACCAAGGCCGTTTCGTAACTAAAAACGTTTCTTATATTCTAAGTTGGATAGCTATTTCTCCTTTGTGAAAAAGTATAGATTTATTATGAAATGGGTATAATAATTGTATTTATTTTTGAAAGTTAAATAAAGGTTTTAAAAGTTTAGGAAATTTGGGATAGTTTGAGGACGCTCCGGCTCGGGACACGTGTAGGTTCGGGTCGGGGTCCTCACGGTTAATATCGAGCTCGGTTAGAATTCTCGGGGTAGAGTCTAGGCGAGTGAGAGTGTGCGATAACTTACGTCGAGTGTTTAATGCGGGAATTTGTTCAATGACGAGAAAATAATGTTGTCCAACCAAGGAATCAAGGAAAGGTGAGTTTTGGAAAGATAGATTTCCCCACCACCATTTGAGGTATTTTACTGTCTCGGGAATTAGGGTTCATACTTTTATAAATCCTCGTGCATTCGTTCTCATGTGGCATTACATTTCATCTTTATGTGCATAATTGGCCTAAAAGTTGTTTTATGTCTTGGAGGTTCTACCCCTATGGGGCCGTGCCTCGAATCATCCTTAAATTATCTTGGTAGTTGTGATTTAGTGGGCATGTATTGCCGGTGGATTTGGTCGAGTTACCAATCCGTGAATCATCGTCATATTAACATGAATTATTTGAGTAGTTATTGTGTTTGAGGAGGACTATCGCAAGAAGCGAGTCTCCTTATCTACGTTTGATTTACCTCCGGTGTATAATTGAGTCGGATAAATTATTGATTGATAGTATGTCACATATGCGTAAATGTCGAAAGTAGGACCTAAAGAATGTGGAGGTTATGTGTTATATTTAAGTAGAAGAACCTTGAATTATCTCATGTGCGGTGGTAAATGAATTTGTGAACTCTTAGTTGAGGTTAGGTATATGACCTAATTAGGAGTGGTTTATAGTAGTATAACATGCGTGAGTATTTATACATTGGTGTCTCGTGGTAGAGACTAGGTATATGAGACTAGTATTGGAAGTGATAGTCTAAGTGAGATTATATGAGTTATAGAATGTCGCGAGTACAAGATCTTATAGAACTAGTATAACCTTGCCTTAGGTGTTATTAGTGGACTAAGTGGTGTTTTCTATGTGAGTTTCAAAAATGGGTTTTCATCAGGTATCATACCGGGACATTGAAGCTTTGAGTTGATATAAGGTACTATTTTAGTATTCGGATTCCTAGATAGAGGACACTAATTGGGATGATGGACTTGATGATTCATCTTGGGAAAGTATTTGATAAAGAAGATAATTAGCTTAGCGACACTCCGTAGGGATGAATTAGTACTATATTGAGGAAAGATGATACTTGGTGGTTAATTATAAGGTTATAGAGATCTTAAATAGGTAACTATGAAGGATAAGTATTCGTTAGCACTTGTTGACGATTTGTATGGTGATTTTAGAAACTAGTAGGATACTAAATGGTTATTAGTTGAATTTTCGGAGTATTACAATTACGGTGAAATTTTGCTTTGAGGATATACTTAAGACGACACTTATATCTAGCATGACCGTTTTGATTTGTGGATTGTGTATTAGTTTTGGGAAGGTAAATAGAGTAAATGCGAAGAAGTATAATAGATGCGGTTATTGGTGACTTATAGGATCAACTTCGGAAATGGGTAATGTATGTATATATGGTTTGTTTTGAGGAACGATTATCATTAATTGAGAATATAAAATGAGTATAAATTTTATTGGAAGGCGGGATACTTTAGGATGATTACACCGTATAGGTTGACTTAGTTGCGCGACTCATATAAGGGATTGGTGTGATGCTTGGAAGATATTTACGTTATACGAATTTTGAGTTGTTGATGGTTATAGGGAGATAAGTTAGATTATACCGTTAATGTTTAATTGAAATTTGAGGATGATTTACCTAGTTTATAATCTTAATGATTGTTTTAGTGTTATTCATCGGAGATAGTAATAATATTGCGAGATTGTGTTTTCTTGTAAGAGAATTTAATTGATATAAATATTATGAATGGTGGCTATACTATAATTAGAGGTCGAACAAGAGTATTATGTTGGAATTGTTTAATTGTGTTTTAATAAGTGAAGGTGTGTGTTGAACTTCGGTGTGAGCAATTGTGCTCTTCGGGGATAATTTGATTTATTAAAGTCGGTAAACCGTATTTGTGTACATTTAAAATACGTGAGTAATTTAACTATACGCCTTTTGTTATGGGACGGTTGTAGATACTTAAATCACTTGAGTTATTTTGTCGGCTTATCAACCTTTTGAAAATTTTTTAAATTGTGAGTGGTTTAGTTAATTAAAGCTGGTATGGGCCGGTTTTAAATAAATAAACCATTCGGATCTCTTTGAATCTCTTTTATTTTATCCTTTGGAATTACGAAAGATGTTGTAAATTTTTGAAAGACTTGATATTCTAAAGATATAAGTTATCTTGAAGTAAGTAAAAGGTAACCTAGTTCCCCTATAATGATTAATTGTATTCAAGTTTTGATCCGAGAAATGATTTGATAATTGTGGGGTTATTATTGTGTTGGTCGCATAGAGCTCGGTTTTGTTTTGGGAGTTGGATCGGCTCCGTTGTGGGCGGCCAACCATTCAATTTGAATATTGATTTGTCACTAGTCCTGGACATAATTGGAACATTGAATGGTGATAATAGAATGTTGACATTAGAAGGTTTATTAAAATGTTTAGAGTTCTAGGTTGAACTTGAGAGTGTTATCACTATAGATTTTGTGATTAAGTTACATTGGAAGTAAAAAGAAGGGTGTGTGATTTTGTTACGAAAGTTGAATTTTATTTTCTACTCGTTATATATATAGCGATGAGAGGTTTATTGATAAAGTCCTCATAAATCTTGGAGATAGTTGATAGTATAAATCCCATAATATTGAATGGATTGGGTAGACATACATTGGAAAGATCGTTTTGGAATGTAGGAATACTATTGAGTTTAACTCTGTGAAAATTTGAAGAATCATTATTTGTAGTTGATGATATGCTACGGGCATGTACAATAGATTTAGTAGTCGATAGGACTTAAGGTTACCAATGGTTGTATACGTATAATAGCAGTTATCATTCTAGCATTGAGATAAAACTGTATAAGGCATAGTTTGGGAAGGAAATGTCGATCTCTAATTTGTTGGGGTGAATTTGGAGAAGCTTATAGAGTATTTAAAGTTTTAATGTGATAATGTAATATATTTAGTGACCTAAGTTGTAATACTTTATTTATTTATATTATCATTGAGATCGGAAAATTCGTGTTAGTGATATTCGTATAGTATGCTTGGATCATTAAGTGATAATATCATATTATTAATGGAATTAGAAATTTAAATTCTTTGGGGGAAGAATCACAACACTGAAGAGACTATTTGGAAATTGAAGTTGAGGTATACATGTAATCGATATGGGTTGATCGAGTTAGGTAAGTGATAGTCAAATTCGGGACGAATTTTCTTTAAGGGGGAGTGAGTGTAACGACCCTAGCCCTAGGCACTAATTTAACATCATATTGTGTGCTTTTAATATTATTGTTAATATTTTGTGTTCATTCTTATATCTTTAAATTCCTTATATTAGGATAAAATGATAAGAAAATAAATAATGTTCTAGGGGAAAAATAATAATTAGAAATAAATAAAGTAATAGAATGTAGTAGTAATAAATTGGACAAATAAAATGTTATGAGTTGGGGGAAATTTATTTAAATTGTGGAAGAGTTTTAGGGGATATTTTGGAGTGGGGGACCATTCCCTAAAACCCTCCCCTTCTCCCCCTTTGGCGGCCCCCCTCCCCTTTTTCCCCTTTATCATTTTCACTCCATCTCCCTCCTTCTCTCTAATAATTCCCCTCCTTCTCCTTCACCCTCACTTCTTCATCCTAGAGAAAGGAGAGAGACTCCATGGAAGCCTTTGTCCAAGCTTGGAAGCCAAGCATTTCTTCATCCAAAAATCAAGTCTAGGAGCACCATTGAAGTTGGATCATCTTGGGAAACTCATCAAGTTAGAAAAATCAACATTCCTTATATAATCCAAATGTGAGTTATTATGACCCCTTTCCTTCCTTGAATGTTCATGAATATTTATGTTGTTATGAATGTTCTTTTTGCTTCAATGCTTAGGAGAACTCTCTTGGATTGAGGAAATGATATGATTCATGAAATTTATAATGATCTAGGTTAAGACATTATTCTATGGAGTTAAATGAGTAGAATAAAGTTGGGTTCATAGAAAATGATTTGATTATAAGAAATGGGTGAAATTAGTTTAGAAGATTTAATTTGAAATGTGTTATTAAAATGGGTCAAGAAAGTAAGTAAATGGGTTAATTAAATTAAGAAATTTATACTTGGAAAGTGATAGTGAAATGGGTAGTGCTTCAAATGGTAATAATATAAGATTTAATCATTTTTGGGTTTCATGGCTTAGTATGTGAATTGTTATGACTTTACTTCTTAATGAATGATCATAAATTATAAATATTGTTCTTGTTATATTAATGGGTGTTACATGCTTTAGAGCCTTACATGAGTTGGAAAATGAGTAAATGAATTTGGTTGAGGATAATGTTCTTGGAAGATGGTTTGGAGAGTATAAAATGGGTAAAATGTAGAATGATAAATAAATTAGAACTTCTCTACTTCGGGTTGCACGATTTAGGAGGAACTTAGTAAAGCTAGGAAATCTTCTTGTTGATCTTTAATTTAGAGTAGAAGTAAAACTTGGGAAGTGAAAGAAATTAGTAAGAGATTTCAATTTGGGAAGCTTGGGAATGTGAGGATCCGGCACTTGGGCGGTCGCCCGAGGGCGTGAGCGGCCGCCCATGTGTCCAGAAGTTGGTGTGCCTTGTAAAGCCTCTTGGGCGGTCGCCCGAAGGTATGGGCGGTCGCGAGACCCCAGGAAGTTTAGCTGTAAATGCGAGCAGGGAATGGTTAGCAACATTGTTTGGTCACTTATAGATTGTGACTCCCAGCTTAGTAAATTGAGCTTGAACCTTCATAGAGGCCTTGTTTTATTGTATAATGACCTTGTAGGATGGATTGATGATATTTCCTTGCCTTACATTGAGTTCATATACATTGATTATATTATGCATTGTGTGTTGATCAAATGCTGCACTCGATTATTGGTTGAACATGAGTATATTTTACCATGTTGATATATTGTTATCCCTTTTTGTGGAATTTATTCAAGTATCTATTATGTGCTTGATAATGTTGAATACTTGATATAGTATTGCTATCTTCATGATATCTTTGTTGTAGTATGTATCCCTACTTTGGATCATACAATGTTTGGTTAAGCAAGTATGTTATTCGTGCTTAGTTATGTAAATCCAGTGGTATTGATTTAATTGTTTGTTGGGCAATGTTATGGATTTATAATGGCACCGAGCCGAGTTCATTATAATTCATACATTGCCGAGTTTGTCCCCCTTGTGTGGGATTTGTGGGCTAGCATCTCCTTTTGAGGTAGATGGTCTAGTTTTCACCGGGGATACATTGTGTGTCCGAGTCCCCAGTCTTGTTATTGTTCATGGTTCCGGAACCGCTTCATCGGCTGATTCTTCTTTGCTCGGATGTGTATATCCTTTTGGAGATGAAACCTCGGCTCGTATCCTTCTAAGTGTTACTTTATCGTACTTATGTGTTGTGATATATTCATCTTTGGTGGTCGTTGTCTCCAACCGGTATGGGACGGTTGGCGGCGGGGAGCCTCTCGGGTTATATGAATATGTCTTTTGATGTGTTGCCATGCTACGTGTTGCATCTTGTATGGCATCTTCTTTGCATCCATAATAGCTTCTTTGAGATTTATTCTCACCCCTCTCCCCTTTCTTGTTTTAGATTACGAGGCAGGTGGACCGGTCAGTAAGGGCGGTGAGGAGTTTGGAAGTTATATTGTGGGACTTGTCGGGGTATGATTAGGTTGGTATAGAAAGTGTACTTTGGTATAATTCATTTATGAAATTGTAATTATAAATCTTTATTTTATGTTATAACCAAGGCCGTTTCGTAACTAAAAACGTTTCTTATATTCTAAGTTGGATAGCTATTTCTCCTTTGTGAAAAAGTATAGATTTATTATGAAATGGGTATAATAATTGTATTTATTTTTGAAAGTTAAATAAAGGTTTTAAAAGTTTAGGAAATTTGGGATAGTTTGAGGACGCTCCAGCTCGGGACACGTGTAGGTTCCGGGTCGGGGTCCTCACACCTGATACAATCCTCGTGAAATACGAAGCCTGGATGTACCGTCCAATCGTTGAAGCGACGCCCTCTTTTAACATTTACAAGGGGAGCTACCCCGTCCTCGTTCCCCGGCATCAATCCTGCCTGGATATAGAAATGGTCCGAGGATTCGACTTGCTTCCAGTCCAGGACCCCTACCCTAGCAAACTCTTCCAGACGTCTGATCAAATCTTTGGTCCACCCATATTGTTGGACGGCAAAGGAGGAGGTTGGATCATCACAAGGAGACTGGAACTCCCAGCCTTGGCGGCTCTCAACGCGGATAACATGGTTATCCCAGCCTGGAACTTTACTAGACATGGGGAGGAGCAATTTTGGTTTCCTATTGGCACTCCTAATTACTACCAGCCATTGTTCCTTGATGACTTGGACAATGTAGAAGTGACGGAAGGCTCCCATGGTCGGCTCATAGCCTAAACTACGGCAGAGGATGATAAAGCTAACCAAAACCCTAGTACCATTGGCTCCTAGCATGGCCGGCACTGCCTTTACATCGTCCAAAAACTCACAAATGAAGGGGTCTAGGGGAAGACGGAGTCCTTGTTGGAAGCTGTTTGAAATAAAAATGGACGTAATCTTGGCTATAATAGAAGGCCGTCTCTTCTTTCTCCGTTTTCGGCTCTATCTTGCCCATATAAGTTAATTTATATTCAGCACGATCCACTTTGTACTTGGAGTACAATTTTTCAATCATGGGATCCCCAGGTTTTGGTGCCCTCTCAATTTGCTTTCCTCGGCTACCTGCTCCTCGGCTTCTTCGTCGGACAAGGCGGGCATCAGCTTGAGCACCTTCAACGAAGGCATTAACTATTTGAGTAGACGAGGAGGGCTCTCCTTCTCTTCCCGTCATATACGCATAAAGACGAGGAGACCAAATTATTAACCTCGTCAATGGGCGATTAAATGACGGGGAAGGAAGATTCCCCTCCTCGTCATTCCATAAGGCCGAGGAAGGAAGATCTCCTTCCTCGTCATTTCATAAGGCCGAGGAGGGCCGTACCTCATGACGCTCACGCATTTCGCGATTGGAGCGGGTAGAACGGTTCGATGTGCTCCACCATCTCGGCCCTATCCCCAAACACTATAATATTTGGTGACCGGAATCAATCCTATCTATTCTTGTAGAATCCGGGTATTGGATGAATAAACGGAAGCGACCATAACCCCTCAGCTGCTTATATCATCCAAGTTCGGCATCAACCATGGACCCTCTCTCTACGATAGACCCTCAAATTTCCGGTATGATATCCATAACGGAATCGGGGAGAATGGTCCCAAGATCGAGCCATTTCTAAGGGGAATCAAAAACGAAGGGAGTTCATTCAATATTCCGGAAATTTCATATAAAATGCAAAGAGAATTAAAGAACTGAAGTTTTTAAAGTTTTTATCAAGAAAAGCTTCAACCTTCAACAATGGCGGTTCTTGGCATGGACAAAATCACTCCTAAACCCTAGAAAGCATTTGGAACATGGAAGGAAGTTATAAGGAAAGGAGAAATTTCATACCGAGTTTGCAAGAATGAATGGGATCAATGCGAAGCGACTTCGCCAGGAAAAATCAAGCTCAGGGAGGCTGGGTTTGAAGGTTCTTTGTGATCGCTGAAATTTCTTTCGCCTTTGCTCTCAATTGCTTGGGGTTTGTAAAGAGTAAAATGAAAGGGGTTTTAGTTTTTATACCCCTCCAATCCGGGTCAACCCGTGGGTAAAGCAAAGATCCAGGTCCGGAGTCCCAAGAATTAAATGCGAAATGATGGGTTGGCGTGACAAGGTGGGGGCCCCAGGAATGGCAGCCGTCGATCATATGAAGCGACGCCGAGGACACGTGTCGAACTGTTCGTATTCCATATGCCGAGGACGAGCTAACTTTCTATTCGTCTAAGCCGAGCTAGAAAGTTGGGGGCGGCTGAACGGTATAGGCCAGAGCTACGAACGTGGGCTTGCCGAACACAGGCCCAACTATATTGGGCCATGGATATTATATATTCATCAAGTGTTAGGGCCGAGCATTATCTTCCTCGTATGCCGAGGAACATTTACCTTGGCCTTATGTCGCCATTCTTGGGCCGGTCTGTCTCAATTACCGAGGATAGAAAAGCCGCTTTGCTCGGCATGTCACCAATCACCGAGGAAACAAAAGTATTCTCCCGGCATATTTTCATGTCGGCCATTTACCAAATGACGAGGAAACAAAGTCATTTTCCTCGGCTAATTTGCCCAAGGCCGAGGAAAATCATTTGTCTTCCTCGGCGTTCCGGCTAGCTTGATTACAATCCTTATTCAACAAGGATTATACAGTTGTAACCCAATCAGGATTACAATTACCAATATCAATTCAAGTTAAACAAGGATTCCTTAACAGATATGATCCTCTTAAGATTATATCTTATCTCTCTACAAGTTCACTTCAAAATGGATTCTATCAATCCATTCTTATAAATACAAGCCCCATGGCTCATTATTGGGTACGTTACTTTTTACATTGGAGAAACTCTGTCAATTTGATTTCTCTAATATCAACCGTGAACTTACTCTCGTGTAGGAGGGCCTTTAGCCGGATCCGCCCCGGCTTAGTTTACGTGTTTTCTCTTATTTTCAGGCCTTGCTATCGCCGGAGCATTCGACGCTTGGATTTGGGCTGTTTTGACGATTTTGGCATCATCAAAAGTATAAAAATGAACACATAAAGCCAACAAATAGCATGAAATGCATAAAGGAGATGCTACACCCCCACCCCACGTGCTCAACATGTGCTAAAATGGTGCCTAGGATTAGGGTCGTGACACCCTTGGCTCCGATGCACCCTAAATCAGTTGATCTCCTCCAGCGGGACGATCTTCATTCACAAACCTATCTGACCTTCCTTCGTTCACCCACTTCTAGATTATCCTTTTCAAGCTCATACATTCATCTGTGGTGTGCTCAGTGTCCTTGTGTTACTCGCAGTACCTACCATTAAGCCTTCTGAACTTATTTTGGGTGTTCATTGGGGCAAGAGGTCCTAGGTCGACCGTGTTCATGATTTTTGTTCGACTAACTGTGAGTGGGGTGAAGCTTTCAGGGACTCTTTCAGTCGCCCTAGTTCTATTCTTCCCCTTGTTATCATTCTTGGTCGGCCCCCTTTTGTCGAATCACTAACCTCAGAATGCTTGGAGCCTCTGTCTTTCTTCCTCTGTTTTAGTTCCTCAGCTACAAACACATCATAGGCCCTTTCGAATAACTCCTTTCTCGTGGTCGCCATCCTAACCTGGAGCTTATAATCCAGATCTAGAGAGGACACCCCATTCCTAAAGCAATTAATGACCTCCCTATATGTAAGGTCTTCCTCTATTTGGTCGACTAACTCGTTGAACCTTGTGAAATAGCTCATGGTAGTTTCTGTCTTACCCTGAGTCATGTTGTTTAGATCGGTCACTATCTTCTTACGGGCCCCTACTGTAGAGAATCTCTCTAGGAACCTCCTCCTCATATAACTCCATGAGGTGATGCAGCCAGTGGATAGACCATGAAACCAAGTCATGCACCTGTGAAGGTGCTGGTTAGTGCCTTGCATAACACGTTGTCCTCGGAAGAGACCAGACACATCGTGACCTCAAAGTGCTGTAAATGATTCAAGACATTGGTCGTGCCTGAATACTTTTCTAACACCGACAACTTGAACCCTGCAGGTGGACCTTTGTCGAGCATGGCCTTGGACAAAGGTTGAAGAGTTCAATTATTTCGTTCGACCTTCCCATTAGTTGCCTTACATTCTGCCTCCATATCATCCAATCTTCTTTTCAAATTGAGAAGCTCCATAACATACAAGTCGCCTTTTTGGTGGGAGAATGAATTATACTTTTGCCTCTCCCCACGTTGGTGCTGGTTTCTGGAGAGTGTCCTCAGTCTCTCCTCCCTTGAAGTCGTCATTTACCTTCTATCCTGTCTGTGATATGATCTCTCTCCCCTTGGGGGCGACCCACGCTGAGCCCTGTTAGTTTCGAGCTGCCTTCTCTGAGCTGAGTCGGCTTCTTGCTCTCTCTGCTGGTTGAGCCTGTCCCTTAGATCGCCAGTCCTATCTACGGAGATGTGGGTGAGGGAGGCATTTTATTCCTCCTTTCTTCTCCTGACAGCCTAGGGCCCCCGTTAGCGCGCCTATAAGAGGTGAGAGAAGGAGCTACCCTCTGTGATCTTCTGTCGTCCTTTTTAGGAGACTCGGGTAGCTCGAGCAACTCGTTTTGCACCTCGAGCAAGCTCTGCAACAATCTATCTCTCTCTAGCAATATCACCTTCCTAATAAGGTGAGAGGCTGAGGGACCTGCAATGTCGCATGCAGCCGTTCGACCTATTTGGATTCATTTAGCTTGCTGGCTTACCCCTTGGTTAGGCATGGGCCTCTTCTCCCTTCTCATATCCTGCAACCCCATCCCATCGGCCACACTATTGGAGCGGGTGGCCCTCCTAGTAGGGTGTTCCTCCTAGTGGGGTATCCCTGTAGAGGGGGAGGCAAATTGGCAGTGCGATTTCCAATACCCGTACCAAGGTTTCCCCCAGCATTCTCGTGGATTGGTTCACTAAATGCAGTAGCTATATGTGTCCGTTTGAGACCATGTTTGTGATTAGGCGGAGTTTCAAGACCTAGTGTTATCATTTCCCGGCAATGGAACCAAGCGTGACGCGAGAAACGATCCGAGATCGGCTTTAGTACAACAATGATAGGTTGATTTTCGGCTAATAGGACTGAAACCATGAACAAACGACTTGTCGGGGTAGTGTCTGGCTAAGATCCTCCGGCGTGATGATGAGATGTCGAGTTATATGATAATATTAACCGTGTGGAAATGACGTAATATCCAAATAGCCAAGAAGACATTACCTTTTTACGTTGGACGTAGTTTGGTATATATAGTGGTGCCTTAGCATTGATAGGAATCCTTTAAATCGTGTAGATAATGTATGAATAACGGTCTCCGTGATTGTAAAATACGGTTATAGATTGAGTCGTGTGTAGGAATACGTGTTTGTAGGTCGAGGTCGCCTGAGTATTCCAGGTCGACCTGTCTTCGTACCTTGGCTCGGCATGTATTGCACAATTAGATGATCGTATTTCAGACGAAGCTAGGTCGGGACCAAATCTAGTTGGACAATGACCTTGGTCGACTGATTTTTGTTGTTGGGCCGTTGGAGTTGCAGCAATTGGATTAGCCCATTTAATAACCGTGTATTTGTGATGCTTGAAATGTTGGCCTTCACATGTGGGTCTGACCCGTTCTTTTTATTTTGTTTAGTTACTTACCAACATTTTCTAATATTCAAAATATTTTTCTAGTGAAGAATTAAGGTCCAACTCATTTGAGCTTTAACACATGCTCCCCCCTTGAATTTGAATTTTCGGACAACTTTTTATCTAGCATACTCCCTCCGTCTCACGATAATCTGCAAAAAGACACATTATGAGCGTCCCACAATAATCTGCACTTTTTTAAAATGGAAATGGGACCCACTTGTCTCTACTCACAACCATTACCCACTTACTCCACTTTTTCTCTCCTACCCAACCATCCACACTCACAACACATCACCTTTTTTACCTTTTATCTTAATTCTCGTGCCAAGCAAAAAAGTGTATATTATCCCGGGTCGGAGGGAGTATACTTTTTGTGTTCCAAAATACTCCCTCCGTCCCACAATAATATATAAACTTTTCATTTTGGGCGTCCCACAATAATATATACTTTCCCAAAATGGAAAGAAATCTTTACTATTCCCTCCACTCATTCTCTCTCCTACATTATTTTAATACTCACATCACCATTATAATTTACTATTCTCTCCACTCATTCTCTCTCCTATTTTATTTTCACACTCACAACACTTTCAATATAATAATTCCTCCTTAATTCCCGTGCATTTCCAAAAGTCTATAAAAAGATGGGACGGAGGGAGTATATTTTTTCCATCAATCAAGAGTAAATATAATAATTTGTTGGACATTTATTTGAGAACGAATGGATTTGGCCCAAACCATGTACACTTTGGGTTTCTTACAACTGCCATTTTACTAGTTGGGCCTTAAAAGTGTTTGGATCTAGAGAGTGGCCCGTTTAATTAGGTGTTCATTCAGTCACCCTATTCTCATGACTATTTGATTTGAGTCAAGGCCAAAACTCTATTCTACCCGACTCGAATCAGATTAGTTGGCATCTAATATCATGTTCAGATGTTTAGACAAAAAATTAAACCTAAATCGCAAAATTTCCACTCGAAAAAATCAACACCTAAATGATTTTTTTTCAAACAAAATGAAAAAAAAGGAAAAAAATCAAATAAAATCCCTGTACTATTCAGTTTTTACGTGTTTCTCCCCTAAACTATTTTTTTGTTGCATATAACACGTTAAACAAATTTATTTTTACACAACACATTAAACAAATATATTTTTGCATCCATGGTCACCTTTCATCATGGGGTTAGTTTTCCCCATTAAAAAGACATGTGTCATTATGATATATTTTCAGGAGTATTTTCGATACTTTGGTATAAAGAGTAAAGAAAATTAAGATCTATAGATTATTGTTTACTCTTTATACCGAAGTACAAAAAATACCCCTGAAAAAATGTCACATACAATAATGACACATGGTTTTTTAACGAAGAAAAACTAACCCTAAAAGTGACCATGCATGTATGAAAAAATATATTTGTTTAATGTGTTGATGTCGTGTATGTAAAAAAAGAAATTTAGTGGTTAAACACGCAAAAACTGAATAGTATAATAAGCAAAATTAAGCAGGTAAAGGCAAAATATAACAAGAAGTCAGTTTCTTCCTCTCAAAGTCAATTTTGAAACAAATAAATATGACCATCCAATGCCATAGGCATCATTAAATTACATACATCAAAAGAATCAACGGCAGAAAATTAATCAAACGATAAAAGAATGATATATATAAATATCAATTTCACAAATTACAAATAAATATTAATTCACATAATTTCTCATTCATGATCACCTGACAATGCCTTAACCATAATCTGCATGAGATTGACTCTCATTTGTAAAGCCAATATATAGTCCGCGGTCTCTCTAAACAGCCCATCTAATCCCTGCATCGACTCCCCATTCGGAATTAGTTTCTTCAATGTTCTGACCTTGTTTTCGACACCAGTTGTTGACCTTCTCGACGTCCTCCTCTTCATGATCAAGTTCCTCGACCTTCTAGACTTGAGCTTGCCGGCCTTCTTGATGTGCACCCTTTGGTTCCAGCTCTCTAGACATCTTTTCTTGGCTTGGGCTTCCAACACTTTCTTCCATAAAGGGTTGCTTGGATTGCACTTCTCTTCCTTCTCTAGGAATTCAAGAATTGCTTTTGGAATTCTCTGATCACCCATAGTTTTCTTGATCTCAAATATAATTGAGTTGAGTTGAACTGAACTGAATTGATCAATTGGATATACCGCGCCAATCAACCAACCAACCAACTCAAGCCAAGTCTATATGAAGATAAGCTTGCCTTGAGAGAGAGAGAGAGAGAGAGAGAGAGAGAGAGAGAGAGAGAGAGAGAGAGGAGAAAGCACAAACTGTTTTAGCTTTCCAACCCAATTATGGATCAAATGGTGACACCAATGTGGTCTTTTTATACTAGTTGATCCACATATATTTGTGACAAGAAAAGGGTTGGTGTTAGAATTGAGGATAATGTTTGTAATATTATTATTTGTGTTTTAAGAAAGGAATGAGTAGGGCCCATGTATAACATAACCATACAAAAGGTCTTTCATTTCATTTTTATTTTATTTTATTTATTGTTAATATAAGATTTAATTTGAAAAATGAAATAATGGGATGTCAAGAATGTGTGGAGTGCCAAACATGACCTAGCTATAACTAGCTTTGTGCATGTTCTCTCCAACTCAATAATGCACATGCACCCACATGATTCTTCTCTTCACCACCCAGCCTACTTAACCAACACCATCCATTCCCCAAACAAACCCCCCAACACTTATCTCATCAAAACACCCTGGATTATTCCTCTCCACACTTTCCAAATTCATTGCACACACACACACACACACTAATGTGAAAGAGAGAGATATAGGGCTGATTAGGGTTTCTTTTCTTCGATAATCCAGCGCGAAAACGGACACGTAAACTAGCTTTTTAGGGCTTAATGTTGTGGTTAGTTAGCTCCCATGTTCCCTAGGAGGAAGCCCTATAAAGAAAGCAATAAACAAGTACAAATTTAGAGAGAAATTGAAATTAGAGAGCGCCTAGGATGGAGGGTTTGTCCATGTTTGTCAAAACATAGGGGATGTGTTTTAGATCTTTATGTTGGGATTATAATTATTTACTATCTTCTTCTTTTCTTGTTATTCTTCTGACATAAATGGTACTAATGCATGCATGCATGCACATTTTTGGGCTTCTCCAAATCTCAATGATGATTTTGTGTGTTTTAATAACATGTCTGGTAACTCATTTTTGGCGGATCTACACCAAATATTTTGGTGTTGCCTGTTCTTTATTAAAAAAAAAAAATTGGCGCGAAACTAAAATTCAAAATGTTTACATACATAAAAGATAATAGGCTTCACTAGGCACCACTTTACATACATAAATATAATAGGCTTCACTAGGCGCAAAACGTTTGATGTTGCATGTTTTTTAAAACAGGTCAAAACGACGTCGTTTTGAAAAAAAAAAACATAAATAAAAAAAAAAATTGGTTGTCTGGGCAACCCCATACACTACTGTAGATCCGCCTATGGGTTCATAATACTCCACGAAGTCTCAAGAGCACATTCATGCATCTACTTCATTTCATTGATGAATAATTCTTGGACGGCAAACAAAACCCTAACCTTGGCTTTGTTAAAAAGGCCTCGTAGCCTAAATCTCTATCGGGGTGGTAGGATCGCTACAACAATTTTCTCGTTGGAGCGGTTCTAAATCCTATTGATGGACCTGTTGTAGCTGCTCTTAATACCATCGTGCTTGCTGCATCGCTCACGTCATCGGTTCTAATTTAGAATAATAATGTGGATTGACTACAACCGTTGTTCTGCATCGCTCAAGTCACCGGTCCTAATTTAGGTTACATAATCTTTTTATGGCCGGGACCAACTGATATTAAACGGGCTAGTTATACTCCCTCCGTCCCAATAAGAGCTGTCCGTTTTTTGCCTTGCACGCAAATTAATAAAATGGGTGAAAAGAAAAAATGTTGTGAGTGTAATTTGAAAATAGGAAAGAGAATGAGTGGAGAGAATAGTAAATTATAATGGTGTTGTGAGTATTAAAATAATGTAGGAGAGAAAATGAGTGGAGGGAATAGTAAAGATTCTTTTGCCAAAAAAGGAAAGTGAAAGCTATTAACACGGGACACCCAAAATGACAAAATGAGAAGTTTCTATTGGGACGGAGGGAGTATATCAATAGTAGTTTGGTATACTAGTCACCACGTCTGCACCAGGCTGCCGACTAAAGACGGCTCCTCCACATGCTTTAGCCATTCAATTATTCGGCCCAACCTACCTTCTTTGCTTCGATATAATGACCGGTGTCGAATGTGATATACTCCATCCTTCCCGCTAGATCTTGTACACTTTTTCTTATATTAGCGTTTCATTACAAATTGCACACTTTTTAAAATGGCAAATAATCTTTACTATTCCCTCCACTCGTTCTCTCTCCTACATTATTTTAATACTCACAACACCATTATAATTTACTATTCCCTCCACTCATTCTCTCTCCTATTTTACTTTTACACTCATAAGATTTATATCATTATTTTTTCCTTAATTTCCGCGCAAACAGTAAGTAATTGTGAATTACTTATAGGTACGGAGGGAGTATATATATATATATATGGAATAATTTCACAAGGCTCTCTCAGCTCAAATCATTTTGCATATATAAAAGAACACGCGATATTCAAAATTACACTCAAAAAAATGCACAGGTCAAAATTTCATAAAAACCTAAAATCTAGATATAAGAGTAATTTTAGTCTTATACCTTTGGGTATAGGAGCGGATTGCTTAATAAAATATAAGACTTTTTTTATTATTATTTTTAAGAAAAGGTGAATTTTTTTGAAAAAAAAAATATACTTTTATTATATCTTTGGGTATAAAAGCGACGGGAAAGGATAATCTGTAAGCGTGAGTTTTTTTGAGATTTTGTATATCGTCTAAACTTTTATGGATTTGTTATTTCGTATGAGATCCTAGAGTCCATGGCCCTATATATATTCTCTTCATCCCTGAAAAATAGTCTTATACTCCCTCCGTCCCAGAAAACATTACCTCTTTACTGTTGAGAACGGAAAATAAGGAATAATGTTATTAAAGTAGGTGTTGTGAGTGAGAGGAGAGAGAATGAGTGGAGAGAATAGTAAATTTGAAAAGTGTTGTGAGTATGACAAGTGGGACCCATGAATAAAGAAGTATTAAAAATTTCCTTTTTTAGGAAAGTGTGACTTTAAAGTGGGACTCCCAAAATAGTAAAATGGGTAAGATTTTATGGGACGGAGGGAGTATTTTATTTTTGATATTCAATTTAGCTTAATTTTATTCAAAATATTATTAATATGTCATTCTTTTAATGATATCTTAAAAATTATTATTGGTAGTATCTTTTAAAAAGTACTCCCTCCGTCCCACATTACCTTACTCGTTTACTGTTGAAAACGGAAAATAAGGAGTGAATATATATAATGTTATTAAAGTAGGAGTTGTGAGTGGGTAGGAGAGAGAAAGTGTGGTAGAAAATAGTAAGTGGATAGTTGTTGTGAGTATGACAAGTGGGTCCCATGAATAAAGAAGTATTAAAAAAAATTCTTTTTAGGAAAGTGTGACTTTAAAGTAGGATGCCCAAAATAACAAAATGGGTAATGTTTTATGGAACGAAGGGAGTATATAAGCAATAATTTTAATCTTTTATTAGAGTTATTACAATTTTTATGAAAAGCACGAAATTTAGGGTTTAAGGGGGGCTCCATCTCAAGTACAGCCTTTCAAGGCTTATAATTTTATGCCACATAGTACTTGTTGGCAAAGACTCTTGAGCAGTAGTTGTACGTGGACAAATGAAATGAGCTTAATTTAATGGGCCACCACCATGTGCATTTGCTAGTATAGCATTGAGCCGCAAACCCTTGCTAGGTTTGTGGGGCCTTATTACTAACCTCTCCTCTACTAATCCGTATGATAATCAGTGGCGGATTTAGATCAAATATTTTGATTTTATATTTTGTCTGTTCTTCACTTTAAAAAAAAAAGAAATTGACACGAAATTAAAATTCAAAATGTAAATGTTTACATACATAAGAGATAATAGACTTCACTAGGCACCACTTTACATACATAAATATAATAGGCTTCACTAGGCGCGAAATATTTGGTATTCCATATTCTTTAAAACATGTCAAAATGACGTCAATTTGAAAAAAAACAAATAATTTTTTTTTGAATTGTCTGGACAACCCCAGGTACTACTGTAAATCCGCCCCTAAAGATAATGGCCCTCGAATTAGCCGCCAATCCCACGTTCTCCATGTTCCTAATTTCCATAATTACAACCTAATTCATCATATGTTAGGTGGAAAGGCTTACAACGAATGCGCATGTGTGGTTTTAGGTTACCCGCTTTGTATACACGCTATCTTATTTTTGTCAAAACTATTATGTAAACATAGACGGTCTAGGGTAAAATCATGAGCTCCAAACCAAACAAGCACCTACTCTCTCCGTTCCGAATAATTTTATCCACTTTATTTATTTGATAAGTTATTGTTTTTTTAAAAGGAAAATATATAATATATTTTTGTTAATAGGGATCACTTGTAATATCAACTACAACTATTCACTTACTATTTATTACTTATTACTGCACTTTATCTGTTCTACCCACTCACAATACCTACTTTTATAACGTTATTCATCAGTTTCTGTTCCGATTAGTAAATGTGTAAGGTTATTTAAGACGGAGGGAATATATCATTTTGGTTGTTGGGTTTATGTCTTTTAAATTGGGTACGCCTAACTTAGTAGATTGAACAACAAACGAGGTAATTTCGAGCTTGAACGTTCAAGTTTTGAACAAGAGTAATATTGCTGGTAATAATGTGGTTACATGATTTGCCAACACAAAAATAAGAGGACAAGAAGCAACAATTGTGGAAATCATGTGGCCACATCATGTAACCGCATGAAAGGCAAATAGTCTAGGCCGAGGTTTTGGAATTTGGGCGGTCTCACAAGGTGACCACATGTAAGACACTAGATATGCCTGTGTCCAAGGCCACAGTTTCTATTTTTTTTTTTTTTAATTTAAATTTTGTTAAGGGCAAAATGGGAAAGGCAACAAATAGTAAGAAGCAAGAAATGGAATTTTCACGCAGGCCTGTTCATGTAAAGCTGCATGGGGGAGCACCCAGTTATACTATAGATTAGGGCGTGAGCGGCCGAGGGCCTGGACAAATGGGCCGAGGGTGGCCGAATGGGCCTAGACATGTTTAGCTTTGTTTTTTAGAGTTACTATTTAAACCCCCAATTCCTATTAGTATACCCCATTTGAAAAAATTGCAAAAATGCCATTGAGGTTAATTACTTTTTTGCCCCTATTTTCATCTTCCCCTATTCCCCCATTAACTTTCACCCAACTACCATCCTCCTCTCTTCCATTAACTCTTTTACCACACCACCATTTACCACCCCCACACACAACTACCATTTACCACTCCACCATTCACCACTCCACCATTTACCATCCTCCTCTTCACCCAACTACCATCCTCCTCTTCCAATCGCAAGAATCATGGATGAAATGGCAATCCAAGCAAATAATAATGTAATCTTCTTTATACTATCTCTTTATTTTACATTTTAATGCATTTAGTTTAAAAAAAAAAATGATTTTTGACGGGGTCGGCCATGAGTGGCCGATTCTGGGCTTATAGTCGGTCACATATGGCCGACTCTGGGTAAGAATACACCCACACCCGCCCGACTTTATTTAATATTTTCCGCCATACTCGGCCGACTTTAAGAACAAATTTCCACCACTGTTGGCCGACTTTTTTAAATTTTTCCGCCACACTGGCCGACTTTGTAGGAAAAAATAAGTCATCAATGGCCGACCCCAAATTTTTTCCACAAAACTTCCCTAATTGTTTCATTTATTTAATTTCAGTGTTCATTAGATGATGACAACTATGAATCTATTGATTTTGAGGCTATTTTAAGAGATTACACCGAAGAGTTCTCCGTGCCTACATATTTTTCCAATCGGGAAACGTGTTTCGATTGGGTACGTAAAAAGGGAGAAGAGTATGGATTTGTTATGATTATAGGCCGGTCAGATAATCCCGGAAGCCGTAGATCGTACCCTCGAATGACCTCGTATGTGAACGCTTGGGGGACATACAAAGAGAAGCCAATCTCGCTATCGTCTCAAGAATCGATTGAAAATGAATTGAAAGGCAAAAAGAAAGAAAAAGAAAAAGTGGAACAAAGAAATGTGATTGTAAGTTTCGGTTGAATGCTAGATAAGTGAATGAAGATGGTCAATGTAAATTGAAAGTGATATGCGGCGTTCACAATCATCCAATTTATGACTCTATGCTTGGTCATTCGTATGTGGGAAGATTACAAAAAGATGAGGAGGATTATGTGATAGCAATGTCTAATGCAAATAGCCGACCGAAGGATATATTATGTGGCTTAAGAGCGCAATTAGGAAAACAAATCCACAAGACGAAATATCTATAATGCGCGCTTGAAGAACAAATCAATTGAAGCGAGTCGTACGCAAATGCAACAACTCATGTTTAGATTGAATGGTCATCGTTACCACTTCGAATATCGGCAATCCAAGCAGACGCCAAGTTAATCGGTTATTCTTCGCTCATCCTGATAGCATTAAATTGCTTAGAGCCTTTCCAAACATTTTATTTATGGATTGCACTTATAAGACAAATAGGTATAAGTTACCTTTGCTTGAGATTGTGGGGTGACATCAACGAATATGACTTTCTTAGTTGCCGTGTATTTAGAGGCGAGAAAAAGCAAACTACACGTGGGCATGCGAAGTATGAAGTCTATGATGGACGAATCATGTATTCCTAATGTTATTGTGACCGATTGTGAGAAGGCTTTGATGAATTCAATTCGTCGGACGTTTCCAAACTACTGACTCATTTGCTTTGTCGATGGCATATTAGCAAAAATATTGTGACAAAATGTAAGAAAATGTTTGATAGGCAAGAGGAGCGGGAGTCGTTCATTCGTAGTTGGCATGCATTGGTTAAAACCGATACAAAGACAGAGTTTAACGATTGTTTGCGGCGATTACCAAAAGATTTCAAGCATTACCCAAACGCGGTTGAGTATGTCATGAAACAAATGGATTGTGCCATATAAAGAAAGATTTGTCTCATGCTTGGACAAATAAAGTTTTACACTTTGAAAACTTGACAACAAATAGTACGTGAATCAAACTTTATTTTTGTATATATTCATGCTAATAGGGTGGAGAATCAAACTTTATCTTTGTTATATATAAGAGTCTTATGTTTTGTATATATTCATGCTAATAGGGTGGAGAGTCAACATGCCTTGTTGAAGAAAGCAACTTCAATCGAGTCAAGGAGCGTTTGAGACTTGTTGGAAACAAATTCATACACTTATTGAGTCATCTCATGTTGCAATTATTGCCTCATTCGAGAAAAGCAAGACGGTGGTACAACATAGATTCAAACAACCGTTATGGAGCAAGATTAGGGGTCGTGTGTCTATAAGTGCATTGAATTTGATTTACAACTCGTTGAATGATCTATTTGATCGCGACCGAGACCCATCAGTGTGTGATTGTACTGTGAGATCGACATGCGGACTTCCTTGTCCACACGAGCTTACCGAGTATGTGAAATTCATGTCACCCATTCCCCTAAATAAAATTCATGCATTTTGGCGTAAGCTAGACACCCTACCGATGGTAAGCTATGAGGATAACATTGATGAAGAGATTCGTGCGCGATACAAAGATTGTTGTAATACTCTTGATAGTAGATTTGAGGCGGCACCAAGAATTGGAAAGAATTTGATTGTAGAAATGGGATACGCGGTTGCAAATGCACTGAACGTTGCATTAGTGAGTTTAAGCAACTCAATCTCTTTGACATTTCTTCCTACACGAAAACCATTACCCACAACGCCAAAATTGTATTGTATTGCACATGTCAACGGAAATCATTACATTCAAGTGATTTTGAAGGAAGGATGTCCATTACCGCCACTTCCGTTCAATTGGTATGATCTTCGTCAACATTATGCAACTGGATGGCTTGACTATTATCAACATCGACTAGTACAAGTACCCGATAACTCAAATGATGTTATTCATATTAAATGATGTAATCAAGTTGGATGATGCATTTCTGTTAAATAGTTTATATCAATTCTATAGACTTTTATTTAAATTTCCGTATTTCATTAATATCTTTAATTTCATGGAATAATTAAATAATTATACAAATCTTTAATAAAAACATAAAATAAAAATGATATATTATTTTTCATCTATGACTACATAAAAAATTAAAAAAAAAAAAATCAAAATTACAAGTGGTCGGCCACTAGTTGCCGATTCTCGGGAAAATAGTCGCTCACGAGGTGGCCGATTCAATTGCAAAGGCGTCGGCCAACGACGGGGCCGACTTTACACACACCGTGACAAGCGGTGGTGGCCGAGCCCCTGTACAAAGAGTTCCCTTTACATTTTTTTTGAAATTTTCTGGAATACAGTACCAAATGGAACAATATCTTGAAACCAAAAAAAAAAAATACCATTTTTTGCAAGGTCGGTCAGTATCCGGCCGACTATTTTCCTTAAACGTCCATAATCCGGCCGACTATTTTCCTAGAATCGGCCATAACTCCGGCCGACTACTTTCCCAGAATCGGCCATTACCCGCCGACCCCTTTAATTTTCCTTTTTTTTTTTTTTTTTTTTTTTTTTTTGCGCATAGATTGGCTAATAGGTCTATCTTTCTCGGGGGATGGAGGGAGTAAAGATACTACATTAGCACATAAAAGAACCACATATAAAAGCAAAACAACAAGGAATTAAGAACTAAGTTCGTCGGCCAACAGTGTTTCAATGTCTTAACACCAAATAGAATAGACAACATACTGAACTGAATCAAACAGTGTATCCAAAACATTTCTTCAAACCTGAGTTACAAAAAAAAACTACCATTTAATCCCTTCCACCACCACGAGAAGTCGACGGTCCATCCCTTCCACCACCACGAGAAGTCGATGGTAATTCCCGTTGCTTCAAGTGCTCTAAATATGACATCCGCGAACTCTTGTGCAAACACGGACTCATCTCCACTTCTCCATCTCATCGCAATCGGGCAAAGATGCACTCACGAACATTCTTTAACATATTCCAAGGATTTGCCTGACTAACCTCATTGGTCCTCTTAACTGCTTGGAGATCTTTGAGATTCGGGGATAAGAATCGGATGAGAAACATTATAGTACTCACGGTAAGTAATTGTCGATGTGTCTCGCGGTACTCGTATCTCCTCAATATCATCTAGATCAAGCAAGGCATTCTTCCAACGACTGAATAATTGTGCATTCGCGAACCATCCCGCGTAAGTTTTGGTATCTCCTCGAGGCAATCCATGGAATAGTGGCATGGATGGTATTATTTGGACGTATCCAAACTGCCTCAAGACCCGATCCGGGAGATGTGGTTCAATTACATTTGCAAAGCAACAATCGATCCTATATAAAGAGGAACTTTGGGAAAAGGGTATCGTTCTCGATTACCCTCATACGGCCTCCAAACCACCGACAATTACAAACATAATATAAATCATTAATGTGCTTTTCACGAGAGTTTAAGTAAACATTATAGATATTTCAATATATATATATATATATATATATATATATATATATATATACTTACATCCGTATTCGTTGAGTACGTCCATATGTTGCCTTTTCATCTCCACGGATGCATACGCTCCATTGACCCCGCGGGTCCCACCTTGCCGTGAGTGGTGAAGTACGAAGATAGGTGCCGCTCAAATCACATCTAAAATCCGGAAATCTCTCATACACCCATGATCGCAAAGTAAAGTCAAGTATCCAGATATCTCGATTGCAATTATACCTCGAAGCTTTTCCAAGTTGCCAGAAAGGTATGCTAAAGCTCCTAAGACTCCCAAGCATATTTTCCTATCATTTCCTCGTCTCTAAAAAAATTCAAATATCTCACATTCACACAAGTCCCTGGTCTTATCAAAGAAAGATTGTGCACCCCAACACGTAAAAGATAGGCTTTTGCAAATGAGGCGCCTTTTCGTGGGTCGCGAAGACATTTCCTGAGAAAACTTTTTTCAAACCCAATCAAGACTTACCTTTCCACTACCTCTCTGAAAGTAAGCCTTCGTTAGCCTCGTTTTTATTCACCCCTAAAACCCGATGAATTATATCAACCGGTCCCATCTTAGAGTAAGAAGGATTCTCCAATAGTGGTCGCCCAAGAATCGGAGCCCCGTCAAGCAAAAGACATCATCAAGGGTGATCGTCATTTCCCAAATGGCAAATGGAAACTATTACTTTCCAAGTGCCATCGATCCGAGAATGCACGAATCAACGTCTTGTCCAAATGATCATGAACTCCATTTACTACTAAAAGAAGATTTGAATACCTAGAATTTCAGAACCTAAGGCAGTCATATTCTCAAAATCCAACTCCCATTGCTTCAACTTCGCCACATGGTTAATACATTTGAAGTTGCGCACATCACGTCCTTGCCATATCATCCCCGCCACATGATTTTCATATGATAATAATAAATCTTTAACCACCGGCCACCAGAAAACCCGCATCCGCTTCTTCTTCTTCATCCTCATTTTCTTCTTCTCGTTCCTACATATGTCATTTGATTTTCATTAGTATTTGGTGGAGATGTTTCCATACTATCACTTTGCTCACCTTCATCCTCGGTTTGAGAATCACCATCCCGTCCACACCTTTCAAATTGTCTAGCATTTGAACTATCTCCTCGTTGCATCATCTCCTCACGCAACCTCTCTTCCCGTTCCCTCTCTTCCCGTTCCCTCTCTACCCGTTCCCTTCTGGCAGAGGCAGTGGTCGTTTTCCCTCTTCTAATTAATTGTTTAACTGCAATAAACATCAAATGAATAATCAATTCTAAGCCAATTATCAAAAATGAAAAAATGAAGAACAACATTAACAAAAATCATATACATAGTCTTTCTAAACACAAAAAAAAATAAAAAATAAAAAATGATAGGGTCGGCAGGAACCAGTTGATTTTATACAGAAAAGTCGGCCAGGTGTGGCGAAAAATGAGGCAAAAGTCGGCCGGGGGTGTGAGGTTTTTGCCCGGTCGGCCGTGCTCGGCCGACTATTTACCCAGTCGGCAGGCTGGCCGACCCACGTAAGATCCAGATTTCGACCAAGGAATTACAAATTGAGCTTATACCAACAATATTTCCATGAAATAAAGCATGAATTCTAAACAATTTGACTAAATTTGTAACGAAATTACAAAAAACGAAACCCTAAAAAGAAATTTGTGCTTACCTTTTCCACCAAAGCTTGACATTGTTGTTGTTGTTGTTGTTGAATGTTCTTCTTGTTCTTCTTCTTCTCTTTCACTCTCTCTCTTTCTCTCTATACCGTGCTTGTTCTCTCTCTCTCTCTGGCCGGTCAAATTACCGTTTCTTCTTCTCTCTCTCTTGGCCGGTCAAATGGAATGGAAATGGGGGTGGGTGAAAATTGGAATAGGATAAAGGGGTGACATTAAGGGTATAAAGGGAAAGTTAGAGGGTGTGTGCAATTTATTTGGGGGTGGTATTATTAATGGGGTATACTCATAGGAATTTGGGGTTTAAATAGTAACCCTCTTGTTTTTGGTCGATTTGACTTGCTTGCTCAACAAGGACTTGCGGAGTCCTTATCTAATAGGGTTAGGGGATTTAGGAAAGAATAAATACTTTCCCTCTCCCTAACATATTTAGAGATAATAATTAATTCTAGTGTGAGAGATCTAAAATTATAGGGTTTATTAGTTCAATTGCTCATTCGACAATTCTAAATCTAGGGTTTACACAGTCAAGAATTTTGTGATCAAAAGTTGTGCACTGTATTAGAGATTGTAATAATTGATTTTCAAGTGATAATACTATTCTCTCACTCGGCCCGTATACATAGCTAATTTGGTGAATCACGTATATTTTTGTGTTCGTGTGATTGCTATTTTCTTGTGTTTGTTCTAACAAATTGGCATCATAGCTAGTTGGTTGAAAAAAAATCTGAGGGTATTCCGTTGCAAAAGAAAATGGGTTCAGGAATAGAATCATCGATCGACAAGTTTAACGGGAAGAATAGTTTTAGTCTTTGCCAAATCAAGATGAAGATCCTATTGAGAGACAAGGGTTTGTGGGATCAATTGACTGCTGCAATCAGGGATCGGAAGGATCCAAATAGAAAAGCAAAACTCGTTTTCACAGGTGTTGTTGCGGCTGCAACAACAGAGGTTTTAGAGAAGGATAGGAAAGCAGCTGAGAAGGAAGTAGTACATTTGTTCACGCTAGATGAGAGGGCCCACTTTAAAATTATAAGGTGTTTAGATGATGAAATTCTAGCAGATAACCAACAAGCACCTACTCTCTCCGTTCCTAATAACTTTGTCCACTTTGTCATTGATAAGTTACGATTTTTAAAAATGAAAATATATAATATATTTTTATTAATATGATCCACTTGTAATATCAACAACAACTATTCAATTAATATTTCCTACTCCATTTTATCTCTTTTATCCAATCACAATACCTACTTTTATAACGTTATTCATCACTTCCTGTTCCGAATAGTAAATGGGTAATGTTCTTTGGCACCGAGGGAATATATAATTTGGTTGTTGGGTTAATGCCTTTGAAATTGGGAACGCCTAACTTAGTGGATTGAACAACAAACGATCACCCTGTAGGAAGTGAAAACTTCGCTTAGGAACATAGAGTTGCGTCGAAAGTCATGTGGTAATAGTAGTACAGATAACCAGTCAACAGGTTTAGTTGCGAAAAGCAACAAGGGTTCTTGCAAGAAAAATAAGAAGAAATCTTTTTTTTTTTTCTTCAGAAAATTCAAAATGTAAAATGAAGAAAGGAGGAATCAAACCTAGGTAAATGCCTTGTAAAGATATGAGCTTAACCACTGAACCAACATCTTATATATTCTAAATATTATAATATCGAATATTAATTAAAAACAATGGCTCTTGGAAATTTACAGTTGTCTTTGCTGCAATACCCTAAAGGTAATGCATGCCCAACTTTAAACTAAATAAATTATAATTGTTAAAATATTGATGATAAAGAAAGAAATGTGTGTGATAAAACGCAACTCGCACACATATAACAAAAATTGGCCGAATTGAAATCAAATAATAAAGTTAAAAGATTCTATTATAAAGATAAATTAATTTCATTCTTTAATGTAAACACTCCTTCATATATCCAAAAATCTAAATATATAAAAACTAAAAATATTTATAAATAGGAAAATTCTGTAAAAAAAAACCTGATGTGGCCAAGATCTGCAAAATAGCACCGTTAGGGATGCGGGGGTTGCCCCGCTATAACTCTCGGGTGTAAGAATAAGTATATGTATATGAGAGTAAATGTATCTATAGTATAAATGCAACCCCCGCTATGAACAGTTCTTTGAACAGTTACAACCGGCAAATTTCTCATTTTACCCTCATACATTTGTTCCTTTCCCATTTTGCCCTTAAAAAAAAATTATTTAAAAAAAAAAAAAAAACCTGTGTCCTTGGACACGGGCATGTACTAGTATAGTTATATAGGAGAGTATAGTTATATTTGTATAGGAGAGTAATTGTATAATTGGTAATTTGTGGGGGTCCCACCGTATGTATTTAGTATGCTTATATATGTGGTATATATTTTATTTTTTTTTGATGCCCAGGTTTTCAGCTTCGCCGGACTATGTCCTGGACCACCAGCCACCGGCCCCTCAGTTGACTGGTGGAGGTAAACCGAAGGATATGCCCGAGGTAGTCAGGGTGGCAGCACCCCTTATACTCATGGCCCCAAGGGAGCCCTCCTACATGGCGCTTTGATTTGGTTGTTGTTCTTCCCTGGCTTTTCATTAAGCTATCCTCAAGCATCCATTGATCATAAATAGACTCTAAAACCTGTCTAAATGTACAATATATATCAAAAAAGCGTAAAATCAAAGGTATATAACAAAAAAAAACTAAAAATAGACTAAAATGCAACCTAAATGATAATTAAACTAAGGAAATGATTATGAAATAATATGATAAATGACTATATAGTCACTTATCACGCTTACATCACTCTTACATCACCAATTTAATTGGCTGCTCCAGCTGTTTCTGCCAAGATTCGAACTCCCCACGCACGCTGTGGTATACTCCCTCCGTCCCGGCCCAACGTTCACACTTTGGGCAAATCACGCAAATTAAGAAAATAGGTGGGAAGAAAAAATGTTGTGAGAGTAATTTGAAAATAGGAGAGAGAATGAGTGGAGGAAATAGTAAATTTGAAAAGTGTTGTGAGTGTAATAGTGAATTAGGAGAGAGAATGAGTGGAGGAAATAGTAAAGATTTTTTGCCAAAAAAGGAAAGGTGAAGCTTTTAACGGGACACCCATTTTGATAAAAAGTGAAGCTTCGGCTGGGACGGAGGGAGTATGTGATATATTTGGTTGTATGGTATGGTGTGTAAGTGTAAATATATCTCAAAAAGTCAGGGTACATCAACTACATAGTATTTGTTTGACAACTCTATGCCCAGTTGTTTTAGTTGATTTCACATAGTATAATAAATTTGTTTTTGTTGCAGTTTTGTATATAGTATTTGAATTTGAATTTTGTCACTTAAAACATAACTCTAAAATATACTTCATTCGTCCCATAACAACAAGCGAAACCAAAATGCATATGTAATTAAAAAGAGCAATATTATAATGTTGATAGTGAATGAAGTGAGATCAAATTTTAATTTTAGCACTTTATTAGATTGTTGTTGTAAATATGATAAGTGGGTTCTTTTAATTTTTTTTTCTATTAAAAATTGATTATTGTTGATTTTTTTTTTCTATTAAAAATTGGTTATTTTGGATAGTCTCATTGTTGAAAATAGCTCATTTGTTATAGGTTGGAGGGAGTATATTTTACCATTCTTGAAATAGTCTTCCCAATATGTTGCACATATAGTTTTCTTTTTCTTTTTCTTAGATGGAAATATGTTGCATAGATAGTTAGGGAGTATCTAATCTGATGTCCATCGAACATGTTGGTGGGATCTCTAGTACACAAAAGTGTCGCTGCCCGAGTCGGGGGGTTCGAGGTGAGACGAGCCCCTGGCCTAGGGTCGTGGGGTTGGGGCGTTGACGCCCCAACGCCCCTGCCTTGTTGATATGATGTTTTTCAATTGTACTCGTATTTTGTATTAATGGGCCATATCTATATAGGGTTAGAGGAGTATCTAGCCAACAACAGTTTTGAGGTTTTGTGATGGTAGAGGCTATCATCAGATCCCTACCACATACTCCATCCGTCGCATTTGAAAACTTCGCCTTTTTTTTGGCACAAGAATTAAGGAACATTTTGATATACTTATATTTACTAAATCCATATTGTACAAGGGATAACTTAGAAGGGAATGAAAAAAAAAAAATTGATACACACAAAGCTACAAAGCTAGAGGTTGTAGATCGGGGATATGTTCAAAGCTTGTGGTTTCTACATAAGCTCTGTCATCCTGGAGAACAAGCAATCTATAAGTACCTGATTCTCTTAGCCAAGTAGCCACCACAGGTCCAGTTGATACGAACCTCCCAAGATTGCTCTTGGCAATTGTAAATGGTGCACCAATGCTTCTGAGGAGCACCTCGATAGCTCGTTTAAGTGCACAATCACCTACTACCTTGCTGTGTTTGCCCCATCCTGTTAAAATGCTGCAATAACAATAATAAAAAGAAAGGTAAAGTGTGTCAATAATCAAACAAGTCAATAACTTCGCTTATGCAATAAGGGATCCTTTAGTGCTGCGCGTTCCAAGGAAAACACATACTCCATCCACCTCTTTTGATAGTTCACACCAAAGGGTGTCCGCGAGTTTTGAGGAAATTGTTAAATATTGGTAGTGGATCAGGTATTGTTAGTAGAAATTACGAAAAAGCCATGTTCTGAGTTGATTTACCAAAAAATTAATAAGGGGGAAAAGAAACAATTTCTTTTTCTTAGAGTGCTGCCTCTAAGATCATTAGAAAACCTACCTCAACAATTTTGGTAATTCATAGCCTTCAAACACAATAGAGCGTATGTTAAGCAGCCAAGCATGAACCATTGCACGTGCTGCTCCGGAAGACATTAGATGTAAATCTAAGCAAGAATTTGACCATGTGTTTTCCCATACTTGTCGGTGCTTCCCTTCAAGCACAACTTGTTGGGCTCCATTTTTCTGGAAAAAGATAAGTACAACAAAATAAAATGAATATTTATAAGTTTAACATACCATATTTTAAATGATGCTACAAAAAATTACCTGTCCAAAATGCCAGAGCATGTCAGTGAGAGCATTATAAAAGGCGGATGCTGTGGAAGAGTCCATCTGCTTCACATCGTCGAACAGAGAGAGAGCATGCACCCATACACTATCTCTATGACCCATAAGAAGGCCATGTGCCACACCGTAAACTTGATCATCAAATAAGCGCAGTTCTTCCAATAGCAATGAAGCTTCTTCAAATGAACTACAACGGCTGTAACATAGAGAAAAATGATTATTCTTATTTTTCACAAGGTAAAATTTCAATCAAAATTAACCATTCACTAATTGCAGCTTCTTTAATGTTGAAATAATAAAAAGTACTATCATTTTCCGGGTTTATATTTTTCCACCCAGCCAAGCCAAATCTTCAAAAATAATTTCAATTTGCATAATACATTTCCTCCCATGATTGGAGCTTTATATACAATGACAACATAAACAACATCACGACAAGTTTATACACAAATAAGTACCGAGTGTGAATAATCTTAATTTTTTGAAAGTTAGAAGTAACAAAATATGTCCACTTACCTGCAAGCATTCAGAATGGCTGAAAATGTAACCACATTTGGCTTAATTTTCAGCTCATGCATCTTATGGAAAACTCCACGGACACAAAAAATCTCCTGTCTTCCCTTGTTTGCCCTTTCAACAAGATGTGACCTTTCAGCAGCTAGCTGCTCAAAGATCTTAATGATATTATCTTCTTCGACACCATCTTTAACGGTAGTTATGGCAGTCTCCTCATGAACTAACACAGAAGAAGAATCAATACGTGGCTGACTATCTTCTGAAACTTCAGCAGTTGCTGACTGACCAAAAGCATTGATTATTGAATTGTAAGTCACAACATTTGGTTGAATCCCTTTCTTTGTCATCTCCTCAAGCAATAACACGGAAGACTCCACTAGCCCCTTCTTACACAAGGCATCAATAAGTTTGCTATAAAACACAACATCAGCCTTCAAACCTTCTCCCTTAAATTGTTTATACACCTCCATAGCATCCTGATATAAACCGCCTTTGGAATACACACTAATCAAAGTTGAATAAGTTAATAGGTTAGGTGAAAGATTTTCTTTTTTCATCATGCGGAACAAATCTCTAACCTTATCGTACAAACCCTGTTTCCCAAACCCATCGAGAAGGGCATTGTAGGTAACGACATCCTTTTTTATACCAATGCTCTCCATCTCCTTGGCAACATTCAAAGCCTCATTAAACCTACCAAGACTTGCATAAATAGCAAGCAAAGTATTATAAGACACCCGATCCAAATTAATACCTGCAAACTTCATCTCATTGAACAAACTCAGTGCTCGGTCTAACCTCCCTGCCTTGGCACACCCACGAATCATTGTGCTATAAGTTACTTCGTTAGGCCAGATATTCTTAACTGGCATTTCTGCCATTATTTCAAAAGCTGCCTCCATGTGCCCACCACTACAGGCAACATCAAGAAGTGTATTATAGGTATATATATCTTGGTCAATTCCTCGATTAACCATCTCACTAAACAAGCTCTTAGCCTTATCCCACAAACCTCTACCACAACAAGCAGCAAGAAGCGAATTGAAGGTAATTCGATCGGGCTGCACCCCATTACTCGACATTTCATCGAAAATCAAAGACGCCCTCTTGAAATCTGCACCCCCTTTGCCACACGCATCGATCAATGCATTGTAAGTTACTAAATTCGGCTTCAAGCCAGAGTTTTTCATGGTGTCAAAGACCCTAATAGCCTCATCAGAGTAGCCACTTTTGGCGTAAGCACTAATTAAAGCAGAATAAGCATAAACAGTGTTTCCATAGCCATCCTTAACAGCAGTTTCAAAGACTTTCTCAGCTAAATCAACTTTCCCTAACCTGCCAAGAACGCTAATTAAAGAGCTAGCCAACTTACCCTGCTCATTCCGCCGCTGCTCCCGGCTAACAGCAAAGTCAAAGCACCTAATAGCCATCGACCACTCCCCACGATTGCCCAATTCCCGGAGCAAGTAAACATAATCATCAGTCCCAAACAGCTTCCCCTGAAAACCTAGCAAGACCTGGTCAAACAACCTATCATCGCCGCCGCAAGCAATAGCCTGCTGGAGAGCTCCTTCAGCTACTATTGAGTGACGGCTGGCAGCGCCAGAAAACCTAGGACGTCCAAAATGCATCTTGGAGACGGTTCGGGTGGACCTCTGACCCGAAAAATCAGACCCAAGTTTGGATTTTCCGCGGGGGAGATGGGAGAGGGAGTCGAAATTAGGATCATGGAGTAGAGGGGGATGAGCAGCTGCAGCGGCGGAGGGGCGGGTTGGAGGCCTGACGACATTACAAGGTGGTTGGGGGCGGGAGAGGGAGACTTTTTGGGAGGTCCAGTGACGGTTAGGGCCGGGAGCACGGTGGGAGTCGCGGTGGTTTTGGAGGTAGTGAGTTTGATAGGGTTTACCGGTGGTGAGAGTTGGGGGCGTGGAAGAGGCCATCCAAAGTCACGGCCGGTTTTTGAGCGCCGGCGGCGTAGGGAGAGAGAGAGGAGGGGAGAGACTTTGAGGATCACATCAGAGTAGATAAGAAAGTAGGTGAATGATGAAGTCGTCAATTTCTCTCTTTCTTTGTTTTATTCTCTCCATTTAGTAGCTAATTATTACTAACTCTCCCCAAAATAATAAAAAATTAATGTTCGAAAGCCAAAATCTAAAAAAAAAAAAAAACATATTAAAATTAGAAAAAACGTGTTTTAATTCTCCTGCTAAAAAATGTTAGTGTAAACAAATATCAGTGTAAAAAGTGTCAGTGTATTTATTATTAAGTGTCAGTATAAAAGAGTGTCAGTGTATGATAAAAAAGTGTTAATTTTAGTATAAAAAAATGTCAGTGTGAAAAGAATCAGTTTATGTATTATTAAGTGCCAGTGTAAAAATGATTTTTCTTAATATTAGAAAAAAACACATATTTTATAATACCAACTCTGTTCGAAAATATTCAAATTAATTCTCAAATTAAGTGTAAATTTAAAACCTTTTGAATACTCCATTCTTGTTCACCATTTGACACAAAAATTAGAAGAAAAAAAAAGGGATGTGTGGTGAGTGATGAGGGTAGATAGTTGGCTAGAATTGGGTAAAAGAAAGAAAATGAAATAAATGTATAATTGTTATAAGTATAACAAGTGAAACTCATTTTCTTTCTAAAAAAGATGAATCATTAAATGAGACACCCATTTGAGACTTAAATAAATCTTTTTTTAGATGAGACGGTAGGATTTAAAAGTGAAGCTTAAAATGTGATGAATGAGTTTTTACTATTTTATCACGTACTTTTATACTTAATTATTGCTTAGTTCTAAAAATATTGTTATTTGATTTATTTCTTTTAGTGTTTTTGGTGATTATGTGTTCAATATAGAAGAATGTTCAATCTAGAAGAAAGGGGAAGAAAAAGGGTTGTTATTAGGACAATATTTATCGGTCTTGTCAAATATAGCCTTTAAGACCGTAAACATCCTCACTATCACTCTTCTCGTGACCATATAAAGCAAACTCAAGTTCATCGATTGCTTGCTCATGACATGGTTTCTCTCCATTCTGTATCTCAATACACCAACTTGAACTATCACGAGATAATCCATCCTTAGAGTCTACAATGATGATTTCACTAACAAAAATCTCCTTTACGTCATTCCAAGGTTGCCTTTCAAGTTGTGATGGTGGTAGATCATCTAAATAACATAGCTCACAAGTTGAATCATAAACTACATTGTCATTCCAAATCTTGTTTTAATGATTTTCCCAACCTTAATTATAAGAGTTAGGGGACGGCTCAATTAGCTATTGTCAAGGCGAAAAAGGGATCCTTTCTTGCACCTGTGAAAAATACTCATGAATATATGCCCTATGTGGCCAAGCATTATTAGCATGTGAATAAACACCACTAACATAACACGCCTCTTGAATATTAAAATGTACGACAAGAATATCTATTTGTTTAGATAAATTGGCTATTTGTCTACCCAATTCTAAATAGGCCAGGCCCAATTCCTCGTCGATCTCATTGTTGGAACTTTTTGTTTTGATAAAGTGGTATTTGATCGAATTTTGACCAAAATTCAATTATGTTCCATTTTATGTAAATGGAAATTAACTGCATATTTGTAATCTACATTTGAAGTAAATTAATTTGATATATTTATTTTCTAAAAACCAATTTTGGGTGAATGAGAAATTAATATTGAAAATATGAAACTTGATATTGTAATTTGAATAGTACAATTGATATGTAAAGGACATTTTTTGTTTCAACAGACACCAAATTACGGATGGATCAAGAGATTACTATGTTTGGTTAACATATTATCACTTTTGAGTCCTAAAACCTAATTTTGTTAGTCTTCTATTAGAAAAATAGCGAAAAGACATGTCTATATGTTAGATTTAACGAAAAGACATGACTTCTGTTAGAAATTTAACAGTAACTGCCAAAATTTGTTAAAAATTTAACAGTAACCGCCAGTTTTCGTCAGAAAGTTTATAGAAATGCACTTTCTGTCAGAAACTTAACGTGACTGTCAGAAAATTAACGAAATTCGCATATTCCAGTTAAATATTTAACAAAACAGGCTATTTTGAACTGATTTTCAGTTTAAAGGCTAACGGATGTGCCATTTGATTGGAAGGAATAGATTCAATGTATCTATACTTATGTATTTTGTTATAAAAGACACCATTTATCATTAATCATCCATTCACAATATAGAAACATAATTCAATGGAATTATGTGCATTATTCATAGAATTCAATGGAATTCTCAATACATCTATTAGAAAATAGATCATCTTGTTGCATAGATTCTTCTTCAAAGTCCGAAAATTTCAAACAAAGTTTAGTTTGCCAAAATCTTTAATTTGAAGTGCTTATATTAAAGATTGTAAAGTCGTTTTATCTTTAGAGAAGATTGCCACAGAACAGTTAACACCAATGCGGGGCAATATCTTCTTGCAAAAATTGTGTTAACACAAGAGTCGACTTCCTTTATTTGTCCGGTTTGACTTAATCGCTCATTTCTAGTTTATGCAAATTTCCTACCCCGTTAATTATATATTTTGATTCATTATGATATTTGTCACTCCGTTAAATTCAAGAAAGCCTTTATTAATTGTTATATGATAAATTTTTCCTAACACCGCAGATCGGCTCACCATGGGTGCTCATGAGTCATGGGGTGTGGTTTGTTCTTAGCATTGTGGATATAGTTGCGGTGTTTGTGGGGCGTGGCTTTATAGTTAAAGAAAGCGATCCGATATCCTGCCATTATTTTTTACAGACAGCTCCACCCAGGGCCGGTCCTGTAAAATTTGTGGCCCTAGGCTAACTTTTTAGGCGAGGCCCCCTTAATGTAACTTTTAACTAAATAAATAAAAATATGGTCATTATCAATCTAGTAAGTAACAATATTTTATACTAAATAAAAATATGATATAACATAATATCCTTACATGATACTATATAAACACATTTCTCCTAGCATATTTAGAAGCAAAATCATAAATCAAAGTTGAATAATCAATTTTATCAACTATATTTTTCTCAATCGATATCAAAGCTAGCCCATTTAGCCTTTCTTGAGACATCGTACTTCGAAGATAATTTTTTATCAACTTCAACTTCGAAAAACTTCTTTCACCGGATGCAACTGTAACCGAAATAATCAACAAAATCCAATAAGCAATCTCCATGTTGGAAAAACATCCATTGTTTCGCATCAAGTAGTTCAACATTTGCTTTGGTCCTTTGACGTCCAATGGCAAAACATGCTTAACAAGTTGCAACTTCATAAACAAATGATCACCATTGATATCAACTTGTTCCTTATGTGTCAATATATTAGAAAGATTCTTGCACGAATTGTTCAAAACTTCATCATCTGTGCACTTCTTCAAATCAAACAAGAAATCGAAATTCTTTTCATGCTCACAAAATTGCTTGAATCTCTCATCAAATGAAGCAAGAGCTATATCAACTATGCACATGAAGTATTCTATCTTTATCTTTTTAAGAATTGCACTTTTCACCTCATTAGCCAACATTTGAATCAATTCATTCTGAATTTTGTGGCTAAGATAATGATATTGCGTTTCATTGCTTTGAATACGCCGCAAGTGCTCCTGCATCACAGGATCAAACTCTGCAATCATCTCAATCAAACTTAAAAAAATTCCATTGCCTTCCTCATAGATCTTCTCCTTGCTTCCTCTAAATGCTAAATTATTTTTTGCAAGACTTTTTACAAGAGCAATCACTCGTATCAAAACTTGTCTTTTATGTTCTTTTTCTCTCGTAATTCGCTCTTGCACACTTTTGTCAATAGTATGTTTATGCTTTAATCTCATCTCAATCTCAATCCACTTGTGCATGCAAATCATGTGCCTGTTGCCACATTCATGTTGTCTTAGCCTCTGTGCAATATTATGCCAGTCTGTAAAACATGTACTAACCAATCCAGAATCCCTATCTTTGTCCTTAAAAAGCTTACAGCAAAAGCAGAACACCTTGTCAGAAGATTGAGAATATACTAGCCATTTCCTGTCGTGTTTCTCTCCATTAGGCAAGCAACGAGTATAAAGTGAATTACAAAAATGTCGATTTGCATTATCTCTAGGAAATGCAGAGTCTTCTATTTCAACTCTTATAGGCCCCTTCTCAATTAATAAGTCAATGAGATCCTGATTGAGTAACTTCCAATTGTTTGGATCATATATATCTAGAGGTTCCCTTTCTTCATGATAATCCATAGGAATATCATTATTGATCCCTCCTTCTTCTCCTTCGTCATGATTAATGTTGGGATTGGATCCTAAACCTACAAGGAAGAGGAGGAGTAAGTCGGAGGAGTTTTGGTGAAGTCAAGGAGGATTCAAAACGGAGAAGGATTCTTCAGTGCCAGGCGGCCGCATGGAGGGGGCCGAGGCGGGCGCCTCAAGGGCCGAGGCAGTGGCCGAGATCCTTCCTTCGCGAGGCGGGCGCATGGATGGCCTGGGGCGGGCGCCTCAAGCATGGCCGAGTTCTGGGCTTTGATTTGTTTCCTTATTTGATTAGAACTCTTCTTAAAATAGATTTAGGCTTTCTTGTACTACTATATAAACATAGTTTCGACCTAGAACACATTGTAACAACATATTAGAGAGGAGACTAATACATATTGGCTTGGCAATTGCCCCCGGACGTAATTCACGAGTTGGTGAATGAACCGGGTAAACAACTCTTGTGTTCTTGTGTGTGATTGTTTCTTTCTTGTGTGTGTGGGTGTGTTGATTTCCTTATCTTGATTGCAACGGAGCATCACCAAATTCACAACAACTGGTATCAGAGCTTTGGTTCGGAGGATTCAAAGTTTCATTAGTTGATTCTTTGAATCGCGTTCTTGGGGATTTTGGTGAAGCAGTCAAGATGAAGATCTCAATCGAGAAATTCAACGGTGTGAATTTCACGTTTTGGAAGACAAGGATTGAAGACTACCTTTATTGTAAGGATCTTCATGGACCCTTGAAGGCGAAGCCCGAAGACATGTCACAAGGGGATTGGGAGACGTTGGATCGGAAGGCGTTAGGAGCAGTAAGGAGTGCCCTAACCGACGACGTTGCACGGAACGCTATGGAGGCCAAGACAACGGTGGAGTTGCTACAAACGTTGTCGGACATGTATGAGAAGCCGTCGAATATCAATAAGGTGCATTTGATAAAGAGGTTTGCGAATGCGAAGATGTCGAGAGGGCAGACGGCGGCAAGTCATATCGGCAATTTCAAAGGTATGGTGGACCAATTGAAAAGTGTTGATATTACTTTCTCCGATGAAGTGCTAGCTTGTTTTCTTCTAAAATCATTGCACGATAGTTGGGAGGTTACTGTCACAACGATTAGTACGTCGAAAAACAAAGATTGGTGTATACGGAGGTTAGAGATCTCATCCTTGAGGAGAAGGAAAGAGAAAAGGGGAGAATCTTCCGTAGATGGAGGCCGCACTTATGGTGGAGAGAAAAAGGGGAGGACCTAAAAAGGGGAAAAAGGTCAAGTGCTACAATTGTGGTGAATTGGGGCATATCGGTTATATTTGTCAGGGAAAAGGTGGTTGTGCTAACGTGGTGGATGATGGTGGTGATGTATTAATCCTAGGGGAGGAGCGGTCGGGTGAAGATTGGGTGTTGGATTCTGGAGCTTCTTGTCATGCTAGTGGGGATGCGTAATCAATGAAGCGATACAAAACTCGGAGATTTTGGGGCTCTCTATCTTGGTGATGGTCAACCATTGAAGATCAAAGGTAAGGGGGATGTAATGATGAAGACACCTAACGGGGTACATTTTACAACTACACGATGTGATGCACGTTCGGATTTGAGGAGAAGGGTGATTTACGTGGGACAACTTGACAGTGAAGGGTATGGTGTTTCTTTCATTGCGGGTCTTAGGAAGGTCACAAAAGGGGCTAAGGTGTTGGCTCGTGGGGTTAAGGGGAAGATGTTGTACTCTACCTACAATATCGATGTTCGTTCCGGTGGGAGCAAGAGGCTAAAGAACCTAGGCTGTTGGTGTGAAAAGGGGAGACATCAAGAAACGGTATGTTGGGGGGACTCAAAGTTGATCAACGTGGTGTGGAAGTCCAAGGGCCCTAACAGAGAGTGGTTTCAGACCAAGAACAGTCGATGCAAGAAACAAGGTGTGTCCGAGTTTCAAGGGGAAGCATTGCGAGGAAGGTGGGTCTGGAGGAAGAAGGCGAAGTTAGACTTGCGGGGAGAAATCAAGGTAGAAGCTGATTTGGGGAGGCAAGAATCATCTAACACGGAGAGGTTGAAACGTCGCTTGGTTTCACGCCTTATTACTTGAGGAGAGGAGAGGTAGTGTCAAGCCAATATGGATGGGGGAAATGTGTTCGAAGGTCATTACTCCGTGGTGGGAGTTGATGGGTGATTCTATGTTTGTTAGTTTAGTCTCCGGTGGGAGATTGTTGAGATTGGATCCTAAACCTACAAGGAAGAGGAGGAGTAAGTCGGAGGAGTTTTGGTGAAGTCAAGGAGGATTCAAAACGAAGAAGGATTCTTCAGTGCCAGGCGGCCGCATGGAGGGGGCCGAGGCGGGCGCCTCAAGGGCCGAGCGTGCCGAGATCCTTCCTTCGCGAGGCGGGCGCATGGATGGCCCGGGCGGGCGCCTCAAGCATGGGCCGAGTTACAGGGCTTTGATTTGTTTCCTTATTTGATTAGAACTCTTCTTAAAATAGATTTAGGCTTCCTTGTACTACTATATAAACATAGTTTCGACCTAGAACACATTGTAACAACATATTAGAGAGGAGACTAATACATATTGGCTTGGCAATTGCCCCCGAACGTAGTTCACGAGTTGGTGAATGAACCGGGTAAACAACTCTTGTGTTCTTGTGTGTGATTGTTTCTTTCTTGTGTGTGTGGGTGTGTTGATTTCCTTATCTTGATTGCAACGGAGCATCACCAAATTCACAACAATTAACACTATCAAGTGGTTCATCATCAATCACATCAACCGGTTCCTCGTTCACCACATTGTCAACGAGAATAGATGCCCCTTCGGACGACTTATTACATGTAAAATACTTGTTAAGAGAACCACTTAGAGACTGAGTTAATTTTTCGTCTCTTTTCTTCTTCCTCCTTTTTTCACTTCCAGGAATATATTTTCGTGTTGACATAGCAAAAATCCTAGAAACAGATACCCAATAATTTTGGAGGCCCCTAAAAATGGCCTTTTTTTTTTGTGGCCCTAGGCCATGGCCTCATGTGCCTCTTGCCATGGCCGGCCCTTGCTCCACCATTACTTCCCACCACCACAACAAACAGATTTTGCTGCTAAAAACTATTAGCACGTCAAATAAATGCAAGGGGTTGCGTGAATGAGGATTACCGCATGGTGTCGAGTCAAACTTGAACATTCCATCAGCATCAGATACAGCATGAATGACAAAGAGCATTTCTCTGGGCCAGGGCCGCCAGGGGCATTGCCAGAACCCTGAGAGCAGGGAACCATCTTTCGAATGCAAATGCATGTGAACCCCACCAGTATAGAATTTGCCTGCAGAACCGCACAAAAGTTGTGCATAACCCTTGTTACAAATGACAACAGATAATACTATAAGAATTTGATATTTGACAACTGCAGTTCCTGAATAGTACACACAAACAGCCTGAGAACGCCTTTTTCAGGATATTTACAGCTTCAGTTCTCCATCAACGAATTGCTCCAACTGGTATTGAAAAAGCGACATAAAACCAGATGTGTTTTAAGAAAAATGACATGTAGAAAAACTACTTCTTATTGTTCAGAATGTGAAGCTACCAGCTCGTAGGGCTTTTGGCGTGGTCCATAGTTTTTCACTGTAAAACTGCACATCCACATCCTTTTATCAATTTTACTATCCAGATGTTTTAAGTAGTAAAGTGGGATGAGTTTAAACAGTCAGTTTTAATGCTAAGACTGTGCCGTCAGATCAAAACTAGTAGTTTAAATCAATGTGTTATGTTAAAGACATTTTGATTTGGAAATACTCCCTCCATCCCAAAATGATCTTCCCACTTTCTTTATCATTACTACGAACGAACTTTTGCTCAAAGTTCGTTCGTAGTAACGGCAAAAAGTTGGAAGATCATTTTGGGACGGAGGGAGTATGTGAATTATGGGTCAGTCAGTTATGCATAGTTATTTTGATGATTCTGATGATACATATATACCACATATATCATGTATGAATGGTTTGCATGCCCAATATGCCAATAAAGTACCTATTTGCAAAAGCTTTTGCCAAATAGTAATCCGACAATTTTAACCAACGACAAACACTTTTAACTAATAGACATGCATTATTCTAGTGTTGGAAAAATCTAATCTGATTTTTTATAATTACTATTTCATAAATTTATATCGTATGTATTTGAATCATTTCACACAAATAAAAGGCTCAAACCAACTAATTCCTGTAAAATTAATGTGGAATTTGACCAATTTGATTACTTTTTGCTAGAAAAAAATGTAATCCTAATCTCAAGTGTCTAGAATTTCAAACAAACTAAAATCCCCTACAATACTGGAGAACCTATAGAAATGATTAATCTAGCACGAAAAAGGCAGAAGAAGACTTGGATTACTATTAATAGAATTTCAAACTTTTTAAAACCAACCAAGCAAACAAACGAGTTTCGCGCTCATTCATTCATTCCCAACTACCTTGGATCGTCCAGACAACCAAGAGAAGAGATAGGAAATCGCAAAAACTAGAAAGAAAAAGAAAAGAGAGAAAAAAAAATCCCAATAAACCATCTCGCATAGTATTTTCTTGGTTCATTTTCCCGGCAATCCGGGTTGAACTGTTAATATGGACGGCGGCAAGAGATGGTTTAGCCTAAGCCCATAAATCCCACAAAGCGAAATCCAGCAAGAAGATCACCAGTTATTTTCTTAGGCGTGCAGGAAAACCTTTTCCAATCCTTCTCTTCCATTCTTCCCCATCTGCATCTTGTTTTCCTGTGCGTCATCATTTTTTCTCTGCTCTATCACCATGCAAACAAAAACCCGAGTTTTGTTTTCTTTAGTTTTCCATTTATGTCTTTTTTTCAACATCTCCCATGCTGCACCGGGCCCAACCTCCATGGCCTTGAGCTGTGGGGCGTCTGATGGGGCCCACGACGATGGCAACGGTAGGAAATGGGATTCCGATTCAAAGTTCCTTCAGCCGGCCGATAAATCGGTTTCCGTCAAGGCTGAGGTACAAGAATCATCCCTCCCTTCTACAGTACCATACATGACCGCCAGAATTTTCACAGCCGAATCATCCTACAAATTCCCGGTCAATTCAACCTCCCGTCACATTCTGAGAATCCATTTTTACCCCTCACCATATCCGAATTTCGACATCGCCAATTCCTACTTCTCAGTCATCGCAGGCAAGCTTACACTGATGAATAATTTCAGTGCTTATCTGACTGCTGAAGCACTCACACAGGCATATATCATCAAAGAGTATTCTCTTGCTCCTACAAACTCTGACACCCTAACAATCACCTTCAAGCCGTCTGATAAGTATCCTGGTACTTTTGCATTCGTCAATGGCATCGAGCTGATTCCAGAGCCATCGACATTGTTTGATGACAAAGCGGAGTTTGTGACGGGGGGTAGCAGCAACGACAATTTTGAAACCTTTGATGCAACAATAGCTAACATGCAGATGATGTACAGATTGAATGTTGGCGGGAATTACATTATTCCGGCCAACGATTCTGACGGTCTGATGAGGAGTTGGTATGATGATACCCCTTACGTTTATGGAGCCGGTAGTAGTAACAGAGAGGCCAATTTCACGATTGATTACCAGGGGTTGCCGCCAGTGACAGCTCCTCTTGAAGTGTACCAAACATCCAGGTTTCAGGGACCTGATTCAACCATTAACAAACAATTTAATCTCACCTGGATGCTCCAGGCCGATGCTAATTTCACTTATTTGGTGAGGTTGCATTTTTGTGACATCCAAAGTGAAAAGTCCAATCAAAGGGTGTTTGCGATATACCTCAACAACTTAACTGCAATTGAAAGTGCCGATATTTTTTTGTGGACCGGGAAGAAATCTGCTCCGATGAAAAAGGATTATGTTGTTTATCTCAGAGACCAGCCCGGTGACGACTATGTATGGGTTGCATTGCATCCTGATACGGATATGAGGCCTGAATACTACGATGTCATTCTCAATGGATTGGAGGTGTTTAAGATCAGTGATGGCAAAGCAAACTTGGCAGGCCCCAATCCCACGATATCGGACATGTTGCAGAAGCAGCTGATAGCCGATAGAAAAACTGAGGATCCCGACTCGAAGAAATCCGGCAACACTGGTGCACTTATAGGAGGAGCTGCTGGTGGTGCTGCCATGTTTGGTGTGGCGGCAGCAATATTCTTTGTGGCCCACAATCGGAAAAGAAGGGTGATGGGAGACGGTGGTGCCACATCTAGCTGGCTCCCACTTTACGGAAACTCCCACACGTCTCAAAGCAAGTCAACAATTTCGGGCAAAAGTCAAGGTAGCGCCAATATCTCATCAGATGCAGCTTGCAATTGCCGCTACTTCTCACTGGCGGAGATTAAACAAGCCACCAAGAACTTCGACGAGTCCAACGTGATTGGTGTTGGTGGCTTTGGGAAGGTTTACAAAGGCATCATCGACGGAGACACCGCGGTGGCAATCAAAAGATCGAATCCATCGTCAGAACAAGGTGTTAATGAGTTTGTGACTGAAATAGAAATGCTCTCAAAATTGAGGCACAGGCATTTAGTTTCCCTGATTGGTTTCTGCGAAGAAGGTAATGAGATGGCTTTGGTATATGACTTCATGGGACAAGGAACACTAAGGGAGCATCTCTACAAGAATAATAAAACTATTCTCTCATGGAAACAGAGGCTCGAGATTTTGATAGGCTCTGCTAGGGGGCTTCATTATCTCCACACCGGAGCCAAGTACACCATAATTCACAGAGATGTCAAGACAACAAACATTCTCCTAGACGACAAGTGGGTAGCCAAGGTTTCAGATTTCGGGCTGTCGAAAACTGGTCCGAACATGAATCAGGGTCACGTGAGTACCGTTGTGAAGGGTTCGTTTGGGTATTTGGATCCTGAATATTTCAGAAGACAACAATTGACTGAGAAATCCGATGTTTACTCGTTCGGTGTTGTTCTTTTCGAAGTTTTATGTGCAAGGCCTGCTTTGAACCCAAGTCTTCCCAAAGAACAAGTGAGTCTTGCAGACCATGCATTACAGTGTCAGAGGAAAGGAACTCTTGATGACATCATTGATCCTCATTTGAAGGGAAAGATTCACCCAGAGGGCTTAAAGAAGTTTGCAGACACAGCTGAGAAATGTCTGTCTGACCACGGAACGGACCGTCCCTCTATGGGTGACGTGCTGTGGAACCTTGAATTCGTTCTCAACTTGGAAACGAATCCTGATAGTGTCAAACCAAGACATAGTTCTGAAGGAGGAAGCAGCATCGATTACGACAACGTGGACCCCATCGATCACAATAGTTTCTTGGCAATGCACAGAAGCACCTTAAGCCTGGGAAACGAAAATGAGGAGGGGGCAGAGGAGGATAATCCCAATGAAATCTTCTCGCAGATTGTTAATCCAAAGGGGCGTTGAACAAAAACACATAGGTTTCATCAACATAGCTGTTGATGGTACTTTTACTACGCGGCATCTGAGTTGTTTCTTATGTACTATGAATCTAGTATTATTTTCGGGGACGAATAGGCTATTAATGTACTAATACCAGCACAATGTTGTCTGTATGTAAGGAGTTCAGACAAAAGCTTATTTCATTATCCCTCGTATCATAAATATGATATTGTATTAGTATTTGATAACCCCATAGTTTCTTTTGTTCTACATATTGGAATTTTTGGAGAAAAAAAACGTATTACGATATGTTTTCGAATTAACAATATCATTTGTATGGTTTTTTTACCAGCTTGCTAAGCAAGTGAACTCAACATTAAAGACTGACACATACAAAGAAGAGAAAAATGAGAATCTAACAAAGATGCTCTTACCTTAAATTCCCATCAGGTCATCTACACTGCCATAGCTTCATTTCGCAGGTCTTTGGTATCATTATGGAGGGTATGCACTCTTTAGAAAAGGCAGTTGCGCAGGTCTTATCAACTGATGATAAGCTGTGTCGTCTCGTATTTGGTGATACTGGATGAACACATGCAATAACAATAAATGATTCAATTTTGATACACATATGCAGTATAAATAGTAATTTTACATAAGCAATTCAAAGATCTATACTATGAAGCAACATTTGAAAACTCAAAAAAAGGTTAAGTGTTTGCACTTAGTAACACAATCAGTTCCCAGATTAACGCTAAGAAATAGCAAATCCAAGTAAAATGATAAACCCTAATTATCACAAAGTAGGGCAATCAGTTCCAGATTAATGAAATGGCGGTGGCTTACAAGAAAATCGATGGTTAATCTCCCAAAATGGTGTGCGGTTGCTCCTGAGGTAGCATTTTTGAGCTCAAATCCAAAATCAAGCTCCAGAGTCCAGACCCTTCCTAGTCGCCCCCTTCATTTCAATTGGTGCGCGCGCTTTTCTGAGTGAAAAAGAATTCGGTTGACGGGTTCTTATTTGGTTGGAATAATATTATATATAATTAATTAAATGACAAAAGGTTCTGTGGCCCAATGGATAAGGCGCTGGTCTACGAAACCAGAGATTCTGGGTTCGATCCCCAGCAGAATCGTTTTATTTTTTAACAAAAATTTATTCTAATTCAACTATCCTAAATTCCTAAATAACATTTCAATTGCCTTCGTGTTGACATAGTCAAAATCTTACAAAAAAAAAATGCATTTTTCCTTAAAAGCTTTAGAAAAAACTTTCTTTAAGCTTTAGAAAAAACGTGTTTTGTTTCTCCTGCTGGTGTCAGTGTAAAAAAGTGTCAATGTTAGTGTAAAGGAGTGTCAGTGCACACCCTAGGGTGCGATCGCCTCATCTCCACAGAACGGCACCGCGCGATCGCCTCAAGAATGGGCGCGATCGCTCCCGGTGTAAAAAAAGTGCCAGTGCATATAAAAAAAGTGCCAATGCATATGCACTGGCACTTAATAACACGCACACGTTTGAGCTTTAGTGATAAAAAATCCTGATAAAATTTGTTCTATGCAGGTTGGGTTGCCATATTTTCCTACAGACGAACTCTGAGCAAACATGGCTTGTTGCCACTTATTAGGGAGCTGGCCCTATCTGGCCCTTGGCTTGGCTTGGCTGATCAAATTCTCAACTCTCAGTGTGAAAAGTGTCAGTGCATGTATTATTAAGTGCCATTGTAAAAATATTTTTTCCTTGAGCTTAAAAAAAAAAGCTTAGAAAAAAACACATTTTTTATAAGACAAACTCGTTGACATATTGAGAGAGAGAGAAAAAAATAGGAAGATTATTTTGGAACGGAGAAAGTATTACAGAGCTATGAAACGAGAAGACATGAAACAAATAAATCATAGGCAAAATCTTGCAGAAGCCTCTAAAGTTCCATCATAAATTACTCCCCCAAGGCCCCCACCAAAAAAAAAAAAAAAAAAAAAAAAAAGATAAATATAAAAAAACTGAAATGCCCATTGCCCACTTCCCCTTCCCACCCATCCCATCCATTTCGCAGTGAGGTTCAGAAAACAGACTACATATACTCCAAATCTTCCGCTTTCTCTTCGAGAACAATGTTTGCAAGGGCAAGTCTATAAGCTGAAGATCTCATATTCCTAACCAGCAAATAGATTTCCTTCCTCCTCTTCTTCACCGGCACAGCATTCCACTGCTCTTCTCTAACACGAGCAAGTAAAACGGCCTCGCATAGAGCTTCCGCTGCTGGCTTCTTGCTGTATACCAATATCCCACAAGAAAAAGATACGTGAGGAACCAAGGAAGCAGGGTAAATTTGAAAAGGAATATGAAGCTGCCAGTCAAGATTTATAGTGGAAAAGAAGTTCCCAATACATACTACAGTAAAATGCACTACCTGCTTTTCAAAAAAAATAGTCCCACTTGACAAGTCAAACTTTTTAAGATTCTAGCTTTACTAGCTTGTACCTCCTTCAATTAATTTCATAAAATAGTATAGCCTTCTTCAGAGATGAACTAATTTTGGACAAACCGAAAAGAAAGGAGGAAACATTTTTTGGGACAAACCCAAACGGAAAGAGGGAATTTTTTTTGTTGGGTCGAGGGAGGCGGATGGAATATAAGACTAACCTTCCTCGAACAAAACCAGTTGTAACAAAACCAACTGGCCACCTATGAGACTCCATGGCTTTAGGGTCTTCAGGAACTTGCAACTCCCATTTACCAGACTCTTGTTGTACGAAATATGAGGCTACTGAAGACTGAGGCACTTGTAACTCTACATTGTCGTTTTCTAATCTGCATGATCCAAAATCAAGAGATCATTAGTTGCATCAAGACATGTTTTTGTCAAACAAACAAAAAATGGTACAGAAATAATTTTGAAAAATCAATTACCGGGAAGTCCACAATTTTATATCAGACAGATGAGGTGCACAAACAACTGCTCCCTCCTCAAAAACACCTTCTTTGTAAGCATGGAGACGAACTCTGAGCAAACATGGCTTGTTGCCACTTATTAGGGAGCTGGCCCTATCTGGCCCTTGGCTGATCAAATTCTCAACTCTCATTTTATTCAAAATACTCGTCTTTTTATCAGAACTTTGTGGGAAAAGAAGCAAACAGTCGCCATTGATATTATTCCATAAATTAGACAACATATTGGATGTCCTGGCTACAGTTCTATGACCACCAAGGACTGCTGCATCGAAGTCTCCACTTGAGTTTGTTAATGAGCTTTTGCAGTCCATTTCATCAGCATATAATGTACTAGGATTAGTATGTGCATCTCCAGTTCCAGTGGAAGTCCTTTTGAGAGTACTAGGATTAGTATGTGCATCTCCAGTTCCAGTGGAAGTCCTTTTGAGAGTAAGACTAACACATTCCCATGGAGGAGGAATAGGGACGCGTAAAGGCCTCATAGAAGAAGGACGAAGACTTGAATTTTCTTCAAAGGCTGCTGCTTCAGTAGCCATAGAAGAATTATACGCACTGTGGCAGTCGGGAAAGTCTGTAGGAAAATATGGCAACCCAACCTGCATAGAACAAATTTATCAGGATTTTTTATCACTAAAGCTCAAACGTGTGCGTATAAGGTGCATTATACTTACTTCACAAGCAACCCAACGCTTCTCTCTCAAACCTATGGCGCGTGCACCTCCAGAGACAAGAGGAACCCAAAAGGCTTTGGCCCAACTTAGCGGGAGTATAACAGACCATCTGAAGAATTATAGCATGAACAATGCTGTTAGTTACTTGTAGCTTTTACTATTTAGAAACCACATGCATGTGTACAAGAAATAACCATCGGCCCTGTTTGGATGTGCATGATTTGTTTCTTTCTTTTTTATGGATTTTTATTTTTGGTTGTGATTTTGTAATGACCGCATGATATAGAGAGAGAGGGCCAAAAGAGAGAGAAAGTGAAAACCAGAAAAGGGAAAGAAAAGAATCAAAACAGGGCCATACTATTTATAATAACAATAAATAAACATGCTACGAGCATTATGTGTGATCAAAGATGTTGAAGAACCTGAATCTTTAGATGGAAAACAAAGAAAATCAATAAAAAGACACAATTGGTCATAAGGATGAGAAATAGGAAGGCAACTGTGAATTAACAGCTTCAAGCATGTAATTTTTTTTTAAGGATATGAATATGACGAAGTAATATTTTAAGCAATTTAATGACTCTCTGAATTACCTTGTGATTGAGTCCTTCAGGTTACTACTTCTTAGAAGAAGAGTAGGGCATAATCTTGAGAACTGCTCCTCGGTGGAAGTATTAGGTTCCCCAGAACTTCTTTCACCAAGGCAGAAGTCTGCCAAGCGCTGATGATGCTTTTCCATGCAAAGAAAACTGTCTTCCAGCGGAGGACTCAACCCTTGGTTAGTATCCCATAAGTCCATATTTCCAGAAAGATTGCAGCATTGCTCACTTTTTATGTACTGTGACAAGCCTGATTCCTTTTCCCTTTTTGCGATCCCTGCTAAGTTATCAGATTTTTTATCTCCATGCCCTTTTATCTGACCCAGTGCACCAGTAGATGCTGCTTCAGGAGCAGCTCCAGCACCCTTCTTCCCAGCCAAATCACGAGGATCGTTTACTGTAAGTGAAATTATTGCAGACAACGAAATTTGATCTTCATTCTCCAGGATTGAAGCATTCTGGACTTGAGTTACACTATCAGTCTCTGGATATGAACATCTTCTCAGTACTGAAGAATTCTCTGAGATGCTGCTTGACCAATCAAAATCATTGTAAAACTATTACTTTACTTTGGTTCAATACAAACTATATTTCTGTATTCAATTATAAAATATTTCACCTAGTAGCAGGATGTAATATCTTTTGAAGAAGCTGAAACGCTTTTGAACCCATCACTTCCAGTTTCGCTAGTTGACCCTCTAGTGAAATACAAGTAATTGGGGTACCAGGCTCATCAATCTGAAAGATAAGAATCACAACATTATTATCCAAATTATGAATACCGTGAAGTCTTAAGTGCTGGCATGGACGAAATATTCACTTTTAAGGACATCTTACAACCAATTCCTTTGAAAAGCTTTCATTCAAAAAAAAATACGCTTTCATTCGAAAAGGCAATACTGAAGAGTCCAAAAGTGATTGCTCTGGTCCTCAAAACACTTTTATCTAATTTTCTCATTTTAATTGGTCTAACCAAAAATACCAAAAGGTTTTTTAGCGTGCTTATTGCATCAACTGCAAAACGCTTATAGTTGAAATGTCAAACTAAGAACGAAACCAAAAGAGTGCAAGGAGTTCTGAGGAGTACTAGTGATAGAGTAAGTATGTATAGATTGATTCTAAAATATTTGGATCAAAATTGGCATGCATAAACTTCAGTAAGAATAGTGTCTGGGCTCACTAGGGCTATCGCCTTTGAAGTTAATTACCACATTGATTTGGTTAAGGTTGATTTAGGTTGAACAAAGTACTTGTATCATTTAACTGACTACTGATCATATTTGACAGAACAGTGCCTTAGGTTTCATTACACATGATGCACCAAAAGACAGTTTGTGTGCAAGCTTATTATCCGCTAAAGTAGGCTAAATTTTATTTACTTGCAAAGAATTCAAACTCTACCTTACCCTGCCTTTGGCAAGCAGCTGTCAGAGCATCATATCCTTCTCTGAACGCCGCAGCATGAATCCATACCCACACCTGCCGAATGGAAGAAACACTATGATCGATTCCGGGGTCATCACCTTTGTCAGTGCCATGGGCTTCATCATTAGCATCCTTAAACTGATGATGAGGTCGCCACATGTATGTCACTGGAGCAATCATACTAGCATTGGGTGATCCAACATGGTGAAGCTGCCAAAACAAATACAAAAGAAGTGAGCAAGAGGCCAGATATCTGCATTATTATGTTTTACTAGTTAAGAGCTTCAGAGGATACAAATGGACAACCCACCATAGAGCTCGCAAACATAACACCTGAAAGCACTTTGTGAGAAAATTCTTCAGAGTGCGTCAATGGAGAAGGCTCCATAACAGCGCTTAGAATCGATAATAATGAATCCTGCAAGCATATGTAGTATAGAAATCATGCAGTGCCAATGTGACAAACTTTCAGAAAGCAACAAAACATATATTTCAGGTGGAGAAAACAGCAAATCATGTATTGAGCAAAGAATGGGCAGAATAAGAGAATGCCTGCCTCTGGACCCTCCAACTGAACAGCGCCATAATAGCTTGCATCATGAATGAGCACTCCATTTTTTAACCACTTCAAAAGAGCTTTTGAACCTTTTCCTCTGCATTAATCAAATCATAAACTTTCAGGGTATGTTTGGCAGCCTTAACTCCAATTCTTGAAATTGAAATTAGACATACAAAATGAATTACGTGGAACACGAATTACTCTGTCAATTCAATTGGCATGGCTAAGTAGCAAAACAAATCATCAATAAATATCAAGGATTAATTGACAGTTCTGCCCAACTTACAAATTACCCAATAGAAAAGACATTTCAGTACCTGCCCGGTAAACCAATAGGTAGGTGGAATCCCCAAAGCTTAGTCATAGCAAACCGCTTTGCATGCCAAACATGTGTCCTGAGCCTTTTAGTGCCATCCCCTGAAGCACAAAAACCGCTTTTAGGATTCTTTTTCAGTTCAATCTTTCGACGAACATAACGAGGAACCTTCTTCGTACTCTTCTCCAACCTTCCATCCTTGCTGGCATCCGCCACACCCAATTTCCGCTTCTTCCGAAATCTATTTTTGGAATTCCGGTTATCGTGCCCGGTTGTTCTTCTCCTCTTATTTCTGGGAGCTTTGAAATCATTGTTCAGCCTGTTTGAAACAATCGAGTGAAGGGCCTCGAGTTCCGAAGCTCGTGATTCAGAAAATCTCTGAACATGAATGGTTCGTGGAGGTGGTGCGACCGAGGAACGAAGCTGTTTGTTTCCGTCGGTCGCCATCCTATGTTGGGTAGTCACAATAACAGTACCCAACTGCTTAATCCTAGAAATAATGCTGCTGAAACTGAATTAAGTTAACCACTCATAATGCAATCAAAATTGGTAATTTTATCGAACAGTACATGTGCAACTTTAGCTATGGGAAAAATTAAACACTCTAATCCATTCGGCAAATTTCTATGACTAATCAACAGCAATGGAATTTCGACGGGAAACATTAACGGCGACCAATATATTGTTGGAGATGTCAAAGTTTCTTACCATAAGCTGCCGGACTCGGCAAGAGAGCGCGCCGGAAATTAACGGGATTGAAGTCGAAACTGCGAGAGCAGAGAGGCTGCTGTTGGTCGGGTTTTGAGTCAGGAACAAGGTTTTGGGGTTTCCTTTTCCTTTTCCTTTTTTTTTTCTTTTTCTTTTTCTTTGAGAATTGTTATATAAACCCGTAAAATTGTTGAGGAAATCGTAGCGTGCAAACTACCATTATGCCATCAAATGAAATTACTTTTCTATCCCTAATTCATACACCCATTACACCATCTTCCCCTCATCAAATTTTCACATCTTCCCCATTTTTTACCATTACATCTCACCCTTTTATTTTATTTTTTTTTAACATCAAAAAATTACTACCTCTCTCCCTTTCCTCCTACCATAAAAAAATTACTACCTCCCCCTTTTTTCTTCATGGACGGACCCACTCAGTTAATGGCTTCACCTCCGGAATCGGCGATGTTCAACCTTTTTTTTTATTTTTATTTTGCAAAATTTCGGCCAGTAGTGGCCGAAATTCAATTCAGGTTCGGCCACACCCAACCGAAAAATTTGAAAAAGTTCGGCCACACACGACTGAAATTTTGAAATGGTTCGGCCCTGGTTTGTCGATTTTGGGTGTGAGCCGAATTTTTAAGCCAAGTTCGGCCGGGTGTGGCCGAACAGATCCAAAAAATCGGTTGTTAGTGGCCGAATCTCAAAAATCCATATTTTTCAATGCAATTGAACCCAGATTTCTCTTTTTTGACTGAATTTCTCACTCTCTTTTTCTAAAAACCAGATTTTTTTTTTCTTCTTTTCTTTCTCTCAATCTGATTTTCTCTCTTCTCTCTTTCTCTCTCTAAAAATCTGGTGGGTGAGTGTGGGTATGGGTGAGAGAGAGAGTAAATGAAAGGGTTAATGGGTGTGGGTGTGGATGAGTGGAGGTATAAAGGAAAAGGTAGGGGTTTGTTTTAATTTTTTTTGGGTGATTTTAATGTTACGGGTTTACTCAACAATTTTACGGGTTTATATAACAATTCTCTTTTTCTTTTTCTTCCCACACTTTCCAATGCTTAATAAGAACGCACAATTTTCATTATTTCCATCAGATCAACAAAGATACTTTATTCTTCAAAAGCCCTCATACTCCCTCCTTTCCAAAATGATTTTCCCACTTTTTTGTTGTTATTATGTATGAACTTTGAACAATAATTTTAGATTGATTTAGTTATATTGATGAAAATCTAAAACTTCTTATTGATAGTGTATCAATAACAAGTTTTAGATTTTCATTAATATAACTAACTCAACCTAAAATTATTGTTTAAATTTCATTAGTAACGCCAAAAAAATATGGAAGATCATTTTGGGACGGAAGGAGTATAATGTTATGATAGTTCTAAATCACTAAACTACCCTCGTGTTCCCTCCCCTCGCATAAACATGTCTCCTGATGATGTCAAAATCGTCAAATCAGCCCAAATCCAAGCGTTCGGTTGCTCCAGCGATTGCAAGGCCTGAAAATAAGAGAAAACACGTAAACTAAGCCGGGGCGGATCCGGCTAAAGGCCCTCCGGCGTGAGAGTAAGTTCACGGTTTGTATGTAAGAAACAAAATTGACAGAGTTTCTGTATTGTAAAAAGTAACGTACCAAATAATGAGCCATAGGGCTTGTATTTATAGGGATGGATTGATAGAATCCATGTTGAAGTGAACTTGTAAAGAGATAAGATATAATCCTAAGAGAATTATATCTGTTAAGGAGTCATTGTTCGACTTGAATTGGTGTTGGTAATTGTAATCCTGATTGGATCATGACTGAAGAATCATTGTTTGATAAGGATTGTATAATCTGCTAGCCGGAACGCCGAGGAGCAAGAATGTTTTATCTCGGCATTTGTATATAAGCTGAGATGAATGATTCTTCTTCCTCGTCATTTGATGATTGGCCGACATGTGAATATGCCGGGATGAAGGATTTTGTCTCCTCGTCATTTTGTGAAATGCCGAGGTAAGAATTTTTCTCTCCTCGTCACTTATGATATCTCGGAGTATGATGAACCAAGTATGAAGATATAAGGCCGAGATGGATGTTCCTCAGCATACGAGGAAGGTGTTCCTCGGCCCTGATACTTGTGTTTTGGATTATGTTTATGGCCCCATCCATTTGGGCCCAACTCGAGCAAGCCCATGTTCGTATCTCAATTTATACTGTTCAGTGGCCCCCCGACTTTCTAGCTCGGCTTAGGACGAGGAGAAAGTCATCTCGTCCTCGGCTAATGGGATACGAACAGGTTTTGACACGCGTCTTCGGCGTCTCTTCGTTATCTGACGGTTAATATTCTGATGATTACATGGGGCCCCCCAGTCTTGTCACGCCTTGAAACTCGTTACCAGCATTTAATTTAGGGGGCGCCTTACCCGGATTCATGCTTTACCCATGGGTTTAACCCGATTAAGTGAGTATAAAAAGCTAAAACCCTCTCATTTAAACCTTTACACACCCCAATTGTTTGAGAGCGAATAGCAAGGATTCACCGGCGAATCTCAGGTCTTCATCCTACCCAGCTTCCGGCAAACTTGATTTTTCCGGCGAAGTTACGTTCTGTTGCGATTTCGTCCATTCCTTCACACTCAGGCATGAAATTTCTCCCTTTAATCTTTGATTCCCCTTATAAATGGCTCGTTCTTGGGACCATTCCCCCCGATTCCGTTATGGATATCACACCGGCAATCTGAGGGTTTATCGTAGGGAGAGAGGTCCATGGTTGATGCTGAACTTGGATGACATAGGAAAAATGTTGAGAAGTTATGGCCGTACCCGGATGTTCATCCAATACCTAGATAAAACAAGGATTGACCGAATTGACTCTTCAACTCGTAATGTAGTGTTGCTTGAGGATAGAGCAGAAGTAGTGGAACACATCGAGTTGTTTTATCCTTCCTCTGATCACATAGTCCGCGAGCGTTTGAGTGGTAAGGCTCCCTCCTCGGCCTTATGTAATGACGAGGAGGGATATCTCCCTTCCCCGTCATTAGATCAGCCATTGACGAGGTAACTAATTTTGTCCCCTCGTCTTTTTGCAGATATGACGGGTAGAGAAGGAGAGACCTCCTCGTCCCCCCGAATCGTTGATGCTTTCATGGAGGGTGCCCAGGTCGAGGGCGGAATAGGCCGAGGAAGGGGAAGCCGAGGGAAACAATGAGAAAGGGCTCCAAAGGTCGGGGATCCCATGCTCGAAAAATTGTATTCCACGTATGGGGTGAACAAGGCCGAATATAAGTTAACTTATATGGGCAAACTTGATCTTAAAACTAAGAAGGAGGAGGAGGAGAGCTTCTACTACAATGAAGATTACGTCCACTTTTACTTTAAACAATTTCAACAGGGGCTTCGTCTTCCTTTGGACCCCTTTATCAACGAATTCTTAGACGATGTGAGAGCGGTGCCGACCATGCTAGGAGCCAATGGTACCAGGGTCCTCGTAAGTTTCATTGTCCTTTGCCGTAGCCTAGGATACGAGCCGACCATGGGAGCTTTCCGGCACTTCTACCAGGTTGGCTTTGTCAAGGAAAGTTGGTTCCTCGTCATTAGGAGTGCACCCAAGAAACCAAAGCTGCTTCTCCCCATGTCTAGCAAAGTTGCAGGTTGGGATAATCACGTTATTAGGGTTGAGAGTCGCCAAGGCTGGGAGTTCCAATCCCCTTGTAAGGATCCAACTTCATCAGGTCCCGTTCAGCAGTATGAATGGACTAAGGCCTTGATCAAGCGCTTAGAGGCATTTGTCGAGGTGGGGCTCCTCGACTGGAAGTCAATTGAGTCTTCTGATCACTACTACGTCCAGGCAGGTCTGATGCCGGGGCCGAAGGACGGGGTGGTCCCCCTTGTCACTGTTAAGAGGGGAAGGCGCTTCAATGATTGGACCACACATCCCGACCTCTTATTTCATGAGGATTGTCCGAGGTGCAAGATCCCTCCCCTTGATCAGTGTCTGGAGGAAGTAGATGTGGTTGGATGTAAATTTTTAACTCTATACTTGAATGTGCGCTCGCCCGGAAAATTTTGGGTTTCCCGGTTTAAATGAAAAAAAGGAGTCGCCACGCCGTTTTAAGAGGAAACATTGAAAACCTTTATTTAGAGAGAAAACATGAGTTCGGAGGTCAGGTTACGTGTTGGGAAGAACCGAGAGTTCACCCAACACGCCTCGTCCGTAGACGAGTCTTTCAATCAAAACATCCAAGTAAATCCAAAGTGTGTGCAAATATTGATAATAAACGAAGTGTGATTAAATGCATCTTATTAATTATGGAACGAGAATTACATATTGTGAGCCCATTATTTAGGGAGGCCACATCCACGATACAAACAATCTAAAAGCATTACAAAGGAAAAGGGTCTCTGCAGATGGGTCATGTATGTCGCATGACACATCGCACCGACCACATGTGTCGCGTGACACGGGATCACTTGGAGACAAAGGTGTCGCGTGACACATATGAGCCATCTCGCGTAAACCGAACAATAAGAACACGTAATCAACAAAGCTATACAGATCTAATCATTTAACTAGATTACGAACGAAATACGAAACGAAACTAAATCAACCCAGGGAGTGTGGATATGGGTAGATCCACACCCCTTGGGGTTCAAACACCAAATCCAATCAAATAATCAACAATATAAGCTCAATTGCACGAATTATTCAGATTAAACGAGAGATTGCGATTGGGATCTCGGTAATCCGAGATAGCTAGGATCCGATTACGAATCCAAACAAAATTAAATGCTAGAATTAATAGAAATTAAGCAAGAGAGAGAGAGATTGGGTTTAGGGAATCGTTACCCTTGTTGCTTCCACGAATTCTATATCCGGTCGAGATATAGAACCCTTCAATTCTTCACTTCGATCCGGGAAGGACTGATGCAAGGGGCTCAATTGGTGTAGCTTGAGAATTGGGTTTGGAAGGGAGGAATTGGGTAGGTTGAAGGTAGGAGAGAGAGAGGTTTGTGTTTAGAGAGGTTCGTTACGCTATAAATTCTGCAGAGTAACAGTAGGCTAAAATTCAGATCCATTTATGAGAGGGAGTGGTCTTATTTATAGGCTGCAGGTTAGGCCGCCTTAATGTGTCGCACGACCTTACGCGTCCACTTTTCATGCCTCAAGCTGGCGCGTGACACAAGGTGGCTCAACCGCTTTTGGTGCCAAAAACCAGTTTCTAGAACATTCCGGGAAAATACCCAAAAGGTCCAACAGGTTTTATTCCCAAGGGGTCCTTTGGCATGAATAATGTACCAAAAGGTACTTCCTTCGCGGGAAACTCATGGAACGTTTCCGGAAGTCTCGGGATAGGCCGGGAATTTACCAAAACGCCCTTTAATGCAATTTTATTATATTAAAATGCATCTAAAAAGTTGCGAATTGGATTGGCGTACTTACAGAGCCCCTCGGCAACGTCACTTTTGGAAAAAGTGGGGTTGTCGATAAAATAAGACCCAATCCCAATGAGCGGCTAGGGTTAAGGTGAAGGGCTAGAAGGGGGAAAAGATGGTTGGACCTTTCTGAGAAAGGATTCCTACGTATCCCTTGAACAAGGGAATCAAGCCAAAATCGTAGTTCGGAACACAAGACTGGAGGGGAAAACGACAAACCGAAGAAGTGAGAACTATGGTGTCTCAAACCAATTTTGAAAATATTGTGAGATCTATGGTGTCTCGAACCACTTTTGAAAATGTTGTGAGATCTATGGTGTCTCGAACCACTTTTGAAAATGTTGTGAGATCTATGGTGTCTCGGACCAATTATTGAAAATGTTGTGAGATCTATGGTGTCTCAGACCAATTATTGAAAATGTTGTGAGATCTATTGTGAGGAGCCCAACCCGGAATCTACACGTGTCCCGAGCTGGAGCGTCCTCAAACTAACCCAAATTTCCTAAACTTTTTAAAACTTTTATTGAACTTTCAAACATAAATACAATTGTTATAACCATTTCAAAATAACTCTACACCTTTCCACAATGGAGAAAGAGTTGACTAACTTTGGAAGTAAGAAACTGTTTTAGTTACAAAAAGGTATCGGTTATAACATAAAATTAAGATTTATAAATACCAACTCCGTAGAGGAATTATACCAAAATACATTTTCTACGCCAACCTATATGTACCCCGACAATCCCAAAATACCACATCCGAACTCCTTTTCGTCCTCACTTGGCCGGTCCGCCTGTCTCAGGATCTAAAAACATTAAAGGGAGAGGGGTGAGAATAAATCTCAGCAAGCTATTATGAATGCAGCAATATGCCAGGTAGGATGCAACACATAACAAGGTACATCTCACATATTGGTAAAACAGTAAACACCTTCCGTTACCTTTGTTTACCTTTCCCGTCTGAATCATAAGTCGTATCACCGTGGGCATAATACTCCACTATTTCTGTGAATGCATATCCACCAGAATCAATATCATATAACCGAGACAGTTATGATTATAACTCATCTCCTGTGAACTGCTTAGGCATATTCACATCTTATAAGACCCGTTTTTCAGGGAACCAAATAAGATAGTAGCAACTTTGTAAGGCTTTCGGCTCAATTCAGATGCTATAACCCCAGTCTGTGGCCGCAGAGGGGGAGGTCACAGTATGATGGACCTTCAATCACTTAGAGAACAAATCAATAATTGATTGAATTCCATTATACCCCCCAATCACATAAAATATAAACACGTTCAAGCACATAATAGATACTTGAAATATAATCCACAAACGGGATAAGCAATATAGCCACATGGTAAAATATACTCATGCTCAACAAATCTCATAGTGTAACATTTATTTAAAATAATATGCATAATTAAGCAATATAACCACATGGTAAAATATACTCATGTTCATCCAATAATCAGAGTGCAACGTTTATGTAATACACTAAGCATAATACAATCCATAAATATGTACTCAAGTAAGATAATGAGATATCATCAACCCATCTTACTTAGTCATTATACAACAATATATGATCTCTATAAGAATCCAAGTTAACTCTACCAAGTTGGAGTCACATTTAATAAACTGCCAAATGATTTCTAAGTCGGAGGTAGAGTGCTTCTGTAGTTCCATTTTAATCCATTTAAGGTATCCTCAAGTGGCTCAAGTGTTCTACTTATAACTTAAGTTAAAAGGATTAATTCACATCCGGTTTGGATTAGGTTCCACTACTTTAAATTGGTTAAGTCTCATGCCCGGAGTTTGCTAGTGAGAATTCAGCAGGAAAAGGAAACTGGACAACAATTCTGTCGACATGGGCGACCGCCCAAAGGGGTATGGGCGACCGCCCAAGCAAGGGTAATATGACGGGCATTTTCTGTGGTCATGGGCGACCGCCCATGAGGCGAATTTTCCAGATTTCAGTTGAATCCATCTAAATCCAAGCATGCTCCAATTTGGTGAACTTAGAAGGTTTCCTAACCACATAACTCTCATACTAAACCATATAACCCCAAAATGATTTAATCTTATATCATTTACCCCTTGAATCTCTACTCATTTCACTATCACATTTCAAGTCTAATTTCTTAATTTAATTAAATCCAAAATAACATAAACCTAGATTATTTCCACAAGATTTCCAACCCCTTCTCCAACACATGTCAAGTTAATTCCTTTAAAACTAACTTCACCCATTTAACTAACCCATTTCAAGTTTTCATTCTCTAAATCTAACTCCACCCATTTCTTCCATTCTTTCATTTCCAAGAACACAACATTTTCCTATTACCTTAACCAATTTCTCCATTTTAAGAAAGTTTCCAAAGCATCCAATAAGCATTATAACAACAATATCAACAATAAATATCTCATGAACATTTAGAGAAGAGAAGGTTCATAATAACTCACCTTAGACTAGAAGATGGATTATGGATTTCTTTAGCTTGATAAACTCTCCTAGATACTCCGATTACAAAAGTACTTCCGGATTGAAAAATGAAGAAGGATTGAACTTGGTAGGATCTTGGAAAGTAAGGCTTTCATATTGTAGCTTCCATGGAGGATTGTAAAAGAAAATGAAGGAGAAGAAGGAGGAGGATGGAGTATAAGAATGATAAAGGAAGTATGGGAAGAGTGAGGGAAAGCATGGGTAGTCTTGACTAAGTGGGGAAAGGAGAGGATTTTAAGGGATGGCCCCCCACCTCTAATATTCCAAGGCTTTCACAAGAAATAACTAAGTCTTCCAAACCATTTCATCCTACTCAAATACTTTATCCCACATACTTTATTCTCCTTTCACACTTTATTTCTTTTCTATTTTTATATTTCCCCCTAGAACATTATTTTAGTTCCCAATCATTTCATCCTAATATTAGAAGTCAAGGATATAAAATGAGCATATAATATTAACAATAATATTAAAAGCATATAATATTATACTAAAATTAGTGCCTAAGGTTAGGGTCGTTACACTCACTCCCCCTTAAAGAAAATTTGTCCCGAATTTGACTGGTACTTACCTAATTGTTCAACCCGCCTCGGTTACTTATGTATAACTCAAACTCCAATTCCCAAATAGTCTCTTCAATGTTGTGATTCTTTCCCAAGATTTTTAATTCCATTATTAATATGATATTACAACTTAATATTCCAAGAATACTATACAAATATCACTAACCCGAATTTTCACGACCTCAATAAAAATATAAATAATTGAAAGCATTACAACTTATGTCACCAAATACATTACGATAGGACATTTAAAACTTCGAATACTCTATAAGCTGCTCCAAGCCAGTCTATAAGTCAAATCGCCATCCTTTTCTAAACTTCAAATGGATTAACAAACTTTGGCGCCAATTTACCTTAGGCCTTGCTTCACCAACCTCACCCCAACAAATTGGAGATCGATATTTTCTTCCCGAACCACACCTCATACGATTTTATCTCAATGCTAGAATGATAACTGCTATTATACGCACCCAACCACTGGTAACCATACTTCCTATCGACTACTAACATCCATTGTACATGCCCGTAGCATATCCTCAACAATACGTAACGATTCCCCAAGTTTTCACAAGGTTAAACTTAATAACATTCATACATTCCAAAAGGACCTTCCCCAATTGATGTCTATCCAATCCATTTAATACTATGGGATTTATACCATCAAACTATCCCCTAACATATATGAGGACTTGATCAAAGAATCTCATCACTATATTCCTATATAATGAGTAGGAACTACAAATCAACTTCCTATAAACAAAACAACATACCCTGTTTACTTCCAAGGTAACTCAATCACAAAATCCATCGTGATAATACTCTCAAGTTAAATCTAGAACTCTAAATGTTCTAATAAATCTTCCAACGTCAAAATTCTATTTCCACATTTGTGATCAAACCACCTTCTGTCTTAATTCACTTGAAACGAGTTAGTTCAATTATCTTATCCGCAATTCTCATAATACAAACATTAAACAACTGCCCATGAAATAATAAATATGGACACGCTAATAAGACCCTGATTCCAGGAACGGAATATTAATTAACCATATCTCACAATTCAATGTTCCAATTATGTTCAGGTCCAGTGACAGATCAATATTCAAATCAAATGGTTGGCCGCCCACATCGGAGCCGATCCAACTCCAATACAAAAACCGAGTCTACTGCGACCTCCACATTAATAACCTCACAATTTATCAAATCATTTCTCGGATCAAAACTTTAATACAATTAATCACTATAAGAGAACTAGGTTGCCTTTCTACTTGCTTCTGTACAATTTATATCTTTAGAATACCAAGCCTTTCTAAAATTTACAACATCTTTCAGAATTCCAAAGGATAGATAAAAAGAGATCCAATGAGACTAGAATGGTTTATTTATTTAAAACCGTCCCATACCAGTTTTAATTAACTAAACCACTCACAATTTTAAGAAATTTCAAAAGATTGATAAGCTAAACAAAACTAACTCGAGTGATCTAATTATCTACAACCGTCCCATACCAGTGGTAGATAATTAAATTACTCACAGATTTTAATGTACACAAAAAAAAATGGTTTACTGACCTTAATAAATCAAACTATCCCCGAAGGGCGCAATTGCTCATACCGAAGTTCAATATACAATCCAAAGTTTTAAAGCACATTTAAAACAATTCTAACATAATATTCTTGTTTGACCTCTATTTTTAGTGTAGCCACCACTCATAATATTTATACTTAGTTAAATTATTCATAAGAAAACAAAATCTCGTAATACTAATACTATCTTCTATAAATAGCACTAAAACATTCATTAAGATAATAAACTTGGTAAACCATCCTCAATTCCATAATTCCTCAAGTTGAAATTTCAACACTTTTACTTAATTTGAGTCATCTATTCCCTACCTTTGATATTAGTATTGTACTTAGTAACAACGTATTGCATACATCAAGTTTCCTATCAACTACCATGATTTCCTAATAAGAAAATAGAGTTGAAACTCACATAGATCAATCATCCCCGAATTACAATTAAACCTTAACAGTGTAAACTAACTTACCTCTCGATAACCATCAACAACTCAAAATCCGTATAACGTCAATACTTTCCCAAGCATCACACCAATTCCTGAAGTGGATCATATAAGTCACAATTAACTATATTTGTTATACCTCTTCTCATTTACCCTATTTACTTCTCCATAATCAATACACAATCACAAATCATAAAGTTCACACTAGATACAAATGTTGTCTTAAGTATATCCTTAAAACAATTATTCACTATAATTGTAACACCCCGAAAATTCAACTAATAACCATTGAGTATTCTACTAGTTTCTAAAATCAGTCATACAAATCATCAACAAGTAATAACGAATACTTATTCTTCACAATTACCTATTTGAGATCTCTCTAATCTATAAATAACCACCAAGTATCATCTTTTCTAAATATAGTACTAATTTATCCTTACGGAGATTCGCTAAGCTAATTATCTTCTTTATCAATTAATTTCCCAAGTTGAATTATCAATTCTATTATCCCAATTAGTGTCATCTATCTAGGGATCCGAATATCAAAATAGTACCTTATCTCAACTCAAAGCCTCAATATCCTGGTATGATACCTGATGGAAACCCAATTTGAAACTCACATGAAAAACACCACTTAATCAACTTATAGGATGATATCACCTACAAGAATATCTGATTTCCTATTCAAATTAGTAGCAAGAACACAATCAATCTCTCATTAGAGAATATACTTATAGCACATAAGGCAAATATATGTCAGTTCTATAAGAACTCGTACTCGCGATATCTTATAAACCATAAAATCCCACTTAGACTATCACTTTCAATACTAGTCTCATATATCTAGTCTCCACCACGAGACACCAATGTATAAATACTCACTCAAGTTATACAACCATTAACCACTCTTAATTAGGCCATATATCTAACCTCAACTAAGAGTTCACCAATTCATTTACCACCGGTACATGAGATAATTCAAGGGTCTTTTACTTAAATATAACACATAACCCAAATGACCTTCACATTCCTTAGGCCCTATTTTCGACATTTACGTATATATGACATAATAGAAAATAATGACTTATCAGCCTCAACCGCCTACGGAGGCAAGTCAAACATAGATAAGGAGACTCGCTTCTTGTGACAGTCCTCCCCAAACACAACAACTACTTAATCAATTCAGGTCAATATAACAATAATTCACGGATTGGTATATCTACCATATCCACCGGCAATTCATGCCCACTTAATCACAATTACCATGATAATTAAGAATGATTCGAGGTACTCTCCCATAAGAGTAGAACCTCCAGCACATAGGGCAAATCTTGGGTCAATTATGCAAATAAAAGATAAATATAATGCCACATGAGAACGAAATGAACGTGAATCTAGAAAAGTATGACCCCTAACTCCGGAGACAGGTAATATACCTCAAGTGATTGTGGAGGAATCTATTTCTCCATATTGTTCACATTTCCTTGATTCTTTAGTCGGTCATTATCATTTTCTGTCATTTGAACAATTTCCTGCATTAAACCCTCGACGTCAGTTACCACACACTCTCACTCAGCTAGACTCTACCCGAGAACTCTAACCGAGCTCTGATATCAACTGTGAGGACCCCAACACGGAACCTACACGTGTCCCGAGCTGGAGCGTCCTCAAACTAACCCAAATTTCCTAAACTTTTTAAAACTTTTATTGAACTTTCAAACATAAATACAATTGTTATAACCATTTCAAAATAACTCTACACCTTTCCACAATGGAGAAAGAGTTGACTAACTTTGGAAGTAAGAAACTGTTTTAGTTACAAAAAGGTATCGGTTATAACATAAAATTAAGATTTATAAATACCAACTCCGTAGAGGAATTATACCAAAATACATTTTCTACGCCAACCTATATGTACCCCGACAATCCCAAAATACCACATCCGAACTCCTTTCCGTCCTCACTTGGCCGGTCCGCCTGTCTCAGGATCTAAAAACATTAAAGGGAGAGGGGTGAGAATAAATCTCAGCAAGCTATTATGAATGCAAAGAATATGCCAGGTAAGATGCAACACATAACAAGGTACATCTCACATATTGGTAAAACAGTAAACACCTTCCGTTACCTTTGTTTACCTTTCCCGTCTGAATCATAAGTCGTATCACTGTGGGCATAATACTCCACTATTTCTGTGAATGCATATCCACCAGAACCAATATCATATAACCGAGACAGTTATGATTATAACTCATCTCCTGTGAACCGCTTAGGCATATTCACATCTTATAAGACCTGTTTTCAGGGAACCAAATAAGATAGTAGCAACTCGTAAGGCTTTCGGCTCAATACGGATGCTATAACCCAGCTGTGGCCGCAGAGGGGGGAGAGGTCACAGTATGATGGACCTTCAATCACTTAGAGAACAAATCAATAATTGATTGAATTCCATTATACCCCCAATCACATAAAATATAAACACGTTCAAGCACATAATAGATACTTGAAATATAATCCACAAACGGGATAAGCAATATAGCCACATGGTAAAATATACTCATGTTCAACAAATCTCATAGTGTAACATTTATTTAAAATAATATGCATAATTAAGCAATATAACCACATGGTAAAATATACTCATGTTCATCCAATAATCAGAGTGCAACGTTTATGTAATACACTAAGCATAATACAATCCATAAATATGTACTCAAGTAAGATAATGAGATATCATCAACCCATCTTACTTAGTCATTATACAACAATATATGATCTCTATAAGAATCCAAGTTAACTCTACCAAGTTGGAGTCACATTTAATAAACTGCCAAATGATTTCTAAGTCGGAGGTAGAGTGCTTCCGTAGTTCCATTTTAATCCATTTAAGGTATCCTCAAGTGGCTCAAGTGATCTACTTATAACTTAAGTTAAAAGAATTAATTCACATCCGGTTTGGATTAGGTTCCACTACTTTAAATTGGTTAAGTCTCATGCCCGGAGTTTGCTAGTGAGAATTCAGCAGGAAAAGGAAACTGGACAACAATTCTGTCGACATGGGCGACCGCCCAAAGGGGTATGGGCGACCGCCCAAGCAAGGGTAATATGACGGGCATTTTCTGTGGTCATGGGCGACCGCCCATGAGGCGAATTTTCCATATTTCAGTTGAATCCATCTAAATCCAAGCATGCTCCAATTTGGTGAACTTAGAAGGTTTCCTAACCACATAACTCTCATACTAAACCATATAACCCCAAAATGATTTAATCTTATATCATTTACCCCTTGAATCTCTACTCATTTCACTATCACATTTCAAGTCTAATTTCTTAATTTAATTAAATCCAAAATAACATAAACCTAGATTATTTCCACAAGATTTCCAACCCCTTCTCCAACACATGTCAAGTTAATTCCTTTAAAACTAACTTCACCCATTTAACTAACCCATTTCAAGTTTTCATTCTCTAAATCTAACTCCACCCATTTCTTCCATTCTTTCATTTCCAAGAACACAACATTTTCCTATTACCTTAACCAATTTCTCCATTTTAAGAAAGTTTTCAAAGCATCCAATAAGCATTATAACAACAATATCAACAATAAATATCTCATGCACATTTAGAGAAGAGAAGGTTCATAATAACTCACCTTAGACTAGGAGATGGATTATGGATTTCTTTAGCTTGATAAACTCTCCTAGATACTCCGATTACAAAAGTACTTCCGGATTGAAAAATGAAGAAGGATTGAACTTGGTAGGATCTTGAAAAGTAAGGCTTTCATATTGTAGCTTCCATGGAGGATTGTAAAAGAAAATGAAGGAGAAGAAGGAGGAGGATGGAGTATAAGAATGATAAAGGAAGTATGGGAAGAGTGAGGGAAAGCATGGGTAGTCTTGACTAAGTGGGGAAAGGAGAGGATTTTAAGGGATGGACCCCCACCCCTAATATTCCAAGGCTTTCACAAGAAATAACTAAGTCTTTCAAACCATTTCATCCTACTCAAATACTTTATCCCACATACTTTATTCTCCTTTCACACTTTATTTCTTTTCTATTTTTATATTTCCCCCTAGAACATTATTTTAGTTTCCAATCATTTCATCCTAATATTAGAAGTCAAGGATATAAAATGAGCATATAATATTAACAATAATATTAAAAGCATATAATATTATACTAAAATTAGTGCCTAAGGTTAGGGTCGTTACATCTATGGTGTCTCGGACCAATTTTGAAAATGTTGTGAGATCTATGGTGTCTCGGACCAATTTTGAAAATGTTGTGAGATCTATGGTGTCTCGAATCGAAGAAGTGAGAACTATGGTGTCTCGAACCTAAGAAGTGAGAACTATGGTGTCTCAAACCGATTTTTGAAAATATTGTGAGAACTATGGTGTCTCGGACCAATTATTGAAAATGTTGTGAGATCTATGGTGTCTCGGACCAATTTTGAAAATGTTGTGAGATCTATGGTGTCTCGAACCACTTTTGAAAATGTTGTGAGATCTATGGTGTCTCGGACCAATTATTGAAAATGTTGTGAGATCTATGGTGTCTCAGACCAATTTTGAAAATGTTGTGAGATCTATGGTGTCTCGAACCGAAGAAGTGAGAACTATGGTGTCTCAAACCGAAGAAGTGAGAACTATGGTGTCTCGAACCGATTTTTGAAAATATTGTGAGAACTATGGTGTCTCGGACCAATTATTGAAAATGTTGTGAGATCTATGGTGTCTCGGACCAATTTTGAAAATGTTGTGAGATCTATGGTGTCTCGAACCACTTTTGAAAATGTTGTGAGATCTATGGTGTCTCGGACCAATTATTGAAAATGTTGTGAGATCTATGGTGTCTCGGACCAATTTTGAAAAATGTTGTGAGATCTATGGTGTCTCGGACCAATTTTGAAAATGTTGTGAGATCTATGGTGTCTCGAACCGAAGAAGTGAGAACTATGGTGTCTCGAACCGATTTTTGAAAATATTGTGAGAACTATGGTGTCTCGAACCAAATATTGTAAATAATGTGAGAACTATGGTGTCTCGAACCAAATATTGTAAATAATGTGAGAACTATGGTGTCTCGAACCAATTTTGTGAGAACTATGGTGTCTCGAACCAATTTTGAAAATGTTGTGGTATGATGATTTGACGCTTGCAAGAAATATGTGTTCATACCTGTGCTGTGCTCACCCGCAGCTTTCAGAAGGTCTTAGACTACCATTGTTGTTTCTGCTCTGCTGGGGATAAGTGTAGCTTCCGGAGGGCTCACGCTACTTCTTTCCTGCTCTCTTGTTGTTCTTTCTTTCGTGTACTGGGCTTTGTTTTTTCTCTTTCTTTCTTTCTCAATTTGGCCTGAGGGCCAGTCTTGAGACTCAATTGATTATTGTACCTGCGAGGGTAAGACAACAACTCCCAGTGCTATGCCTAAATAAGCTTATCTTGTTAGCAAAGATTAATTTATGTTATCTTGTTTGCACGAGTCTGTCTGTTCTGCGAAAGCAAATGCGATTATTGGGTTAAAGGTCAGTTTTGCCAGGTTTATTCATGAGGTTTTGGGATTGTTTCGGACAGGTATGTATAGTAGGGGTCCTCTCCCGTGAGGTGGAAAATGATATGGCGCAGCCTAGGCAAGTTAGGGGACGTTCCGGGAGTACAGATTGCGGCGGGTTCATTCTTTGGTGAGGACATAGTGTATCGCGCGTCCGAGACGGCAAGCAGACAGAGGGGGCAGAGAGCCATCCGGCTTGGTGAAGCCCCGCTGACGGTGCAAAGCAATCTTGGAGGGAATCGATAAGGAGAGCCGGAGGGATACCTTAACCAAAGCCCGGCTTGAGGATATTCCATGCGGCTTCATCGGAGGCGAGTCATCTTGTGGCCACAGAGGCAATTCATCATTTCAAATGGTAGTCAATCAATCGCTGGACAAGACTCGGAAGTGTTTACGCGCAGGGGCACATCTTTCGAATGATGGGAAATGAATCCCGAATTCTGTGTATGACACTCTCGCTTTGGGTTTGGCTCTTTTGAGAGAGTATAAGCATCACAAGGTGTGGAAAGTGTATGGAAGCCCTCGCCGACCGAAACGGTGTTTAGCTCTATCTTCCTATGATGTAGCAATAGAAGACTTTTCGAGACACTTGAAAACTTGTCTTATTCGTGGTGATCACAAAGCTGCTTAAAACCCTTTATTGATGTTCGGGTTACTCAACCACCAAAGCTGATATGAGCAAATATTTTTATCAATCCTGAGGAGAAAGCCCACTGATATCGAGAATCGGAAGGATAGACAGTGTATGGGCATGGTCTTTGAAGAGACCGGATTTTCTGAGATTTGTTTATGATTTCGACCGGACCAATTATGGTTGCCTACGTTCCCCTCCATAGGAGGAGCTCAGGTCGCCGTAGTTCGGGCTTTTCCCGAATGAAAAGAATGAACGATGAAGTTCAGGGATGTGAGGACCTTCGAGAATTTTTGAGAATCGAAAGAACGTGTCCTCTTGGAGTGTCGATGGGAGACACAGATGCAAAGCCCCAGTGGGACATTCACGGCAGGTGTTTGCAGAGTGGAAACGAGATATGCTCACATGCAACGTCAAATGAACGGACGGAATTTGCACGATCTTCAATTAATGGTCCTTTGAGCCGGGATGAACTTGGCCCTGCTTCAAGCAATAATCTGTTTTAAGATCTCGACGATATTGGAATGAAACTGCTACCCGGTGGTAACTGCGGCTGGGCTTCGGGGTTTCGATCGGTCTTCGGATAATTTGGAAAATCATGACCTCTTAAAACGAGAGGTCGGCTAGGCTTTTTGCTGGCTGAACCTCTAAAAATGGGAGGTTGGCTCTTGGGTAAGTGTTTGGGATTTCTAAGGTGAGGGAATCCATGATTTCATCTTTGCTGCCTCTAAGAATGAGAGGTCAATCTTGGCTTTGGTTAAAGGGCGAAGGTAAGGGTGATGTCTTCTAAAGTCGAGAAGACGGCTTGGGATCGGTTAGAGGTAATGGTGAGGGACATCCGAGTTGTCTCCTTGTTCGCTCTGAGACTCCTCTTGAGTGACGACCGGATCCTTTGACACATTTTTTTTTTCGAGAGAAACACTGGGGACTAGGCTCTCTTTCTTTTCTTTTCTTATTCTTTTTTTCAATTTTGTCTTTGAGAGAAGTACTTCAGCTAGTCCCCAAGATGGATCATTGCTTTACGTCCTTCTTGAGCTTGGAGATGGTCGATGCTTCTTTTGAATTACGGGAGCCTCAAGGATAGTTCCTCTTTTTCTTGAGATGGTTAAACGGGTTTCAAATGTGCCGATCTTGAAATGAAAGGGTATTATTTGGTGAGGGTAAGGTAATGGTTTTCCTAAGGGTGAAGGTTTCAACCGCAGCACCTACCGGATAGTCTGAACGAGATCAAGTCTTCGTTTGCTTGTTAAGCTTACTTCGCGGAAGATCCATGCAAATTTATCGAGCAACGAGATGTCGAAGACGAAGGAAAGTATGTGAGCATATGGGAATCGAGATGGGGATATCAGTCGATTTTCTCGCTCCGATCAATTTAAACATTAGCCATTTCAAAGCGTTGGTCGGTGAGCAGCACAAGTGATCATTTGGAATAAGACCATTTCAATTGAGTGTAACGTAGGTATACTAGTGATGTCTCGAGTCTAGCAAGAAGAGAAACAAAGATTTTTATCACTGCAAAGCAAAATTGATCCAACTTGGACTCGACAGACTCATGTCCGACAGTGGACATTCTAGACCCTACGAGGACTGATTGACTTCTTCAACATTGAGCATCGTTGCCATCGGTGCGGTGAGGACCCTTCTCGATCTCTTTGTCCTTCATAAGTCACCCTCCTTAGCTTTAACAATCTGAGCAAACACCCGGGCCTCCCGCTTGCGAGGAAAAATATCTTCAAGTGTAGCTCGCAACTCTTTGATGGACACACCTTTTACACTCTGCTGCTGACCCATGGGATATGAACTTTTAGACTCGTGGGCCATAGTCTTCTCTGCACCGAGCATTTTGGATTCCGCATCAGATGGACGATCACTCGGGCACTTGAGCTGCTTCCGCCTAGGGAATATGGACCAATGAGCGTCGGGAACGAGAGCGCACACCCAACTTGCCGTAACCTTTGCAAAGTTAAAGAGGTGAGAGCGTGTATAAGGCGGAGGATATAGAATCTTGAGATGATACGGGAGAGGGAAGAACGGGAAAGGAGACGGACTCGTGCAACACTTATTATTGTTCAAGTAGAAATTGGTGTTTTAAGTCCTAGAGACGGTTGGAAAAGGATAAGCCTTTATTCACGCAGTCTAGACCTCGGGGGAACCTATCGACACATCATCCACAAATACACCAAATGCGTTGTTTCAAAATTAATAATAGGCGATAGTACCTAATCAAAACCGAAGCATTTATGGGACGGACGAGCAGCCCCAATTTCTGGAGAAATTTGGGCAGCATAACGGGTATTCCTGAAGAATTTCAAGGAAAAATCCGGCATGACCTCTCGTCGGTGCACGTTGACAAAGCGACATGATCTCTCGTTAGAACATGCCGCGGGAGCGACATGTCCTTTCGTGAAACCATGTTGCGTTGGCAACATGCCCACACGTGCTAGGGTTTGGGGGAGGTACGAAAGTCTATTAAGAATTTTGAAACAACTCATTTTAGTGTATTTGAAAATGTCGTGTCAAAACCAACCGTTTTGGGTGAGGTTTAAATGTGTGGTGCCACCTATAACGCACTAGGGGTTTAGGTTTGATTTCAGGCGCTCAAGCGTAGGCGAATTTCATGGCCGTCCGCGATGCCGTCAATCGCACCCGAGGGTTCTAAATCTAAGTGATGTAGTGTGCGGCTGACTATATTCCTTTATTTACAAAAAAGAGATTTTTTTTTTTTATATTTTTTTGAAAAAGAAAACAACACACACCCTCACACAGGATAAACAGGGAACAACAATCAATTGAGTCACGCTTGATCCAAGGGACTGCCCTCAAACCAGTCTTCTGATGTTCTGTTCAGTGGCCACCCTTTGTCGCGTGACACAGGACAACCAGAGACAAAAGGTGTCGCACGACCTGGATGGTCACTGAACCAGCAGCTCTTCAATCATCAAATCAGCCCCTGTTTTACCATAGCAAGAGCAACACAAAAGAAGACTAATGCACAAAAAGTGACCACAAGCACAAAGGGCTCACAAGTTCCATAATCAACAAGATGTATGAATCAAAAATGATTATCAAATAATGCACACAAAATGGATGTATTGGATGTTTGACTAAATAAAAGCTTGACCCACTCAACACTTGAAAAACAGGTTTTCAAGTGTTTCATCCTCAGCGGAGTCGCCACTGAATGTGCGCTCGCCCGGAAAATTTTGGGTTTCCCGGTTTAAATGAAAAAAAGGAGTCGCCACGCCGTTTTAAGAGGAAACATTGAAAACCTTTATTTAGAGAGAAAACAAGAGTTCGGAGGTCAGGTTACGTGTTGGGAAGAACCGAGAGTTTACCCAACACGCCTCGTCCGTAGACGAGTCTTTCAATCAAAACATCCAAGTAAATCCAAAGTGTGTGCAAATATTGATAATAAACGAAGTGTGATTAAATGCATCTTATTAATTATGGAACGAGAATTACATATTGTGAGCCCATTATTTAGGAGGCCACATCCCCGATACAAACAATCTAAAAACAGACATTACAAAGGAAAAAGGGTCTCTCGCAGATGGGTCATGTATGTCGCATGACACATCGCACCGCTGACCACATGTGTCGCGTGACACAGGATCACTGAGATAAAGGTGTCGCGTGACACATATGAGCCATCTGCGCAAACCGAACAATAAGAACACGTAATCAACGTAAAGCTATACGTATCTAATCATTTAACTAGATTACGAACGAAATACGTAAACGAAACTAAATCAACCCAGGGAGTGTGGATATGGATAGATCCACACCCCTTGGGGTTCAAACACCAAATCCAATCAAATAATCAACAATATAAGCTCAATTGCACGAATTATTCAGATTAAACAGAGAGATTATGATTGGGATTCAAGTAATCCGCATAGCTAGGATCCGATTACCGAATCCAAACAAAATTAAATGCTAGAATTAATAGAAATTAAGCAAGAGAGAGAGAGATTGGGTTTAGGGAATCGTTACCCTTTGTTGCTTCCACGAATTCTATATCCAAATCGAGATATAGAACCCTTCAATTCTTCACTTCGATCCGGAAGGACCGATGCAAGGGGCTCAATTGGTGTAGCTTGAGAATTGGGTTTGGAAGGGAGGAATTGGGTAGGTTGAAGGTAGGAGAGAGAGAGAGGTTTGTGTTTAGAGAGGTTCGTTACGCTACAAATTCTGCAGAGTAACAGTAGGCTAAAATTCGGATCCATTTATGAGAGGGGGAGGGTCTTATTTATAGGCTGCAGTTGGTTGCCTTAATGTGTCGCACGACCTTACGCGTCCACTTTTCATGCCTCAAGCTGTCGCGTGACACAAGGTGGCTCAACCGCTTTTGGCGCCAAAAACCAGTTTCTGGAACATTCCGAGAAAATACCCAAAAGGTCCAACAGGTTTTATTCCCAAGGGGACCTTTGGCATGAATAATGTACCAAAAGGTACTTCCTTCGCGGGAAACTCATGGAACGTTTTCGGAAGTCTCGGGATAGGCCGGGAATTTACCAAAACGCCCTTTAATGCAATTTTATTATATTAAAATGCATCTAAAAGGTTGCGAATTGGATTGGCGTACTTACAATACTTTATAATTTTTGCATGTTTGTTTCTTCCTCTGCTCGTACTTAACCATCTATTCCTTGTCTTCGCAGTTTTAACCCCCGAGGAAGAAGCAGCACTAGCCATGAAGAGACTAAGTCCCATGGAGCTGGTGAAACAGAAGAGGAAACAAAGCAAGAAGTCGGGCTTGGTAGAGAGGAGGGAGGAAGCTAATGCCCACAACTTGGTACTAAATGCTCAGGGTGATCAACCCCTTCCTTTCAAACCACACGGGGAGGTGAATGCCGAGGAGGCGGCGTCCGAGGAGCGGGCTGACCCAATTGCTGGAGATGGGCCTAACCCTCATGCTGATGCCGAGGAGGTGGAAGCCGAGCAGTCCGACCTCGTCACAAGGAAGTCTGGCTCTAAAAGAGCCCAAGTTGCTAGTGCCGAGGAGCCTGCAGCTAAGCGGGCAACCGTTGGTGGGACTTCCCATTCTGATGCTCCTCCCCGTCTGACCATCCAAAATGCCAAGTCTCAAGCTGATGTCGAGGAGCTTGCTCGACTCATGGTGGCTAACGTTCCCCGCCTGAAGGGCCTTCCTCTGCAAGACAGGAAGAGTCATCTGATGAGGATGGGCAGAGCTCCTATCCAAAGGGCTATGGATGAGGTTGCTTATGATGCCTTGGTGAAGGAGAAGCCGAGCAGGGATACCCTGCTCTGCCGCAAAGGACTCATGCTTGCTGAGGTAGCTATCTCGTACTTTTTAACTTAGTTGATTTTATTTGTGCTTGTTTCAAGGCTTTAACACAAACTTATTTTTGCAGTCGGACAACATTGCGGCATATGAGAATGTCTTGGCTAAGGCACAAGAGAAGCAATTGATTGATGCCAAGGCTGCTCTGAAGACGAGTGAAGCTGAGAGGGCGGCCCTGGTTGAACAGTTGAAGGTCAAGGAGGCTGAGCTGGGAGCGGCAAAAGCCAAGGTGGAGGCCGAAGTAGTGAGGGCCAGTGACGAGAAGGCTAAGGCCGAGGAGAATCTCCGTCTGAAGGAGACTGAGTTGGAGGAGGCAAGGAAGGCCAAGGCCGAGGTTCAAACAAGGGCCGAGGAAGCTGAAGCCAAGTGCCGAGGGTTTGAGGCTACCCTTCCTTTCAGGGAGGAGAAGGTCGTGGCACGTTTTAAGGCCAACTTAGCTTTTCAAGATGCCATGTTAGCCAGCTCGGCCTTCCAGGATGCCGTTGATGAGAAGACGGCGACAATGTTCGAGGACGGGTACATTCACCTGGCCCGTCGTCTGATTGTTGATCCTTCAACAGGCTTGGATTTAAACAAGATTGCTCTGCTGGTCTGCCAGGATCAGTATGACCAAGACGCTAGGGCCCTTCACTCTTCAATCCCCTTCTCTCAGTACAACTTGGACGTGATAGCCGAGGTGGATGCCCAGGCTGGCCGAGAAGTATGGGTGCCCCCGTCAATTGTTCCTGGCCATTTTCAGGCCTTGGTCGGGGCCATCCAAGATGGGGAAGCCGAGGTCGGGGGAGGAGAGACCGAGAAGATCGATGTCCAAACTGACCAAACTGTTCTCCCTCCCCTGGCTCTATCATAGAAGATTGGCTTGAAAAGCCTTTTAATGATGGGCAGCAGTCTTAGGATAGATTTTTCTTTCCTCTTTTGCCTTTTGTGTAATAGATGGTAGGATTTGTAATTTTCTTTGAATATCAATGAAAAAAAAATCCTTTTGTCCTTATTCATGTTGTTTCAATGAATTGTTTGTGTTTCTGTGTGCTAGGCATAGGCACCAGATTTGTGAAGGGGGGATTCGAGGAGGGTCCCTCGTTCCCTAATTGTTGAGCCAGTGATTAGCCCGAGGAAGGACTCCTCGGCTTTAACTGTACTCTAAGTCATATAGGCCGAGGAAGGACTCCTCGGCTTTAATTGTTGGGTGATTTCTTCTTTTTCGTCTCCTTATGCCGAGGAAGATGACTCGTGCACAGGTTTCAGACGTGGTGCCTTTTAGTCGTAGTGGCAAGGTGTTTCCTTGTCCTTGACGTGAGGCAAGTCATTAGGCCGAGGAGGAATCCTTGGTCTTGACTGTGATAGTTGTAATCCTGGAACCAAGGCGGACCCTTGTTAGGATATAAAGCCATTAGGCCGAGGAGGACCCTCGGTCTTGACCGTGGTAGTTGTAATCCTAGAATCAAGGCGGACCCTTGTCAGGATATAAAGCCATTAGGCCGAGAAGGACCCTCGGTCTTGGCTGTTAGGAGCTAATAGTCATTGAGTCAAGGCGGACCCTTGTCAATACGTAAGGAGTATGTTTCGAAGAGTCAGGGATAAAGTCCTCGTCTTCTGGTGTTTCTGTGGAGAGTTGATAGCTGCTTTGCATGTTGGAAGAAACTGCTTTCATAAAACTGAAATGTGATTACATCAAACTGCAATCCTATCAACTAAAAAGTAAAAGAAGGAAAACAAAAAACTAATCTATTGCAAAATAAACTAGACTATTGATAATATTTTCTAAGATTGTCGGAGTGCCATGGATGCTTGAGATCCTTCCCCTCCTTGGTCTTTAATCTGTAGGTCCCTTCTCGAATGACTTGAGTGATGATATAGGGACCTTTCCAATTTGGGGAGAGCTTGTTTTGTTCTGCCTTCCGACCGGTTGCCTCGATCTTTCTAAGTACCCAATCGCCTACTTGGAATACTCTTCTGATGACCCTTTTGTCATGATATGCCTTGGTCCTTTGCTTGTAATTTACCATCCTCATTTGCGCAGCTAGTCGCTTTTCATCTATCAGGTCTAGGTCTAGGAGCCTATTAACCTTGTTGACTTGCTCATCATAATGGGAGTTTCTCACCGTAGGGATGGCCATTTCAGCTGGTGTCATAGCCTCAGAACCGAAGGTTAGTGCGAATGGGGTTTCCCCGGTTGGCCCCCGGGTGGTTGTGCGAACAGCCCATAAGGCTAGGGGAAGTTCGTCCAACCATCTACCCTCGCGTCCCTCAAGGTTCTTGGTGAGAGCGGTTAGGACCAGTTTATTGGCAGCTTCTGCTTGACCATTGCCTTGGGGTCTGCTTACTGAAGATTTTGCATGGCGGACTTTGACTCTTCCCAATTCCGTTGTAAATGCCGTGGAGAATTGAAGTCCATGATCAGAAACAATTGTATGTGGAAGGCCAAATCTGCACCAGATGTTGTCGTGGACAAAGTTGATTGCGTTCTCTTCCGTTATTTTTGCTAATGCCTTGGCTTCTATCCACTTGGAGAAGTAATCAACAGCTACTATCACGTACTTGCAATTACCATGGGCGGGAGGGAAGGGTCCTATGATGTCGATCCCCCACATATCAAATGGCCACGTAGGTATCACAAGTGTTTGCTCAACTGCCGGTAGTCTAGGAATGTCAGAGAATCTTTGGCATTTGTCACATTTTCTAACATAGGCGTGCGCGTCCTCCCTCAGGTTTGGCTAATAGTAACCTAGCGATATGATCTTGTCAGCTAAGATTCTGGCCCCCGGGTGTCCGCCGCAAACACCTTCATGTACTTCTGCCAAGAGGTTCTCAATTTCCTTGGGATAGACACACCTTAGCAGGGGCTTTGTGAAAGATCATCGGTAGAGGACTCCGCTCATTACCACGAACCTTGGGGACCTCTTATTGATAAGTTTAGCTTGAGCTTCATCTTCGGGGAGTTTCTCCTTCTCAATGTACTCAATGTAGTCATCGATCCAACATCTCTCCTCTCCGTCTAGGAGCATGACTTGTAGTCTTTTGTACGCAGGTTCTTCGGCATAAACTACATATGCACTGGTCTTAGATGTAGACACATCCATGGTTGCTAGTTTAGATAGAACGTCTGCGACTTGGTTGTCCACCCTGCCTATCTGCTTGAGTTCGAAATATTCCATCTTCTTCGTCATATCTAGGACAAGGTCCCTATATTTGGCAAGGGTGGGGTCTTGGGTGTTATACTCTCCCTTTACTTGTTTGACAACGAGTTGGGAGTCACAGAAAGCCGCCACCTTAGTTGCTCCGTAGAAGGAGGCCAACTCAATGCCAAATATTAGAGCTTCATATTCAGCTTGATTGTTGGAGGCAGGGAACTTGAAACGGATGGCATCTTGCACAGTGTACTCTCCTTTCGGGCTTGCTAGTACAACTCCAGCTCCGCTTCTTTCTTTTGTAGCTGATCCGTCCGTATACAGGATCCAACAGTTGGATGGGAGTTCAATGGGAGAGTTTTTTTCCTCCGGTGCGTTTTGCTTCTGGGAGGTGGGGAGATGCTCACCCATAAAGGCAGTCTCGACCATGAAGTCAACCAAAGGCTGTGCCAGGAGGGTCTTCCTTGGTTGGTAGGTGATATCAAACTCGGTAAGAGCGATGGACCAATTAAGGAGACGTCCGGAGCCGTCCAACTTATGTAATATCTTCTTCAGTGGTTCATTCGTATATACGGTGATAGGATGTGCAGAAAAATAGGCACGTAATTTCCTCGATGCAATGACTAGCGCGTATGCTATCTTCTCCACATTAAAGTATCTTCTTTCCACGTCAGACAGTGCCTTAGAGACATAGTAGACGGGCTTCTGAATTCCATCGTCATTAGAACTAGGGCCGGCTGCGACGGCATGATCGGTGGCGGCTAGGAAGACATACGGCATCTCACCGGTAGTCGGCTGGCGAGCAAGGAGGGAACCCAAGTACTTCTTCAACCGGAGGAATGCTTCAGAGCATTCGGGAGTCCAAGAGAAGTTCTTGGTACCCTTTAGTACCTTGAAGAAGGGCAGTGACTTTTCGGCAGATTTGGCGATGAATCTTCCAAGTGCTGCTATTCTTCCATTAAGTCTTTGGACCTCCTTGATGGTGGTAGGTTCCTTCATGTCGATGAGCGCCCTAATTTTTTCAGGGTTGGCCTCTATTCCTCTTTGAGATACCATGAAGCCTAGGAACTTTCCCGCCGTTACTCCAAATACGCACTTGCTTGGATTCAGCTTCATGTTATTAGCTCGGAGGTTGTTAATTGTCTCTTCCAGGTCAGGAGCGTGACTGCCCTCCTTGGTCTTTATGACCATGTCATCAATATAGGCTTCCATATTGCGACCTATTTGTGCTTCAAATACTTGGTTCACCATTCGTTGGTACGTGGCACCCGCGTTCTTGAGCCCAAAGGGCATCATGATGTAACAGTAATTTCCCCCAGGTGTTTGGAAGGCCGTCTTCTAGATATCCTCTTCCGCCATTTTTATCTGATGATAGCCTGAATAGGCATCTAGGAAGCTAAGAGTTTGGTGTCCAGCAATGGAGTCAACCAACTTGTCAATTCTGGGGAGAGGATAGTTGTCCTTGGGGCAGGCCTTGTTCAGATCAGTGAAGTCTATACACATACGCCACTTCCCATTTTGCTTCTTCACCATAACTACGTTGGCCAACCAAACGGGGTACTTGACTTCACGAATTATTCCAGCGCTAAGTAACTTCTGCACCTCTTCCTTAATAGCTTCCTCCTTGTCCCTTGCAAAGTTTCTCCTTATCTGGGAGATGGTCTTCACCAAAGGATCAACTTCTAGGCGATGGAGGGCTACTTCTTCATTTATCCCTCTCATGTCTTCGACTCTCCGAGCAAAGACGTCGAGACTGTTTTTTAAGAGGGTGGTGATTCTTTATTTCTCTTCTGGAGATAGTTGGCCCCCGAGTTTAATTTTCTGTTCAGGATAGTCAGGATTGATGACTACCTCTTCTAGCTCATCTACAGGCTTCATTTCAGGACCGTCTCGAAATTCTAGAGACTCGATAATAATTTCTCTAATTCTCCTCCCTTCGTTGTCGTTCACATTGAGGCCTTCTTCCTCCATAAGTTTATCAACGTCAGGAAGATCGACCTTCCCCAAGTCATGGTTGGCCCCCGAGTTCTGTCCGTTGACAAGGATGAGGTCTTCCTTGGAGACGGACGGAACTATACCTAGGTCATCTGCAATTTCTCGGACCATAGGTACTTCCTCAGATACAGGTGGAATTGTGCCTTGGTCATCTGCAATTTCTAGGACCATAGGCTCTTCCTTATTATCAAGTACCTCAAGGATATAGCTCATTCTAGAGCTAGTCTCGGTGATTTTCTGAGATTTAGAGATATTAATGTTTTCCTCGGGGGTATCTATCTCCACACTTTTCGATTTCTTTCTGCTCTTTACGACATGTTCCAAGAAGTCTTTGGGGGTTGCCCTTACACATCCAATTCCAGCACGAGTGGGAAATTTAACTCGTTGGTGAGGAAGGGAGGCCACCATCCCAAGTTTAGCTTGACTTGTAATGCCTATGATTGCATGATAATCACTAGTCAAATCCATGACTACAAAATTGACAGTGGCCTTGGCTCGGAAGGGATGTTCACCGACTTCAAGTTTCAGTTCCACAGTTCCCTTAGCTCCAACCTTATGGTTGGTGAATCCTTCCAGCCTGCCATGATATGGTTCCAGAATAGTGTCTTTCAATCCCATCTGTTGGAAAGCGGAGTAGTATAGAATGTCACGGGAGGCCCCCGTGTCCACAAGTAATCTTTCCGATTCCACATTGTCAATTCGACCCTTTATCACCAAGGGTTGTTCACGGGCAGCACGACTCCCTGCCAGTTCGTTGGGTGAAAAACTGATGACCTCTTCCGCCTTATGAATCCAAGCAGGCATGTGGTACACCTTGCTTAGTTCATGGATCTGATCCCTCAGCTTTCTGGTGGAAGTCACTTCTTCACGGATCACATGCAATTTGGCCCTAGGAGGCCTACGTTCTCCGTCTTCACTTTTGTCGTCATCTTCACTTTCCTCCTCTTTTCGCTTTCGCTTTCGCTTTCCATCCTTCTTCATGACATAGAGATCTAGCTTTCCCTCGTCGACCCATCGTTGTATTATTTTCTTGAGGGCCCAACAGCCATCAGTGGTGTGCCTGGTGTCCTTGTGGAAATCACAGTATTTTGAAGCGTCACGAGGGTACTTTGGTTTATAACTTGGCGGACGGGGAGGTGGAAGATTTACCAGTTGCATGATTTCTGAGATGGGTTTAGTTAGGGGGGTGAACACCTCTGGTTTATCAGTGCCTCTTATTCTGTTCTTCCCTTTTGATCCCTTGCCATTCCCATTATCATTCTGGCGAGTACTCGTCGTCTCTGGTTCCGCCTTGTCGGATCCCCTTTTCTTGCTTTTATCCTCGGCCATAGCAATAGCGTATGCCACATGGTATAATTCGGACTTGGACTTAGGTTCCCGGGCGGAGAGTTCATAAATGAGGGGACCAGATTTCAATCCAGAGTTGAAACAAACAATGACCTCCCTGTCCGTGAGGCTCTCTTCGACACAGTGACGCCATTTTCGGAACCGGTTGTAGTAGCTAAGGGTGGTCTCCCCCTTTCCTTGCTAGATATTGGCAAGGTCCGTCAATCTCATCTTTCTCCTACCAGCCGTTGCAAAGTGGTTCAGAAACATTCTCCTCATGCCCCTCCAGCTATCGATGCAACCTTTTTTCAGTTCACGGAACCATGCTAAGGCTGTTCCGGAGAAGGTGCTCGCGAAAGCTTTGCAAAGCATGTCATCAGCTACAGTGAGGAGGTTCATGGTTTGTTCAAAACTTTGCACATGGTCCTTTGCGTCAGTGGTTCCGTTGTATTTTTCAAAATTCGGGATCTTAAGGTGAGGATTAGGTGGTGCAGCTGTTATCCTCAAGGAGAACGGACGAGTTGCCCAGTCAAAGTCATCATCATCAAATTTCTTTCCCATCTCCATGTCATCAAGCCTTTGTTTCAACAGCTCCCATTGTTTGGTTTCCACTCCCTTGTCACTACTAGAGCGGGTGCTTCGCTGGGAGCTGCGGGTCGATTTGTCCTTGGGACGACCATTTACCCTACTGTGTTCTGCGTCGTGTCGGTGGCTGTCCCGTTTGGAGGGTGCCCTATCACGCCTTGGTTCCAAGTCTTGGCCACCAAGTATCATTTTATATGGTTCCGGGGTCCTCGGTCTTGCAAATTCACGATCACGAGGACGGGGAGAATCTGGGCGAGGTCGTCGTGGTCGAGGGGAATCAGGACGAGATCGACGAGGACGAGGTGATCCGGGACGGCGGGGAGCCATGACGAGACGAGGTGGTGACATTCGCCTATTCAGACTGAGCCTTGTTCTTAGGTCCCGTGAGTTCACTTCCTCTTCCCTGGGAGTTAAATGGCTTCTCAGGTCAACTACCTGATCCTTCTTCTTACTGTCATGCCGGGGACGGGTAGGCTCTCGGAGAGCTTGCTTTGGTGGTTCAGCGGGTTCGAGGGGAGGAGCTCGTTGCTCACCTTGCTCCCTTCCAAGAGGGTTGCCCATAGATGGCAGCATGAATTCAGCCATGGAATGGTCTGGGTCCAATTGCAAAAGAGCAGCCTGTGTCTCATACATCCTTTGCAAAGTCTCCATTTGTTTATGTAACAAAGAGCGTCGGTCAATGGGTTGAGTTCCTCCCGCTTGACCGACGTCGACATTCTTTGTCTTCTTCCTTCCCACTTGCTTCCCACGAGGACGAGTAGGACGAGGAAGGTCAGCACCCTCTCCCTCGGCATTCGCCTGACCCTTGGAACGAAGTGTCATGGCGAGGGAGGAGGACCGTCTGGCTGAGGTAGAGGAGGAGGAGGAGGCAGCTCCTCGGCATTCTGGTTAACCCCATTGACTTGGGTTTGGTCTTCAGCAGTTACGCTTGTAAATTGTCCGTCCATTGAAAATCAACAACAAATTACCAAAAAGCGCAAATTTCCCAAAAATCACGATTTTCAATAGATCCAAATTTCTGACCAAAATTAGGGCAAATTTTGACCACAAACAAACTGCCAATCGCGATTTTACCAACACAAAAATTCAGGCCACAATTGGGGGAGAATTCCACGCTAAAACGACTTCAACAAAATCTGGGTAAATTCCGATTGAAATTTCCAGATTCCGGTGGTTTCAAGAACAGAGCCCAAACGGACCAGAAATTTCCGTTCAAAACTAGAAAATTTCCGGCGAACAACAGGCTTTTAGCGAGACTTTTCCAGGCCAAACAAAGGGTGTTTGAATCGATTTCCCGGCAATGGAACCAATTGATGATGCCAAAATCGTCAAATCAGCCCAAATCCAAGCGTTCGGTTGCTCCGGCGATTGCAAGGCCTGAAAATAAGAGAAAACACGTAAACTAAGCCGGGGCGGATCCGGCTAAAGGCCCTCCGGCGTGAGAGTAAGTTCACGGTTTGTATGTAAGAAACAAAATTGACAGAGTTTCTGTATTGTAAAAAGTAACGTACCAAATAATGAGCCATAGGGCTTGTATTTATAGGGATGGATTGATAGAATCCATGTTGAAGTGAACTTGTAAAGAGATAAGATATAATCCTAAGAGAATTATATCTGTTAAGGAGTCATTGTTCGACTTGAATTGGTGTTGGTAATTGTAATCCTGATTGGATCATGACTGAAGAATCATTGTTTGATAAGGATTGTATAATATGCTAGCCGTAACGCCGAGGAGCAAGAATGTTTTATCTCGGCATTTGTATATAAGCCGAGATGAATGATTCTTCTTCCTCGTCAATTGATGATTGGCCGACATGTGAATATGCCGGGATGAAGGATTTTGTCTCCTCGTCATTTTGTGAAATGCCGAGGTAAGAACTTTTCTCTCCTCGTCACTTATGATATCTCGGAGTACGATGAACCAAGTATGAATATATAAGGCCGAGATGGATGTTCCTCGACATACGAGGAAGGTGTTCCTCGGCCCTGATACTTGTGTGTTGGATTATGTTTATGGCCCCATCCATTTGGCCCCAACTCGAGCAAGCCCATGTTCGTATCTCGGTTTATACTGTTCATCTCCTTTCTCCGAGCCTAGATCACTTGTATCACTTTTATGTATCACATTTTGTACTATAAGTGATCTCACGGTTATGAATCAATGATGTTGTCATGATGATGTTAGACATTATAACCCATAACCGTTGAATCACATGTGATACACAAAAGTGGTACAAATGATATCTTCTCTCTTTCTCCTCCCTATTTATCTCTTCTTCCTCTCTTGTACGCCTAAACATCTTCGTCAAATTTTTTGCAACTCAACTATTATTGCCACGCCAGAAACCCCATATCATCCAAATAAGAAAATCTACAAAAAAAAAAAGCACCATAAATTTTCAAATTTGCAATAACCACCTTTAAATCTGCAAGTATTACGACAAGATATACCCTCCTCATCTTCAGGACTAACGATTTTGGTGTCTTGAAAGCACATCGGTGTGCTCGGCTAAGCATAATTTGGGTGTCCAGGGAATACATTTAGGTGTCTGAAAAGATACGTTTGTTTACTTGTTAAATGAGACTGATCAACTGTTGTAACAAGTTATTTTGATATTCGGCGTATCACATTTGGGTAACTAGGGAGATAGAGTTATGGTTGTCTGGAGGACAAGTTTGATGTTCGGCTTAACACATCTTAGGCAGAGTCTGTTTGATTATTAGTTTGGGAGATTCAAAGTCAAGGTGAAGATTTGTTATGATTTGGTGTCTTTGAATGAAGAGTTCAATTTGAAGACGAAGTCCAAGAAACGAGTCCAAGGTTGATTTGAATCCAAGATGAAAAAGGATAAAGGGATTGAACCTGCTTTGGAACAAAGGAGGAAAAACAAGAAGAGGAAAGATTGTTTCCTTAAGTGGATTTAACTTTTTCCTCAAGGTTTTGAAATCATTTTGACTTGGGCCTAGGCAACATAAACATTCCTTTCTCCCTAGAGTTGTTTTCTTCCTATTGTGATAGGTTATCAATAATTCTATGACCAAAGCTAGTGATTTTTATAGGCTTTAAATTTTCTAGCTTGTATGTAGCAGTTCAATTTGTTCTCATTAGTTCTTTAGATTAAGGTTGCACAGTTGTGAATTATTTTGATCAAGAATTTATGCACATTAGAGAGTTTATAAACTTTGATTCTTCATATTAATAAAAGTTGTTCTCTCTTTGCCCGTTGACGTATCCAGGTTGGTGAACAATGTAAATATTTATGTTCATGTGCGTGTGTGTTGTGATTGACATATTCTCTACTGAGTCTGCGTGTCTATAACACCGATATTATGAGCGGAGTCATTCTTCTTCTTGAGTAATACTTCATTAAGTCTAAATTTTTTTTTTTGTTTTTTACTAGTTTTAAGAAAATTATATACTACAACTTAATGGAGAATGTATCAAATTTACTTTTTTTTACAAAAATTATTCTCTCTCTCTCTCTCTCTCTCTCTCTCTCTCTCTCTCTCTCTCTCTCTCTCTCTCTCCTACTATGTGTTTCCACTTAATAAAATAACTAATAAAATGCAACAAATTTCAATATAAGGATAAAAGTGATTTTTGGTAACCAAAAAAGACAAGTATTTTGAACAAATATATTGGCCAAAAGATAAATGCAATTTTGGAAAAGAGGGTTTAACTTCTGATGGACAAGATTATAAAGCCCAAAAATCAAAATCAAAATCTCAAGTTCCAAGTTTTAAGCCAAAGTCATAGTGTATATTGTCTCTTTCTTTTCAATTAAATGGGGAAATAATGCCAACATGGTTTGAACTAAAGACCATAATTTTCTTCATCGTTTTATGCTCTATCTAATGTACTAAACGATCTATTTGATTAATTGTGCACTCTTAAATAAAGTTTAAATTGATTTTTACTTGTTAAAAGTGGGAAACTATTTAGTCCATCGGCCCTCAGTGATTGATGAAGGTAAATCGCGAGATATGTCCGACGTAATCAGAGTGACAACACCCCTTATACTCCCTGCCCCAAGATAACCCTCCTACATGACGCTTACATCACTCTTACATCACCAATTAATTGGCTTATCCAGCTGCTCTGTCAAGATTCGAACTCCCCACACTGAAGTTGCAAGCCCAGCAATGTTGCTTCCTTTACCGCTCGGCTGTACTCCACCCAACATCTATAATACAATAGAGCTCACATCTAACCGCCACACAATCGATGACCAAGATTGAGTTTGAAAAAACATAACTGGTGGATAGGATTGAATATGAAAAATAAGTTTGTTTTTAACTTCCCACTCTGCTCTGATTCATTACTACCTTCTAACCGCCACACAAAGAGTGGCTCAGATTTAATCTCTCAAAAGACAAAGAGCGACCTAGAATTAAAGTTGGAAAATACAAAAAAAAAAACTCCCCTACACCGGTTACTAACTAATATAAATAATTAATAATTTTTATTAACAAAATTGAATTTTACTATGTTGACAGTTAAAAAATAATTACTCCCTCCGTCCCACTTCAATTGAGCCACTTTCCTTTTTGGAACGCCCCCACTTCAAATGAGCCATTCCATAAATGTAAAGAAGTGAACAGTGTTTCGGACATTTATACCCTCATAATGTTTATATATTTACAAAAAAATCATTCATTATACCCTTATAATTTTAACATATTTACAAAAAAATCAATCATTAACTTACTATTCCTCCCACTCATTCTCTTTCCTATTAAATATTTTTAAATTTTACATTCTCTCTTCTCTAATTTTCTACTCACTTTCAATTCTTTACTCATTTAAAAAAAAAATCTTAAAAAGCGTGCAAAGATGTCATGGCTGAAGTGAACAGTGTTTCGGACATTTATACCTTCATAATGTTTATATATTTACAAAAAAAACATTCATTATACCCTTATAATTTTAACATATTTACAAAAAAATCAGTCATTAACTTACTATTCCTCCCACTCATTCGGTTATAGTTAAATACACGGCTCCAAAAATACACGGCTCGCCGCAATTGACGATAATACCCATTTATATATAATTTTTTTTTTTTTCATTTCAAATTCAATCAAACAAAAGCTCTTCCTCTCCCTCGCTCTCTCTCTACACGACGACGACAACACCCAACGGACGGACGACACACCACGACGACGAAGAATGGCTCGAGTAAAAATTCCGGCCGTCCCTGCTGGAGCTTCCGCCGCCGCTACAACCACTGCCATCGCCGCCGCCTCCGCTTCTACCACCGTGCCCGTAAAGAAGGTAATGCAATTTGAACGTAATTTAAACCTAATTTTACATTCCCAATGTCTAATTTTTGTTTGATTGCTTCAATTGATTTGGACGTCTTTCATGAACTGGTTGCTTCAATTGATTTCGACGTCTTTTTCTTTACATCGTTCATTTTTCTTTCTTTTTATGCATCTCGTGTAATTTTTCTTTCTTTGATATTAACCAAACTGGAGAATGCATCTCGTGTGAAATCACACGAGATGCATCTCGTGTGAGTTCACACGAGATAAATCTCGTGTAAACTCACACGAGATGCATCTCGTGTGATTTTCCACGAGTTGTGCCCGATGTCCACTCTTTTTCTTTACATCGTTCGTATTCAGTTATAAATGCTAAATAGCTAATTTATTGTCTCTTATTTGTTTTTTTGTAGGCACGTGAACGTATGACCGCGTCCAATAGAAAGAGGAAGGCCGAGACGGCACCTAAGGTAGATAAACGCAGCAAAAGGATACATGATAGGACTATCGTGCATGGGTCTGAGCTTGGGATTGAGCACGATGTAGGAGATGATCATGATAGGACTTTGCGGCTGAGCGGGCGAGCGGCACGATCTTGGGTCTGAGCATGAGCTTGAGGAGGATGTAGGAGATGATGAGGCATCTTCGATTACGGTGATAGTAGTGAGGAGGATGTAGGAGATGATGATGGATCTTCTGATTCTGATGATAGTGGTGAGGGGGATGAGGAGGCGGAGCAGGAGGGTGGGGATGATGATGATGATGATGATGATGATGATGAGGAGGAGGAGGAGGAGGAGGAGGAGGTACAGGATGTTAGACCTTTGAGGCATGGGAGGGGGAGGGGGAGGGGGAGGGATGTGGCTAGAGGGCAGGGACAGAGGAGGCAGGGTGCGGGTGGGGAGGAGCCACCATCATGGCAGATTCAGAGTGACCCAGGTGGCGGCCCAGAGAATGTTTCACTTATATACGGCTTTGGTGATCACAGAGCTCGAGAGATTTGGAGGGATGCCACTAGTGAGTCAGTGGTGACTTTTCATACGAGACTGCTACATCTGCAAAAGTAAGATAATCATTTATGTGAATTTATTAAAATCTTGAAGTTGTTTGGCACACACTCTAAATATTCCATTAATTATACATCTCGTACTTTTCTCGATCTCGAGTGTTGATTATATTTTTTGTTTGGAATAAACAGGTTCAAGCGTGATGATCTGGAGGCTTATCGATAGAGCCTCGGGCCGACCCTCGTTGATGCATCGGGCATCCAGCAGCCGCACGATGCCACCATTCGTAGGCCTAATCATGCGCGATGACGGCATTTTGGAACGGTGGTCTCCGAGACTAACTCGTTCCACATGCGTGGGGGGAAGATGACCATTACGTTACACGACGTATTTCATATCCCTGGGTATGTTGTTATATATTATCAATTTTAAGACTATACTATCTACATTCATCTCTTGTACTAAAATGTGTTATTTCATCTTCAATTTACGGGTATCGGTTGTGTAGGTGCACCTATTCGATATCCGGATCCAAGTGCACGACCTATCCCAAGCATCACTAGACACCTCGTTTTGAGGCACCGGTACTTATTGAAGGATGTCCGGCGTCTCTTTTCTTCCCGTATAGGCCACATGGCCCGATGCCCGGCCTGCGTATATCCTGCACCTCTTGGGTTCCACGATGTTCGTGGACAAGAGTCGGGATAAGGTGCCCTCACCTTTACCTTTCTATGCATGGATCTTGAGAGCTCCCCACTCTCTCCCGGGGAACGCCTACATCTGGCATATTTATACCGAGAGTTTGGGAAGGCGTCAGATCCTGGATGCAAGCAGATGGGTGGTTGTGCGACACCGCGAGGTACATCTTACTATACTCATTTTCTTTTACTCCGTCCCCTCTGTAATTACATGTTGCATTTGATTAGTATTTAATACTTTTTTACATACATCTCAGGGGTGGATATACGAGTACTTCCCGGATTTCCGGTGACTTTCTGACCCGCACTGGCAGCAGGGGCAGCCGAGAGCCCGTAGATGGTCACGTGCTGATACAGCTGGGAGGGGATTAGATCTTCTAGTGCAGTATCGCCGCACTCTTGACATATAGTTTAAAACTACACTCTCTCTTCTTGCTACTACTCTTCTTTATATTCTTAGATCTTCCGGGCCTGTGATATCCACCAAAATGACATATTATCATCGCATAAGCTAGTTTATTTCCAATTCTATTCTTTGAGTTCTGTATAACAAGGTGTATATTTCGACGCCTCGCGATTTCCCGTACATGTGCAAGAAGCGCATCCCTGTTTGGAAATAATTCTGATGTCGTGAATTCATCACTGATATCCGGAAATGGACCCTGCAAATACAAGCATCGCCGCTCAAAGCTCCAAGAGTATACATTTCGTGTATAAATACACGACATAGATCAGTACATCTCGTGTTAGTGTACACGATATATAAGCAACTATGCCGTGTATTTTTACACGAAATTATCTCCGTCCAATATGGAATTTTGATTTCGATTTTGATCACAATACAAAACAAAAGATTAAGAACTTACTTCATAGAAGCTTGGATCATTAAAACTTGGAGAATGTTGATGTGGAGGAGAATTTGGTGAGATTCCTTCTTCTTCATCAAGGACAAATTCTATATCATCAAGGTTAATATACTCATAAGAATCCATGCTATGATCATAGAAGCTTGGATCATTGAAACTTGGTGAATGTTGATGTGGAGGAGAATTTGGTGAGATTCCTTCTTCTTCATCAAGGACAAATTCTATATCATCAAGGTTAATATACTCATAAGAATCAATGCTATGATCATTGAAACTTGGAGAATGTTGGGGAGAATTTTGTGAGGAATCCATGCTATGAACTTAGAGATTGATTTTTTGAATAATAATGGGGTTTATGGTTTCTGTTCAGAATAGGTGTGTTTTAAGGAATTATAAACGGCGAATTCAACGCAAATGGAGATTGAGTTACAAATATGTGCCATTATTTAGGGTGTTTAGGGTTTTATGTGTCCCCGATCTTGCCAAAAATGGTATACGGCTACCTCGTTTATTTTTTTTTAATTTTTTTCTACATTCTAAATGACATTTAAAATGTTTTTCATCTACATGAGTTTCCTCAAAATCCAAATGGAAATTGAGTTACAAATATGTGCAATTATTTAGAATTTTTAGAATTTTATGTGTCTCGATCTTGCCAAAAATGGTATACGGCTACCTCGTTTATTTTTTTTTAATTTTTTTCTAGATTCTAGGTGACATTTAAAGTGTTTTTCATCTACATGAGTTTTCCTCAAAATCCAAATGGAGATTGAATTACAAATATTTGTCATTATTTAGGGTTTTTAGGGTTTTATGTGTCCCGATCTTGCCAAAAATGGTATACGGCTACCTCGTTTATTTTTTTTTTAATTTTTTTCTAGATTCTAAATGACATTTAAAGTGTTTTTCATCTCTATCACTATACTCAAAATCCAAATGGAGATTGAGTTACAAATATGTGCCATTATTTAGGGTGTTTAGGGTTTTATGTGTCCCCGATCTTGCCAAAAATGGTATACGGCTACCTCGTTTATTTTTTTTTAATTTTTTTCTACATTCTAAATAACATTTAAAATGTTTTTCATCTACATGAGTTTCCTCAAAATCCAAATGGAAATTGAGTTACAAATATGTGCTATTATTTAGGGTATTTAGGGTTTTATGTGTCTCGTATGTATCCACACGAGACACATCTCGTGTGGATACACACGATATACATCTCGTGTATATCCACACGAGACACATCTCGTGTGGATCCATACGAGATGAGTGAAGAATTAGGCAAAACCCATTACCAAAACATCAACAACCATCATCATAATCAACACGAAACAACCGATTACCAAAACCTGAATATTCAATCAAATGAAAGGGCCCTTATAATGGTGGACGGAGATAAATCTCGTGTAAAATCACACGAGAATCTTCTCGTGTTAGATTACACGAGATAAACTGAAAATAGAGTTCCTCTTATACTGGACGCATCAATGGCGTCACTAACATTCCCTTTGAAATCAGAACCTCCTTTTCCAACAATCAATGCTCCAATTACTTCAAACCCTTTCAACAAAAGTGTCCTCAAATCATCTGCACGGAAAAAATTCAACTAAATCAATCACAAACGCACAGGCAAACAAAGAATCAGATGATTGGGAGTTAGGGTTACCTGATTGATTCTCTGACGAAATCAGGTGAAAAGGGGTCGGAGGGGTGGGTGTGAATGCACCTGAAGGTGGATATTACTGTGAGGGGAGAGACGAAGGGAGAACCTATCAACCATTGGAGACCTGCTTCGTTGTTGATGATGATATCGTTCGCAGTGTCCATGGGTGAACGATTGGAATTTTCCTGCGAAGTGTGTCGTGTGAATATACACGGTATAAGGAGAAAATATCGTGTAGAAACACACGAGACGGAAGGGCAAAATTGGAATATTTCGTTCCCTGTATTTTTCGTTCTCTGTATTTAGTATTTACCCACTCATTCTCTTTCCTATTAAATATTTTTAAATTTTACATTCTCTCTTCTCTAATTTTCTACTCACTTTCAATTCTTTACTCATTAAAAAAAAATCTTAAAAAGCGTGCAAAGATGTCATGGCTGAAGTGAACAGTGTTTCAGACATTTATACCCTCATAATGTTTATATATTTACAAAAAAACCATTCATTATACCCTTATAATTTTAACATATTTACAAAAAAATTAATCATTAACTTACTATTCCTCCCACTCATTGTCTCTCCTATTAAATATTTTTAAATTTTATATTCTCTCTCCTCTAATCTTCTACCCACATTCAATTTTTTACTCATTTTTAAAAAAATTCTAAAAAAGCGTGCAAAGATGTCATGACTCAATTGAAGTGGGACTGAGGGAGTATTAATTTTAAGTATTAAGCTAAATGGTGAATTTACGAACAAATATTTTTGGGAATTTCCCCATAAGTTCCTTCTGGAACAAATCACTTCCCACTAAGTTTCTTATTGTATTAAAATGCCCCATAAGTTCTCATGTTGTATTATGTATATACAACATTTAGTTATGCAGTAGTTTAAAATCATAATACTGCATCCGCACCACCGCCTCCGCCACAACCCAGCTTCCGCCGCCGCCGTCTGCTATCGCTGCATGCCGAATTTCGGTCAATTTTCGCCGAAATCCGGTCAATTTTCATCGGAATCTGGCAATTTTGGCCGGAATCCGGCCGCCGATCGCCGAAATCCGGTCGCCGGAGGTCGGAATCTGGTCGCCGGTCCATGGGCTTCGGACTCCGGTCACCGGCGGCCGCCGAAATGCAGTATTATGGCCTTAATTGATGTTGTATTTTCGAAACATAATACAACATGGGGAAGGAACTTATCAGATATTTTGAAACTTTTTTAGAACTTATCGGGCATAGTCCCAATATTTTTTGTACTGTGCTATTGCTTGCTTGATAATGTCTATTTTGCTTGGTTTATATTTTTGTAGAACTTTTGCTACTCATGGAGTCTTTGAGAGGGATAGCAGACTTGGTATTCAATATAATATCTTTTTGCTGTCAAATAACTATTGTTAAATGTTTATGTGAATATGACATTTGTACAGTTATGATGGTATGTGGTTGGTTGTTTTGTTGTTCTTATTTTCTCCGTTTTCACTCACAATCTGTTTGTGAAAATGCCTCATTACCTCGGTATTTATTTGACTATATTTGGATCGAGGCGATACAACTATTGTACTAAGAGGCTAAGATGAAAGTCTTAAGCTAGGTAAAAATATGGTAGTGAGTAGAATGTGTTCTTTTAGGGGGTGGTGTGGGGTTGTGGGGGGGGGGGCAATTCATCATTTATTTAATTTTTATACAATCATTTTTGTACTGTCACCGTGCGATCCGCACGGGTGGGTAATACTAGTAACTTGACAATAAGAAAGGGAGTGGGAGAAGGAGAAAGGGGATACAAGAAAAGTGTATGGATGAGAGGGTATTTTGGGGATTTAGAGTTATCATAAAACTAACTAAGGCCCTTTCACAATATAAGATCTGTGTGTGAATCTTAATGAAATAACCGAAAATTTGTGTTCTCTTTAAGCATTAAAGAGTATTTGAGGGACATTGAAAGAGAGAGAGAGTTGTGCGAAGGAACACGGACTGGAGCAACAGCGAGAAACTGGAGGAGAGGAGAGGAGAGGAGAGAGAAACTCGTCGTTGCGAAAAAGACCGATGCCGGGAAGTTCGCCGGCGAATCAAAATTAAAACGTTGAGGAATTGCGAGATCTGCGATTTTGAATTGTTAGCGCTGAGAGAGATAATCGCATGTTCGGCAGCAAATTGAGCTTCTGATAACAATTGGACAGGTAGCTATACACCTTCTTTGTTCAATTGATATCTATGCGTCAATTCGGTGACTCGGCCGAGTTATCAAATCTCGGTGATTTGGCCGAGTCAATTGTTACCGGAGTATCAGTTGAGGATTTTTCATTTTGCTGATCGGTAGTTCGAATTTCGAACTAGACGTTGAAGCTTGCTTAAGATGTTATCAAAATAATAATGGTTCATGTGATGAGATTTCGGAATATTCAATAGGGAAGAAGATTTACCCCCAATTTTGAGCTATTAGTTAATATTGTCAAATTGTCAATTGGTTAAATTCTCGTTAATAGAGATTTAGAACTTGAGTTTATGTAGTTATTTGATATTTTTAATTTTGGCATGCCAAACTTTGTTCCTGCTGTGCACTGTGCACTGTGATATGCTTAGTGCTAGTTTGGCTTCATCCCACACCATCTTAGTCCATATCGGAAGGAATCCCGATTCTCTTACCAAATGAGCAATTGGTGTTCCAAGGTTCAACCACAAAGTGCTGAAAGAGTTTTAATTCAAAACTTTAAGAATGCAAATCACATGATGTTCTAATTTTATCCGTCATATAAGAAATATTGAAGTTGTCTAAAGAGAAGGATATATGATGATTTTTTTTTTCCAAAGGTACTTATGATTGTTTTAAATACTTGTCTTTTTGAATAGAGATACTTTGGGTGGTGTGGGGAATGGATGGATACTTAGAAGATGTTACTTTGTGGTTATAGATATTTAACTTGAATTGTAATTTATTTGTTTTGAGCCTCAGGCTTTTTTGCAGTCTGCTGTACTCTCTGATTGTTGAATTGATCTTACAAGATTCATGGCGAGAATTAAGCCTCAAGCACTGCTGCAGCAAAGCAAAAAGAAGAAAGCTCCTAGTCGTATCAGTATTCCAACAGTTGCCTTATACAGCCTTATTGTTGTTGTTATGGTGTTTTTCTTGTTTTCTACATACAGACATTGGTCTCAAAGGTTTGCAATTATTCTTTCGAGAACTTAGGCCATAGTTCATTTTCATGGTTCCATATTATGCTATTTTGTTTTTCTTTCATTTGCTTATGCTTTTCTAAAACACAATAAGTTACGACACAGTTTTTTAGTCCACTGGCATTCTGGCAATAATCATGAAGTATTTAAAGAACAAGAGAAATATGGGGAGAAAACTCAACGTAAGTTTCTCTTCTGTGATTTATCATTTATATAACTAAATTACATAGTCCTAATCATTCTATACACTTAATAGATATGCACAAATATGTAAAAGAGATATACAATATATTGACTGACTAACAATCCTATCCCTACAATTATGGGGATGATAATACATGGTTTTACACCCCCCCTCAAGCTAAGCATCACATGGTGAAGCTGCAGCTTGGATGAGAGGAGCTGAAGACGAGATTTAGCCGGACCCTTAGTGAAGACATCAGCCGGCTGGTCCACGGTAGAGATGTAGTTGAGACGGAGGAAACCACGTTGGTGAAGTTCGCGGACGAAGTGATGATCGATCTCAATATTGTCACAAAATAGTTTCGGAGGTGACAGGAATAGGCTGAGTTCTCGAAATAAGTAGGAGACCCAACGCAGTTCGACTGTTGTAGTTGTTAATGCTCGATACTCTGCCTCACTGCTAGAACGAGCCACTGTAGTCTGCTTCTTCTTAGCGGTCCAAGCCACAAGATTTGGACCAAGGAAGATACAAGCACCAGTAGTAGACCTACGATCATCGAAGGAACCTGCCCAGTCAGAATCAGAGTATGTTGTGAGAGAGAAGTCCGAGGAGCGGTTGAACCAGGGCACAAGGTGATAGTGCCCTTTATGTAGAGAAGGATCTGCTTGACTGCTTTGAGGTGGGTGGTGCGAGGGGAGTGCATATGTTGACAAACTTGATTGACTTCAAAGGCTATGTCAGGTCTAGTCAACGTGAGACACTGTAAGCCCCCTATCATGCTACGATATGTGGTAACATTCGGAAGAGGGTCGCCATCGATGGCGGAGAGATGAGAGCCGGAGACAAGAGGAGCGGAGACAGGTTTACAGCCATCCATATTAAATTTACGAAGAAGATCTGATGCATTCTTGGCTTGGCTAAGTGAGAGTGTGTCCGAGGATTGGAGTGTCTCAATGCCAAGGATTCTGCCTAAGGGACCAAGCCTTCGACTATCGAATGTGGAACAAATCTGGTCAATCACTTGAGGCACGACTGAAAAAGAGGAACCGGTGATGATGAAGTCATCTACATAGACCAAAATAGCGATGAGTGACGTACCCGAATGTCGAATGAATAGGGAACTATCAGCTTTGCTGTTAAAAAACCCAATGAAGAGAAGATAAGCGTGGAGCGTTGAAACCGTACCCGGGAGATTACTTTAGACCATAGATAGCTCGATGCTGGCGACACAGGAAGTTCGGGTCATGAAATCCGGAGGTCGAGTCATGTATACTTCCACCGTTCAAACGCATTGCGTACATCTAACCTGTTGTAATGGCCAAGAACGAGAATGAGCAATGGCTAGGATGGTCCGAACAGTTGGGGGCTTCACTACTGGGCCCGAATGTTTCATCGTAGTCGACGCCCTCTTTGCTGTGTTTAACCTCGAGCTACCAAACGAGCCTTGTGGCGTTCCACCGATCCATCGACGCGTCGCTTTACTTTCAGTAGATCCATTTACTACCCACTACATTCACGGAAGGAGCGCTACAAACAAGAGTCCAAGTACCATTCTTTGCATACGGCGCATACTCATCACGCATGGCTCGGGCCCAACTGGGGAAGAGGGCGCGTGTTTGTTTGAGTGTTTTAGGTTCAAACTCAAGCAGAAGCGGGCATAGTAGCAGGCATGCACCTCGAGGAAGTAGATGTCGAGCGCGCTCGCGCACGATGTTGCAAAGATCGTCAATCGGGCTTTAATACTTCCAAATTTTACCCCGAGTAATCATAGGCGCTGATTGGTGAAGTGGAGAAGTTTCAGAAGGGGAGAAAGAAGGGCTGTCAGATGCTGTGCTGAAGGTGCATTTGCCACAGCAGTAGGAGGATCGGCAACATAAGATTTCTGATGAGGCGGTCGCCTGGCTTGGGCCGAGGTTGGCGCCTCACTCACGGTAGCTTCAGTAAGAGACGGATTCTGATGAGACGACCGCCTGGCTTGGGCCGAGGCTGGTGCCTCACTCGTAGTGAATATTGGGTTGTCCGGAATAGTGTTGTTGATCTGAACATCGGGTGAGATCAGTGGGTCAGTAGCAGTTGGACCAGATACATGAGTAGATAGGCCGGGAAAGTGAGGTGGCTGGCTTGCTAAAATCGAGTCCAGCAAGGAAGCATTTGAGCTAGGGATGGAAGCTACGGGGCTGGATTGAGCACGTGCACCTGGAGAATAATTCTGAGACATGGGAAACACATTTTCGTCAAAAATAACATGTCTCGAGATGTAAAGATGTCCCGTGGTACGGTCTAGACAACGATAACCCTTTCGAAAGTTATCATACCCAAGAAAAACACATGGGGACTTAGGCATTAATTTGTGACGATTGTATGGGACAAAATGAGGGAAACATAAGCACCCAAAGGTTTTGAGTACTAAGTAATCAGGAGTCCGTTTTAATAATTTTTGAAACGGAGAAATGTAACCAAGAAGTCTCATGGGAAGTCTATTTATGAGGTACACCGTGGTATTAAAAGCTTCAAGCCAATATGAGCGAGGGACCCCGGATTGAGCAAGAAGACAAAACCCCAATTCCACAATATGTCTATGCTTTCTCTCAGACAATACCATTTTTTTGGGGAGTGTGAAGACAAGTAGATTGGTGCTTAATACCATGAGTTTTATGAAAGACATCAAAAGCCCGATTCACGAATTCAACCCCCCCCCATCCATTTGAATAGATTTGATAGTGTGTACTTCACCGATTTTTCTACTTAATTGATTTTTTATTTGGGTTTTAAACATTGATTGTACTGAACATTTTTTCTAAGGGTAAAATCATACGAAACGAGAAAAATCGTCTACAATACTTAATAACGAAATCCACTAACTGAAGGTTCATGGGACGAACCCCATACATCCAAATGTAAAATAGCCATAGGCACAACAGACTGAAACGTACGAGGATAAAAAGGGAGATTACAAGATTTCCCTAATTGACAAACATGACACATTATTATTTTTTTAAGAACCTAAAACAGGAATTGAAATACGATTGAGAAGAGACTTGAAAACTTGAGAAGACGGGTGGTCGAGACGAGCATGCCACGTAGATGTGGATGCACGTTCCCCAATGAGCCCAGATGGTTGACCCGAGAAGAAAAGTCAAATCGAAGAGTGTATAATCCGTCGGTGCTACTGCCAGAAAGAATGGTCCGCCTCGTGATATTGTCCTTCACACGAAAATCAGATCCATTAAACTCAAAAAAACAATTGTTATCATTAGAAAAACGACGAATAGATAATAACGATTTATGCATGTTAGGAACACACAGAACATTACGAAGATGGAAAGTATGATTAAGATGAGAAAATTTATTATGTCAAATACCGGTAATGGGAATTCACGAACCATTTGCAACAGTTACCGAATCGTTACATGAGTATGGAGCGACTTGAGAGAGACCTTCGGGGGGACGAGGTCATGTGATTTGTGGCCCCAGAATCTAAGTCGTGAGACGGAGTCATGGTTTGAGCACCCGAAAGAGAAAGGTATTCCGGATTATAGGGTGGGTGAGATATCTTAGATGGGTAATGGGGATTGTGACTACTATAGAGAGCATAATTTTCACGGTCCGGGCAATCTTTGGTTGTATGGTCCTGTCGCGAACATAACTGACATTTTTCAGAGGGACATGGGTAAAGGGATTGGGAGGCGTATAGATGTAATTTTGTCGGGGAAAGGGGTTTGGAGTTTTACCAGAGTGAGGGTTAAATTGAAAACCAAAACTGGGAATTGGCAAAATCCCACGCCCCCTTCCCTTTTGGTCATTTCCATGCGCCTGTGAGGAAGGCTGGCCTCCTTTCCCTTTGTACCTCGGCCTTTTCCAGAAGACGAACTACCACCAGTGAAATTGAAGGAAGGCCGGTGGTTTTGATTCGCTGAGCCAGCAAGCAGAGCAGTGGTGGGATTCAAGGCAACCGTGGAAAACCGAGATTGTAAATCTTCCTCCTGCTGCAGTAGGAGATCTTTAAGATCATCAAGAGATGTCGCCGGACGGTTGTTCTGAGCGGTGATAAACTCCTTATAGGAATGCCCTAGTCAAAACAACTATTCGTTGCTGTAAGTCGTCGTCGGATATGATTTCACCTGCTTTGGCTAAGGCGTCAGAAATAGAGACAACTAGAAGGAAATAGTCATCAATGGTGGTGTCGGATTTCTTGGCAAGGGCATTCAAATTTGCCTTGAGCTTTTGGATATGAACCCGAGAACGTCCTCCAAAGCGCTTTTGAGAAGAGACCAGGCAGCTGGAGCAGTGTTACGGGGGTTCACTCTCGACTGAATTTTGGCTGAGACGGTCGCCTTAATCCAGCCAAGAACTAGACTCGATGCTTGATGAAAGAAATCCAGGTCGGGGTTAGAAGAGCCATCCGAAAGTTTGGATAACGGAGGGACTGTGTTTGTTCACAACCGTAGTGATCTTATATGTAGTGAGTACCGTATAAATAGGGATCTCCAGTTTAGGTAATTGTCGTTTGTGAGTTTGTGAGATGACAATGACCGAGATAGGACTGGATCTTGAGATTGAGAGGAAGAGTGTGGGTGGCAGCGGACGAAGAGGTGACCGAAGCTATTACCATGGCTCCGTTCAAGAGGATCGTGATACCATAAAGAACAAGAGAAATATGGGGAGAAAACTCAACGTAAGTTTCTCTTCTGTGATTTATCATTTATATAACTAAATTACATAGAGTCCTAATCATTCTATACACTTAATAGATATGCACAAATATGTAAAAGAGATATACAATATATTGACTGACTAATGCACATGGTTTTACAGTATTTAATAAAACTTTTGTGTGTTGGAAAGTAAAACTCTCTGTATTTGGTCCTAGAACCTTGGTATGTTGGTTCAATTCAAATTCTGAAATTGTTATTTTGCCCTTTGTTGGGCTAGTCACCAGGATAATGAACCTCTCATCTATTCATTTCAATGATATTACAGTTCCATATCTTAAATACTCCAGACAATGACACACTACTATTTTCAAGGTGTTAAAATACTTAATCTTATCCAAGTACTTCCAACTATGCATGCACTTTTTTGTAACTTTGTATCTTAATCTGTTTAGGTCAAACATTCAGACAAATGATGGATTACCAGTTCGGGAGGTACGAATATGTTCCTTATAGTTTCATTTGTTCATTTATTTTGCTTATTTTTATTGCGTTTCTGATCCTACAATTTTAAAGCTTGTGGCTTTTATGTATACTTTTCTCTTCTTCTATCACCATCTTTGAGCTATATTGTAGTTAATGATGAGGATTCACTTCTATTTAATTATCTATATGTGGTTGTGATTTTCTCAAGTATCTTAAAAATTTGCAACAAGTTTCTTTTCATTTGAAGAATAGTTTGCCAGTCGTGATCATTAATTCCATTCTATTATCTGTCACAGGTTGATGATTCCTTCTCAGATTCAAGGAAATCTGATGTCCCTAGATATGCTGTAAGTTTCACTTGCAGTGGTTACGTGTTGCTAGCTTTTACACTTTTACACTTGTGACCCTTCCTAGTCTTGCTCTCTAGGAAGAAAGGACATTGAAAGCATCGGAAAATGTGTGAGAAGCCAATACACGTCAGAGAGTCTGTGATTCACGTTCTAATCATTGAAAATCTGTCTATTACTCTTACCCACACATGCTTCCTAAGAAATTTGCTATATACTACTAGTGAATGCTTAAGCTGCAAAATTGACAGAGATCCCTTCTTTATATATGCTCCCTCCGTCCCACTATAAACTACACTTTTTCCTCATTGGGCGTCCCATTACAAGCCAGACACTTCCTAAAATGGAAATGTTTTATTATTTTATATTAATGGGACCCATAGTAATATGCAAATAGACCATTTTTGGTCGTCCCAAAATAATCAGCAAAGTCCCAAAATGGAAATAGGACCTACTTATCGTACTCACAACAGTTACCCACTTCACTTTCTCTCTCCTGCCCAACTATCTACACTCACAACACATCACTTTTCACCTTTTTTCTTAATTCTTGTGCCAAGCATATTTGTGCATATTACTCTGGGACGGAGGGAGTATATATTATAAATATTATGCTAATTTCCCTTTCTTGGCTTCTCCATAAGCTGCAAATTTCATTTTGTTTCTCATGTTTTCTGGTGCGTTAAGATGTTGATAATTGTAACAGATATTCAACACCTCAAAAGGTCTAATAACCGTTGAACTTTTCAAGGAAGGTTCTCCGGAAGTTGTTGATGAATTCATCGACTCCTGGTGAGCGTTGAACTCTATTACTTAACTGACTTTCTGAACTGTTCATGTAGCTGACGCCATTAGTGCGTTGCATTAACTTTCGGCAAATATGGGATTAGTTATGAAATATGTAATGTGTTACCATGTATACTCGATAAAACATGCATGCGATTATTTAGAGGTCCCAGTCCACATGCTTACCTTTTCTGTCAGTCCAACATTTTGATTTTACAGTCATCAGTGGACATGCATATTTCGTTCTATTGCTTGCTAGTAGTAGCTCTTTAGAGCCTGATTAGCTAAATCAGCTGATCCATCTCTTCAAATGTAACTTTTTTTGGATCAGTGGTTTGTGGAATAGTCTTATTGATTTGAGAAGTTATAAAGGGTGTTTTTTAAATTCATGTGATAAGTTGATTTTTTTTTGTCTTGGACATCTTTCAATTCGGAAGTTGCTTTGATCTTCATTTGGCCTGTGTGTACTCTGTTTTGATACTACACGTAAAAGCATTGAAATTTAAGTTTTTTTTTTGCAGTCAGAAGGGACACTTCAAAGGGATGCTATTTCATCGTGTGGTAAAAAATTTTGTTATCCAAGGAGGTGATTTTGACAGTCATGGAGTAACTGAGGAATGGGCTTCTAGGGGGAAGCACTATGATCAGCTTGATACGAGGTTACACCCCTGCATACCTTCATCAACTTTATCTTTGTATACCTGTAAGATCCTGATATTGTCTGTTTCTTGTTTTCACTACTCACTGATTTTTTTTATTTTTCTTCAGTGTGAAGCATGAAGCATTCATGCTTGGTACTTCCAATGCCAAACATGACAAAGAAGGATTTGGCATTTTCATTACAACTGCTCCCATCCCAGATCTAAACGAGAAGCTTAATGTGTTTGGGCGGGTCATTAAAGGAGAAGATGTTGTTCAGGTAGATAAAGTTATACTCCCTCCGTCCCAAAATGAATGTCCAAAAATGTCCAAATTTACTTGATCAAGAGAAAATTTTAAAAAGAATTGGACATTCATTTTGGGACGGAGGGAGTAGTATTCTTACTCTCTTTCTTATTTTTTGATAAATGATGGTCTATCTGGACATCCAGATATGAGCAGCATACAGTTTGTTTCTGACCCTCAAGATGATTCTTTCATGTGGGAGTAATATGAAGTGATTGAAGGGCTAAGGAAATGAGCTTGGAGAGGTTTGGTGGTTCTTTTTTCCTCCCCCACAAAGTATTTAATGCACTCTAGGCTGAGGTTTGCCTGGGTCCCAATGATATCTGAACATCACTAAGCTACACCATCATATCTTCATTTATCTGCTGTGATGCTGCTCTTTTGCCGACACTCTCTAGGTTTCTTATGTAAATATAGTAGAGGCTAGTAGGCTTCCAGTAAAATAGCAAACAAAAAAGGCTAGTAGGTTAATGTTAAAACAGCAAAGGTACTTCAGTTTATCCACAACTTAGTTGGGCTTCAATCCCCTCCATAAACCTATTCAGGGTAATATTCACATTCCCAGTCCAGGTTTTTTTCACTAACCAAATAAATATGCCTGACTGTTATCTGCGGTTAGCCTTCAAGGAGTCACGTCACATGCATTTATGAGAGTATATTTCTTAACCACCTGATATAGCCTTGCTATTGCATGCATTTTTGGAGAAAGAGGCGAGACAGATATGATTATAGTTTTTCAGTCATTAACAACTCTTGTAGATTTAAGTTGCTCCTTTGGTGACCATAAGGTCACGGGTTCGAACCTTGGCGAACAACCTCTTGGCAATTGTCAGGGGAAGGCTCTAGCAAATGGTTCCCTCTCCCAATCCCCGCTTGGCGGGGAGCGCTTGGCGCACCAGGGTTTGCCCTTTTTTAACAACTCTTATAGATATAAGAGAACCACTGTTTAGTTATGTTTGGTTTTTGGTATTTAGCATTTTTGTATGAAGTAGAGGCATGGAAGAGGGGGGGGGGGGAATGCTTAACAAATTTTTAAGTGGATATTTCCTGCTGCAGCATATTATCATTGGAGTTTTGATTTTCTGTGCTGGATGGAGAAAGTCTCCTGTCCAGTATCCTTGTGCTTTAACACTGCATATGCTTCATCTTAAAAGGTTTCTCTTGCAATGTCAATCCAGGAAATCGAAGAGGTGGACACAGATGAACATTATCGACCCAAATCTCCTATAGGAATCATCAATGTGACATTAAAACAGAAGATATAGAAGCCTCCCCGTTCTGTCAAAAGCTTCTTTCAGTTGCATGGTTTCCCACCTCCTACTATTAGGTTTCCGAAGATCTTCAAACAAGCATTTTACCGGTATTTCCATCTCATTTTGTTGGCGTGGTTTGGGTTGAGGATTTTCCCTTTTTACCTGGCAGTTTATGAAGGGGGAGACGAATGCCCACGTTCCAATGATTTTCGTTTCTGTAGAATATTTATAGATACAGTTTTTTTTTTTCTTAAATATGTAATTTTTATCCCCTTGTCTATGCATTTCATTGTTGATACATTCAGTGTAGAATTTTGCAGAGATAAACATCTGACCCTTTGCCACTGCTAGACTTGAACTTTTAACACAAAGGTCTCCTTATTACCAGATTGACTTGTACCAGTTAGATCTGTTATGGTATTTGCGTGGCGGAGTCTGGACCTTCTATACCACTTTGTGTACGACACCTGATCCAATGGCTCAGTGGTGGAGTACGGGCCTTCTATACCACTTTGTGTACGACACCTGATCCAATGGCTCACAATCATTAGGATTGACATCATGATGATGTCATCCAAACATGTAAACCATTGATCAGTTGTGATAAACAAGATGTGCACTCTTTGACTCTTGCACAGTGATTGGTATCAACAAAACCAAGAGCTGCACATTGTTTATGTATATTTGTTGTGCGTAGAACACTTCAAGGCTGAAGCAAAATACTCCCGCCGTCCCAAAAAAAAAAAAAATGAATGTCCAATTTTTTTTTCAGATTTTCTCTTTGATCAAAAACTTCAAGGCTGAAGCAAAATACTCCCGCCGTCCCCCCCCCCCCCCAAAAAAAATGAATGACCAAACTTTTTTTCAGATTTTCTCTTTGATCAAGAGCAAATTTGCTTTTTTTTTTTTTTTTTTTTTTTTGACATTCATCTTGGGATAGAGGTAGCATTTCTGTTTAAATTGTAGGGCAGAGAGCCGAGTCGAGCTTTGAAGTTTCGAGCTCGAGCTCGTATAAAAGTTATTGAGCTCAAGCTCGAGCCCAGTATGACTGTTCGAGCTCGGATCGAATCGAGTTTCGAGCTTTTCGCGAGCTGCTCGAACTCGAGTATTAACGAGCTCGAGCTTGGACTTATTTTTTGAAAAAATCTGAAATCAGACGAGCTTTATCGAGCACTAATTCGAATTGTAATCGATCTCGAGCCTAAACAAGTCATTCGCGGACAAAATTCATTCGAGCTTTTTAACGAGCTTAACGAGCCGAGCTCAAACGAGTCGATCTCGGTCCGAGCTCGTCGAACATACGAGCCGAACACGAGTCGGCTCGAGAAAAAAAAAACGAGCTTGAAAACCGGTTCGAGCTCGAGCTCGAGTTCACCTTGAGCCCACTCGAACTCGAGCTTTTACGAGTCGAGCCCGAGCCGGCTCGTTTCATGTAACGGCCCTAGCAGAAATCATACCTACTTCAAGATATTGATCAAGATTAGTCTAATTTTTCAGAATACCCTTACATAAAAGAAGTATTTACTTCGGAAACTGATGCTCATTGATTTTCATTAACTTCTAAAATGGTAAAAATTACAATTGAAATACTCTCTCTGTTCTAAAAAAATACTTCCACTTTGTCCCGCACTAATTCAAACCACAACACCACAACACCACAACGGCTTAATTTAATTGGGGCATACCTTCATAAGCAAGTTCTGGAGCTCAGAGTTCAACGATATCGAGTCTTCCTCCATTCTCTTGCGCATATTAGGTTCCGTTTGGTTGGCAGCTACATATGCCCGCAGCAATAAACCGAATGTCACATTATCAAGACAATTTATTCTCTTCAAAAGACTGCATAGCTTTTCCGCACCATCTACATCTCTATCTTCCTCGAAAAACTCTAAAAATTTCTCAACCAATTTGGGGTCCGGACTCAATCTTCTCTGACACAATCCCATTTTCTCAACTTCTGATATAGCTGCTTCCATGCACTTCATAGCCAGATCCATTTGCCTGTTTTTCACATAGAAATTTGCAAATGCGTACTCAGATTGTATGGAAAGGTCCGGAAGATTCTTTTGTAGCTCTCTGGAAAACTGCTTCAGCTTCTTCGATCTTGTCAGAGTTTAGGTAAGCAGAAACAGCAACATTGGCTAACCGTATATCATAATGGGAACAACTTGATTCCCATTCCTCTAAGCATTTTTGTAACCCATTAATATCCTTCAGTTTAGCAAGAGCTTGAAGCATAATGAAATAGCTCATATTGGGTGTTGTTCCAAGCGAAGACTTTAGAAGGTTCCAGATGCGATGGACTTCACCTAAATTAGAAGTTCCGCCATACAAGCTTATCATAAAATGGAAAGCTTGATGATTGAGGGGACGGATCTCTTTCTCTAACCTTTTAAGAGCTGACTCAGCTTTCTCGAAAAGTGATGCTTTGATATAAACTGCGGCTAGGTTAGTGTACGCTGTCCAATCACATTGCTCTCCGAGTTCTTTCATCATTTCCTCGAAAACTTCTTCTACTCCATCAATATCATTTAGATGAGAAAGGCTTTGCATCCAGATGTTGAAGGTAAAGCTGGATAATGAAAATTTCCTGTTTTTCATATATTGCACTAAAGAGGGTACTTTCTCGGGTTGGCCCAGTCTCATATATAAGGCCATAAGATTGTTAAGGGCCATTGGGGAAACAAAGGTCAATTTGTCCATTTTCTCAAAGAGAGCTAATGCTTTATCAACTAGTTTTTCCTTGCAATAGCAGTTCAAGAGAGCTCCATAAGTGTAACGGTTCTTTTGTAGAGGTGAAAGGCCACTGAAGTAAGATTCAGCTGCAGCTACATCCTGGGCTTTTGATATAAGATCCAAGCGCACAGCAAGGTCCTTGTGCGAAAAGTTAGTGTCCCTCAACTCCATCCACTCCATTATCTGCGTCAAATAGATCATAGATAAACCTCATGCATGTCTCAAGTTCACAACCATGGTATGTTGCTAAGAGATGATAATTATGGAAGTACATCAATAAAAGCAACAGCTTGTTTGGTAGAAATGTACCAAATTGAGAATCTGCACAAATCTTTGGCTTCGAGAACAGAAAGGTCTATGCAACTAGTGAAAACCTAAACAATCTTTTATTTTTGTTACTTGGGATAAAAGGCTTTATTGTTGTTCCTAGGGACACTTAGACATGCTGTGTCATTGCACAGGAACTCAATATTGTTTCCAACTTCCAAGCAATTTACAGTTTTGGAATTCCATCATGGTTCAATATCTCATACGCTTTCAGATATTAAAAGATGCACATAAAGCGCTGGGGGTGATTGAAATACAAAATCTTATCTTTCCCGCTTGTTCCGGCTTGTATGAAGATGGGTATTTTCTTATCGATATAGAGAATACGATGGTTATTTATTGTATAACAATAAGTGATACTCAAGTAAGACTCTTTGTCAATTCTACAAACAACCAAGACACTCATTTCAAGCAACAAATAATAACCCCAATTAACAAAAATGAAATAAAATTCACCATGACCAATCTAATTCGCCCCTACGATCATTTGTGCTGCTCTAACAATCAAAGTCTACAATCCAAAACAAAGCATTCACATTTCTGGATCATTCTTGACATTAAAAAAAATGCTGAAAATCCCAAGTCCATACCCTACTTCACTTCCCTAAATGAGTCCCAAACTTAATTTGACCACTTCATGACTGTATATACTCCCTCCGTCCCATAATAGCTTACTCATTTACTGTTGAGAACGAGAAATAAGGAATAATGTTATTAAAGTAGGAGTTGTGAGTGGGTAGGAGAGAGAATGAGTGGAGAGAATAGTAAATTTGAAAAGTGTTGTGAGTATGACAAGTGGGTCTCATGAATAAATAAGTATTAAAAAGTTTCTTTTTTAGGAAAGTGGGACGCCCAAAATAGCAAAATGGGTAAGGTAATATGGGACGGAGGGAGTATATACTCACCTCACTTGACACCCAAGAGGTGGGCACAAAAACTAAGAAAAAAGAATAAAATAAAAAAAATGTGTGGTAGAAAATGAAGAGAGAGAATGAGTGGGGTAAATAGTAGTGTTGGTTGAATAAATTAAGTGGTGGAAAATGAAGAGAGAGAATGAGTGGTGGGGTCCATCTAATATAAAAATATAAAAACTATGCTATTTTTGGGAGGTGTCAAGTGAGCTGGGACGGCCCAAAATGGAAATAAGTGTCAAGTGAGCTGGGACGGGGGGAGTATACTACTTCCTTCCAATTAAGAAACCCAGTATCTTAAAACAATCACTTCTTTTGGGAGGAAAGAAACGGGAACTACATAAAAGGTATCCACTCTATTCCAAGTGTCTATTTTCAAAAAACTTTCCCCTAAAACAAGTATCCAATTTCTAGCGGAATTACTAATTCACATTCATCGATTCACAATGTCCTAAGTTACACTTGCAACAATAGAATCTGAAGACTAAATTCAAATACAACATGTATTGTGTGCTCATTAGAATTGCAGTAACATCATGTTAAGGTTAACCAACATGAATTGTGAGACACGATGACCACTACAAAATTGAGATATTAACAGTTCAAAAAAAACAAGAAAATCCATGTCAAATCATCATTTGAAATTATAAAAACTGGAATATACTTTGAAAATTTAAGCAAGTATTGCGCGAGGAAGAGAGGAATAGAAAACCTCAAGAGCGTGCTGGTACTTGCTGTACCTGCGGAGTTCCTTGATGCATCTTTCCAGTTGAAATTTCTTCACCGAATTTCCTTCTCTTATATACTGATTTAGCGTTTGTGCGACTGTTTTTCCCGTGGCTCCCAACGCCGATAATCTACGGTATATCCGGTCTTCATTTCCGCGCTTCTTTTTGGCCGGAGTCTCAACATTGGCCACCGTAGTTGCCCCCTCCGTCTTGGCTGCCACAGCCGTACATATATTTTTCATCAACGACGAGGTTCCGGCCGAGAATCGGCTGGTGATATTGATCGCCATTAGTTAGTGGTGATAGATTCTTTCCGGTTGTGTGCTGGAACGGGGATGGGGATGGGGATGGGGATTGGGGAGGCTTTATGAAGGGTACTAGGAATTACCCCCAATTTTTTAAGACCTAAGGGCGCCTAAAAGAACCTAAGTTTTTAGGCCGCTTAGGCTCCTCTCCAACGTCAACGTCTAGCTCTAAGCCTTCGTCTGTGCCTCACTAATTTCACTGGCGCTGCACGCTGTGCTCACTCCATCACCTAAAGATTCGCCTGGGCCGCTTTTTAACCTTGAAAAAAAAAGAGTACTCAATTTAAAAATTTAAAAATGTTACTCCCTCCGTCCTAAAAATAAGGCTCAATTTGTTTCACGAAAAATAACCATCGAAAAATGATTTTTCAAAAATTATTTTTCAAAACATGAAAATATTTTTCAAAAAATATTTTCCGATGTTTGGTGAATCTTAAGAAAATATTTTTTCGAAAAATATTTTTCGATGTTTGGTAGTTTCATTAAAGTAACTTTCTAAAGGTAAAATCATTACAAACAAAGAAAAATGAGAAAAATATTTTTCGAAAAACAACTACCTTAGATAGAGGTAACTAGCCAACTAGGTAAGGACGTCATTTTCCTTAGAAATCAAGCTCATTTTCCATTGACCCGAAAAATATTTTTCGTTGACTTCATTTTCCAATGTTTACCAAACACTGAAAAATTGGGAAACATTTTCCGAAAAATGTTTTCCCCCAAATAAACCAAACAAACGGAGCCTAAAATTCGGATACGAAAAGTAATTTAATGCATTTTTATCGTTGTAACAAACTAGTTAACACATTTTCTTAAAAATTTGACAAGTCAACTGCAATATCGATATAATATTTAACAGACAAAGGAGTACTAAAATTTTAATAATTCCATGAATTATTAAAATGCCTAAAAAGATATATAAGCATTTGAAATGGCTCAAATCAACATGAGCAACGCCAATTCACAAATCTAACTATCAAATTAATACACTAAACAAATAAGGGGACCCAGACAAAAGGGTAAACTTAAAACTAAAAAATAAATACAGGCAAGATAATATAAAGTCCCACAAAAAAAAAAATGTTATTCTTGACAAGGCTAACAACCAGACATTGTAAAAAAAACTAACGATCCCAGCCAGAAGCCCTCTTTCTCTCTCTTGGTCGATCTCTAGATCTGCACAAGACATAGGACGAGTTAAGCGTCTGGATTGCTAATGTGGTACACAAAAATGATACAGGAATTTAGATCACGGTTTTAACTAAGGCCCTCCTAGAGTTGGTAACTTCACTAGAAGATGGAAACTCATTTAGGAACTGAGGGAGTAACATTACTCGAAAAAAAGACTTAGGTTAATAGTCACCTGTCGGAATCCCTTTGACTTGAATTTTCTCTGTTTCGGTTGGCAGCATCTCCAGCTGACGTAGGAATAGCACCACCTGTAGAACTGGTGGCCTGAGTGGTCGTCCTTATATCACCACCAATTGAACCACCAGCTACAAAACCAGGTAAGACCATTCTCTTGTTGGCTTGAATGCCAGAAGTAGTATTTAGGGACTGGTTTTGAGGACTAGAAGAAGCAGCAACAAAGTTGCTCTTAAACTGTGTCATAACACCTGTCCTCAGAGAATTAACGGCCGCTGCACGACTGGGAGCAACAGCTGCAGAACGACCGGGAGCAGCAGTTGATGAACCATTGTTGGATTCTGTATTATACCCTATACCCAAACCAAAATCCACACCACGTACGCCTCGGTTGCCACCTCCCCTACCCTTTGCCCTTTTGCCACCTGCACAAGCACCAATCGTATTATAGGACAAGAAAACCAGGTTCTGCACGAAGTATACTTATTTCAAACTGGACCACTTTTTAAAAAACATGAGATTCCTTGATGATTATTTTCTGGAACATGATCAGACCCTGTTGTATTCGTCGTGCACAATGGCAAAGCCACATATAATGTGATTGGGGTCACCCGACCCCCTTAATTTTTGGAAAATGTAATTATAGTACCTTCAAATTTTAAAAAGGTAAACTAAAATACAATTTTTGTCAATTTCGATCCCCTTCACTTGGGGTAAAATTTGCACTATGATATCATTTTGACCCCCATTTGAACTAAAATTATATATAAAAATTCTACTCTTTTATTCCCTAAGCAATTTTGACCCCTTTGAATTTTTTTCTGGCTTCGCCACTAGTCAAGCACGCAAGTGATTGGGCAAATTCAGAGTCTTAAGGGCATGTAAGCAACATAGAAACCATACCTCCTTTTCTTGCGTCACGTTTGGATCGGTACCTTCCATCCTATTGATTTACAAGGTAAACGTCATTCAATCATTGAAATATATGCAAAAGTGTCAAAGTCAACAAGTTGAAGGACCATAACTAAGCTCTCCGATTAGAGAGGGTAATAATTCTGCGGAAGGATTAAATATACTTCTAACTCCGTCCCAAATGAATGTCCAAAGAATTTGAAATTCTAGAGCAATATTGATTTTTTTTTTTTTTGGACATTCATTTTGTGAAATAGGGGAGTACAATGCAGTAGAATTCATACCATGGAATGCACATATGCAATGTGCTACATGTACGTGGTACTACAAAATTTCAAGCAAAGCAAAACAAAACAAAACAGGAAGACGAATCAACTACCTTCATGGCGAGATCCGTCAGTTCCATAGAAACATTCTGACCAGCCGCAACCAAGCTATTAACCAATTCTCCAGCAAACCGAGCTTCTTTCAGCGTAATAAGAGTGTATGCAGTTCCGTCTTTATCGCCTGCACGACCTGTTCTCCCAATTCTGTGCACGTGCATGTCCATATCTCTAGCTATGTCAAAGTTGACCACTGACTTAATTGATTTGATGTCAAGACCGCGGGCAGCAACATCTGTTGCGATAAGGACATGGTATATTCCAGATTTAAATTTTTGCAATGTTTCTGTACGAGAAGCTTGATCTTTGTCACCATGAAGAGCAGCAACTTTGAAACCCTTTAGGATCAATTGGTTCTCAATCTCATCGACAGTTGCTTTTTTTGAAGCAAAAACTAAAACGTCGCCATTGTCGATCAGGCCCGGCAGCTTTTCAACAAGCCAAGGCAGTTTCTCGGTATCTGAGGGAAGTACCTGAACTTCCTGAGTGATATCCTCATTTGCCATTCCTATCTCTCCAACAGTAACTCTAACTGGGTCAGTGAGAATCTCTCTCGCAAGTTTCTCAATTTTGCGTGGCATTGTTGCTGAAAATAGTAAGGTTTGGCGATCTGGCCTAATCTGACCAACAATTGACCTTATCTGTGGCTCAAATCCAAGGTCAAACATCCGATCAGCTTCATCAAGCACCAAATAAGTAGCTCGTGACATTGTGAGTGCCTTCATTTTAAGCAGGTCTATCAACCTCCCTGGTGTAGCAATAACTATCTCACATCCTGCCTTCAGTTCTTTAAACTGTTCAAGTTTAGACATCCCACCATAAACTGCAGATACACGTATACCATGGGATTTGGAAAATTTCTTGGCCTCCAAATATATCTGATGGGCTAATTCTCTTGTCGGTGCGCAAACAACCCCAATAGGACCCTCTTCTTTCTCAAGCTCAGGCTGATCCATAATGTGACCAATCATAGGAAGCACAAAGGCGGCAGTTTTTCCTGAACCAGTTTTTGCTATACCAATGATATCTCTCCCAGACAGCACAATTGGTAAAGCCTGGCACTGTATCGGTGTAGGTTTTTCATATGCTTGTTTTGCAATAGCTTTCCTCAGCTCCGTAGAAAATCCACAATCTTCAAATGTCTTCACTGGTCTTGGAACGTCAAAGCCCGATACACGAATAGCTAAGCTCTTCCTGTACTCAAGAACATCCTGCTCACTCATACCTGGCAACGAGAAAAAGAGAGCAAGCATAAACAAGAAATGACAATCAGCAGGTGAACGAATACAATCCAAGATTATATGCCCGCCGTTGAATATGAATACACAGAGGAAAACTGATAACTTCTTTGTTGGTAACACTGCAAGTAGATTAAATCACAATAATTCAAGACTAAATGAATGTTTGACGTGGAGTCTTTCTGATATCCAACTTTGAACCTAGTCTCTTTGAACTAGAGGATGATCTGTAGAAACACTGCCATCCTGGAAGATGGCCCACTTTCAGCATAGACCAACTTTTACCTCATCCTGTTTATGCTCCCTATATTCAAATTAAACTACTGCTGACTTCACTTTGTTAATGGCTTTATTGATGCGTGAAGCAAGCCAGCTTGGTAAGTATTTATTTGGCTCAATAATGGCTGGGATATTGAACGAAAATTTGACTTTATACAGCTCAGCTTGACCTTAGTATCAATCACTTGTGATCGGCTACATTAATACTTTCACTCTTTAGATATGCTGTCAAGCTTCAAATGGTACCACACTAGACATGTCCACAGTCCTTAGAGATGGAGTTCAAGTTTAGGGTAATATCTTGAAGACGAAAGATTGCGGCTTGATTGCTAATTCACAAGCTATTAATATTGTAAAGCACCACTCATTTCCAAGATGCATATCTTAAAAGTATCAACAATCAAATGATATTCTTTAACATGTTGTAATGCCAAAAAAAAAATTGATGCACCATTATATTATAAATACTATAATTCACAAATTTTATATGTTCATTAGGATAATTATTTGAACCTAAAATTATTGCATAAAGTACCTACGTATCAACAACAAAAAAAGTAGGAAGACCATTTCGGGATGGAGGGAGTATTTTTTTTTGTAACTATTCCTGGCAGGATGCCTGTAGGGCTGCTGCTCGGAGAGCACAAGCTCATGCAAGAGAGAGAGAGAGAGCACTTGTTGTTGCAAGGGAAAGAGAGGCCGAGCACCGGGCTTCTCAACAGCAGCATAACGAGAACCCTACAGGGCAACTTCACTTGATTTTTACTCTGTATTGATTTCCGGATTTAATTTATTTAAGTTTTTTTGCTTTAATGACTTAGGTCTGAAGCCCCAAATGACGGGGATAAACAATGTCAGGAGGATGACGATAATTACGGGAATAAATAAGTAATTAAGAGAACCCAAACATTGGGTGGTTTAGCCGATTGAGCTATTGAGAAATGGACAACTTGAAATTCAAGTTATCTACATAATGCTCTCTTAAGGTCTCACCAAATTGGGTTTATACCAAATAACTCAAACTGAGAAATGTAAAACTTGAAATTCTTTTATGATCTTGGGGTTTGGGGACCAGGAGTCAAGTTCCATAGAAATATGAAATTCACTCGGAAATGACATCCAGACTTCAGGTACTGATTTTTTTAGCAACTCTTCTGATTTCTTTTTTAATTAAGTTCATGTTGACTGCAATTTTACATTTTCTACAGTGTATGTTTTGACGAGAGCTGAACCCCAGGCTGTCTGCATTAAAATATTTCTGATGAACTACCTTTGAAACCTCCATCGATTGCAAATAACATAGTTCTCTTCCAGAAAACAACTGCATTTGTATCCAAAATTGCAACTTCTTGAGATGCTCACACTATGTATCTACGTATCCTATTTAACTTCATTCCAAACTGTTCTTAATGTATTATCTATACAAACAAGCAGACATCTAATATCGTGCAGGTTGATTTTGGATTCATTAGATTTGTGTTAAAAGTTTCTCTAAATTCATCATCAGCTACATTCTCTTTTCTTTTTCTCTTCACTACATTACTTCATAGCTTTTCTAACTTAAAACAGCACACATCTCAATGGTGTTGACAACAAAAGCAGCCTGCAGTGGACAATATTTATCAGAGTTCGTCTTGTTGTTTCTACTGTTCATGGATGGTACAACTATAACTCAAGGAAGCTAGTAAATCCAGCCAAATGAAAAGGCATCCATATTGCATAGGTGAGTTAAAAACAGTAAAAGTAAAGCATTTTAAAAGTACCTGATATTGAAGGTTTTTCTTCGTAAAAGTCTTTGTTAAACGGCTCATAATCAATTGAACTGTGATCCAGAGCTGGAATTGGCTCAATCTTCTTTCTATCAACAACAATAGGATTATCATCCGAATCGTACTCTACCATTCCAGCATCTACAGCCTTGGCCGCAGCATAAACCTCCTCATCAGAATCATAACCAGCATGAAGCGCCTCAGAAGCCAACGTCAACCCTAAATCCTTCTTCGATCTCAAAAAGCTCTCCATAGGATCATCCTCCTCGTCATCTCTGTACTTCTCCGCCTTCTCCTTCGCTTTGGGAGGCGGCGCCGACTTCATTTCCTCATGAATCCCCTCCATGAACGCATCGAGGGGGTCAACCTCATCGTCCTCTCCCCCGCCTCCGCCTCCGCCTCCGCCTCCATCGTTATCGGAATTGTCTCTGTCATCGTAATCGATGTCGTCCAGGTCGTTGTCTTCATAATGGTCATGGCCACCGGAGCGAGAGGAAGGAGGGACATATAGTCGCTGCTGCGGCGCTTGTGAACGGTCGAAATTGTAGGTTGGTTGTTTGTTCAAACCGAAGCCTTCGAACTTCCTTTTCGACATTTGAGATTATTGTAATCCCGTGCCCTTAAATCGCAGGATAAACCCTAATTTTGATGATTCTAGGGTTTGTGAGGGGGTATGATGGGGGTTTCAGACAGAGGAAAAGGTTATTGATTTTGATACATCAAGATGGGCGGGACTTGGGAGTGACCTGAGGAAAGATGTATTCACTCTAGCTGCCTGGTGGTGATGGGTTCACATAGACGACTTCGCCGACTCTTGTACGGGCCGGCGTGTGCAATGTGCTCAGACTAAGTCGGGGGGTGTGTGTGTGTGTGTGTGTGTGTGTGTGTGTGTGTGTGCGTGTTTTATTCGAGCGCACTAAAATCCGACAAAATTGTCTTTTCATACGCGAACGTTTCGTGTAATTTTATACGACGTTGTCAAATACGTTTTTCGTGTAATTTTACACGACGTTGTCAAATACGTTTCGTATATAAATATACGAAATGTATTGAGTTATTTCGTGTATATTCACACGAAATATTAACAAATATTTCGTGTATTTTCATACGAAACATATCTGACAGTCTGAATAATTCATACTTCCAAACATAAAACTGAAAATTCAAAGACCAATAAAATTTTCTTGAAAAAAAAATCATAAAAAATGGTATACTTTGCCATATTTCACATCACAAATCCAAACTTCCAAACAAGCTTTTTAATGATTCATACATACAAATAAAAAAGGCTCAATAAGTCAAATGATAAACTCATACTACGGCCTATTTCTTGAAACTCTTTCTTCGTTCGACGCACCGAGAGTCGGTTGAATGTCTCTATCCGAGCTCTGTATGGCATGACCAAGTTACTTGCGCTGCATCACGACGAGCCTCCCAATATAACGCCGGCGATGGCATTGGGTAATCATTATCTAACATGTGCAAAGAATATAAAATGGTTTCCAATGTATCCAAGCACAAGTGTGTTGCTGGGTGGTCCTACTCGCGTGGTACACCACCGGAGGCATGTAAGCCACCGGGTTAGCGTACGAGATGAACACCACATTATACCTCGTGCAATGATGTGCCCTAGCTTGGGAGGGTCATATAATAATACTCAGGAGCCGGGAGGAATAGTAAGCAATGCGATCGTAGAGCTCGTCCCATACTAGTCCAAGATATAACTCTCGATAAAGCTCGCGTCGACTACGCAGCCTCAAGGCAACACTCAGGCGGACTTGAGGCCACATGTCCTCATCTCCGTATATCTGCGCAGCTACGGCTCTATAGCCACAATGTCCATCACCCCTCACATCTGTGATGCCTTCAATAAATGGGACCATGAAAGGCATAAATGACATAGTATACCCAGAAGTATGTAGACTAGTGATTTGTCCATTTCCATTTCCACGACCCCGACCCTGACTCCGACCCCGTCCCCGTCCTCGTCCCCGACCTCGTCCTCTCCCACGAGTTGAAGAAGCTAGTGGTGGAAGAGACGTAGGAGTAGTAGTGTAACGACCCGAACCCTAGGCACTAATTTAGCATCATATTGTGTGCTTTTAATATCATTGTTAATATTATGTGTTCATTTTTATATACTTTATTCCTTATATTAAGATAAAATGTAGGGAAATAAAATAATGTTATTGGAAGAAGTATAAAAATAGAAATTGATAAAATGAATAAAATGTGGGTAGTTGGATTTATTTGTGTAGGGGCTTTGGTGTAGTAGGGGAAAGACTTTTATTAAAATGGTATGGGGCCATACCCCTTAAATCCCTCCCCTTTCACCTCCTTAGTCAAAAAGGACCCCTACCCTCCCATACTTCCATCATCCTTCCCATACTCCATCCTCATTATTTCTTCTTCATCCTCTTCTTTCTTCTCCTAAAAATATCCATGGAGATTATACCTTGAAAGCCTCACTTTTCCAAAGTTCTAGAGCCTTCAAATCTTCTTCATTTTTCAATCAAGTTGTACTTTTGTGCTTGGGGCATCTAGAGGAATTAATCAAGCTAAGAAGATCATCATTTCATCCTAAAATTCTAATGTAAGTTATTATGACTTCCTTCTAAATATTGCCATATTATGTGCTAATGAATGCTTTGATGAAAGAAAGGAAATTTGGAAATTTTAAATGATGTTAATTGTGTAAAATGAATTATTTAATGTTGACTTTATTTTAGTTATGAGATGGGGGCCTAAGTTGAAAGAATGAAGACATAATGAGAGTAAGAGGTTAATGACTTGAATGGGGTTATCATAATCTTTATTTCTATTTAATGATTAATGAGCTATTGGGTGTTGTATTGTGATTAAAATGGTTATTAGAAGCTTTGGAAACCTTCTTGTAGTTAAGAAATTGGTTTATGTTATAGAATGATGTGGTTGTTTAAGGAAGATGATCAATAGTGTAAGAAAATGGATTAAGTTAGATTAAGGAGGTTAAACTTGAAATGTGGTAGTAAAATGGGGGGAGAATCAAGTGGTAAATGATCTAGGGTTATAATAATTGGGGATTAAATGATTTAAAACGAGGTTTGTAAAGTTAGAAAATCCTTTTGGTATTTTTAAGGAAGATTATAAAAAAGGGAAAAGAAAATATGTGAAAAGGAGTTAGAAATTTCAAGTGCGTAAAATCCCCTCGGGCGGTCGCCCATAGTGCCCTCGAGCGGCCGCCCAACCCACCGAAGGTATAACCCTTTTAGACCCTCTCTGGGCGGTCGCCCATAGTGACTTGGGGTCGCCCATGTCGCCGTAAGTTCACTCGCTCTCTTTCTTGTTGAATTTTAACCACAACCACTAAGTATGATTCCTAACCCTTTCAAAGTAGTAAAATCTAATCTACTTCAGATATGAATTAAGCCTTTTTAACCTAAGTTAAAGTAGAATACCTTGGCTAGGCCATGATGTCTTATTTGGTCAAAATGGAATTGTGGAAAGTAGGTCTCTTGCACCTTTATTAATATTATTCAAGGTCGAGTAGTAACTTTGTAAGAATGGTTTACTAGCTTAGGTTGGCCTTACTTGCTCCCATACCTTGGTGATTAGTTGAACAAAGGTAGAGATCAAAATCACACTAGTGTGTCAAGTTAGGAATGTATATGTGTTACCTCAATATATTGTATTCCGATTGTGGATTATTTGGTATATGATTGTATTGTATCCCGATCATGGATTATTTGGTATTGTTATGTTGTATCCCGCTTGTGGATTATCCGGCATATTGATTATATTGCATTCGGTGTGGGATTATGTGATTATATGGATACCTTATTTGAACTCATATTCGTTAATGGTATTATGCATAGTGTATTAAATGAACCGTTGCACTATGGTAATGGATTAGCATGAGTATACATTACCATGTCATTGTTGTATTATGATGCATAGTGTATTAAATGGTTGCCGCACTACGGTATTGATTAGCATGAGTATATTTTACCATGTTGTTATATTATTATCCCTTTTTGTGGATTTATTTCAAGTATCTATTATGTGCTTGAACGTGTTGATATTCGGGGTATAATGAAATTCAATCAATTATTGATTTGTTCTATAAGTGATCAAGGTTCATTATACTGTGACTGCTCCTCTCGCGGCCACAGAGTGGGTGTGCTAACGATCGTATTGAGCCAAAAGCCTTGGCACCGGGTGCGATTTGGTGATTGGGGGAATGCTTCGTATTAAGCCAAAAGCTTTACGCTTAGCGGTATTGTTATTGGATACTCGATTTAGTATCCGATTTTCTTATACGGATCTCTCGGAGTATGAGTACTATAAGCGGTGAATGTGCCGGAGGCAAGCTCACCAAAGAGAGGAGTTTTACTCCCACGTCAGACGACTTATTGTTCAGACGGAAAGGTAAAATGAGGTAACGTAAGGTGTTTACCGCTTTCATAATGTGTTATGTCCGCCATGCTATGTGTTGCATCTTGTTTGGCATCTTGCCGCATTCATAATAGCTTATTGAGATTTATTCTCACCCCTTCCCTTAATGCTTTAGATTGTGCCGAGACAGTGACCGAACCAAATGCCGAGGCCGGGAAAGAGTTTGGACTCTCGCTGGGACTTATCAGATAGGTATATGAGCTGGTGGGTGAGTCACATTTAACTTTTACTCTTTACAAGTTGGAAGGAAAACTCTTTGTCAAACAATGTTAATTAGGATTTTCAATGTAATTAATCAAGTATGGTTGTTAAAGTATTTGTTTAAATTCCTCCAAGTGGAGATATTATTATTTGATTTTGTTTATGGAAAATTTAGAATTGGTTTTCTTGTAAAGGCAAATAAATGTTTTAAAAAAATCTAAGATGGGTTTTCTTAGTTTGAGCTTCTCAAGCTCCTGGGACACGCGTTAGGTCCCGGGTTGGGGTGCTCCACGGTTAGTATCGAGCTTAGTTTAGAGGTCAAGGGTAGATGTCTAAACTAAGGGGAAATGTGCGGTACCGACGCCGAGTGTTTAATGCAGGAGTTCGTTCTAATGGCCTAAGCAATGATGATCAAAGAAAATGTTCTAGTGGAATGAAGGAGATATGGGTATAGGTGGAATTCGTAATGAAGAAATGATGAAATTATTCAGGATGTTTGTACAAGATATGGAGACTAGAGGATCGCCTCCGAATCAACCCGAGGGATGTCAAAGTGATGGATTGGAAAACTTGTGAAGATGAACCCACCGAGCTTTAACGGAAATCCGGATCCGTTAAAGGCGTAAAATGGTTAGCCGAAATGAATAGGATTTTTGAGGTTATAGAAAGTCCCAACGAAGAGAAAGTTAGGTATGCCGTTTTCAAACTTGAAGGTCCAAATTGATCGGTGGTGGCAGATTTTGAAAGGGAATTGGGAGCGGGATCATACGCCCTGTACTGGGATAATTTCACCAAACAGGGGATTATTTCATTTTGATGATTACAAGGGACAAGAAGGAGATCGAATTCTTAGGACTAGAACAAGGGACATGACAATGTGAATCAAGATTCAACAGTTTGAGGAATTAGCTAAGTGTTGCCCTCATTTGGTACCGCATGAAGCGAGAAGAGTTCATAGGTTTATAAAAGGTTTGAGGATTGAGTTTAGGAAGAAATTAGTAATTGATAGCTTCACCAATTATCGATTACCATAGAGAGAGCTTATAAGATTGAGAATAGCATTGAGGAAAATAGTGGAAAATCCGAAGGTGGGATTAGAAATAAACCAAAGTATCGAGGACAAGGATCCAAAGTCATTGTAGACGCCCAAGGGCTTTAATTTCGTGAAGTGTGAGAGGGGAACTTGCGGTAGCTTCTTCTGCCTAGGCCAATATCCAAACAAAAGATGGACGCCGTGGTAAATATTGCAAGAAGATAGGTCATTCTGAAGATAGGTGTTGGAGTAAGCAAGGGAAATGCTTGAAGTGTGGAGAAATGGGGCACTTTAGGACGAATTGCCCAAGGTTGCAGAGGGGACGAGCTTTAAGCAGCGGTCAGCTGGGTGGACAACAAAGAGGTGGTACAAAAAGGGATAACGAAGGGAAACCGAAAGAGAAGGTCCAAGGTCGAGTACGTGTTTCAGGCCTAGGAGAGATATAATGAGAATTGGGAAAGTAATAGCGTATGCATCGAGGAAGTTGGCTTAGATAAACCGGAATTTTCTTACCCTCTACTCGAGAGTGGCTGCAATTGTTTTATGTGAGAACCTTACCTTTTTGAGGCTCTCTTGTGGAATTTGTTACCGATCCTAAGAGTTTGGAGGATTCAGTTACTTAAAAGGAAGAGATTAGAAGACTATCTAGATTCTTGAAAAATATAGGTTGTGGTGGTGATGGACTTCCTTTCAAGTTGAGAAGTTAATTAACCTTAGTAAGTTTATGTAATAACAGTTTTTAGTTTAGCATTGGAATGGGTACTGTGCAAAGCTTGATATGGACAAATTTAATTATATAATCCTTCGTGCGTATGGAGTTCTTCAGTTAAGGATGATTTGGCGGATTTGACTTGTGTTGGGAAACTGTTGAGTTATTAGAGTGATAGTTTAGGGAATTGAAATTCTAGGGTATTCGGGTTGTGAAATTGTATAGAAGAATCATGCCATTAAGGAAACCCTTTGGAAGTGTCATTTGAAATGCGTAAGAGGTAACCTTTGTTATTGATTCATAAGGTAAGCTAGTTTAAAATTCGGGACGAATTTTCTTTAAGGGGGAGTGAGTGTAACGACCCTAACCCTAGGCACTAATTTAGCATCATATTGTGTGCTTTTAATATCATTGTTAATATTATGTGTTCATTTTTATATACTTGATTCCTTATATTAAGATAAAATGATAGGGAAATAAAATAATGTTATTGGAAAAAGTATAAAAATAGAAATGGATAAAATGAATAAAATGTGGATAGTTAGATTTATTTGTGTAGAGGCTTTGATGTAGTAGGGGAAAGACTTTTATTAAAATGGTATGGGGGGCCATACCCCTTAAATCCCTCCCCTTTCACCTCCTTAGTCAAAAAGGACCCCTACCCTCCCATACTTCCATCATCCTTCCCATACTCCATCCTCATTATTTCTTCTTCATCCTCTTCTTTCTTCTCCTAAAAATATCCATGGAGATTATACCTTGAAAGCCTCACTTTTCCAAAGTTCTAGAGCCTTCAAATCTTCTTCATTTTTCAATCAAGTTGTACTTTTGTGCTTGGGGCATCTAGAGGAATTAATCAAGCTAAGAAGATCATCATTTCATCCTAAAATTCTAATGTAAGTTATTATGACTTCCTTCTAAATATTGCCATATTATGTGCTAATGAATGCTTTGATGAAAGAAAGGAAATTTGGGAATTTTAAATGATGTTAATTGTGTAAAATGGATTATTTAATGTTGACTTTATTTTAGTTATGAGATGGGGGCCTAAGTTGGAAGAATGAATACATAATGAGAGTAAGAGGTTAATGACTTGAATGGGGTTATCATAATCTTTATTTCTATTTAATGATTAATGAGCTATTGGGTGTTGCATTGTGATTAAAATGGTTATTAGAAGCTTTGGAAACCTTCTTGTAGTTAAGAAATTGGTTTATGTTATAGAATGATGTGGTTGTTTAAGGAAGATGATCAATAGTGTAAGAAAATGGATTAAGTTAGATTAAGGAGGTTAAACTTGAAATGTGGTAGTAAAATGGGGGGAGAATCAAGTGGTAAATGATCTAGGGTTATATTAATTGGGGATTAAATGATTTAAAATGAGGTTTGTAAAGTTAGAAAATCCTTTTGGTATTTTTAAGGAAGATTATAAAAAAGGGAAAAGAAAATATGTGAAAAGGAGTTAGAAATTTCGAAGTGCAGAAAATCCCCTTGGGCGGTCGCCCATAGGCCCTTGAGCGGCCGCCCAACCCACCAGAAGGTATAACCCTTTTTAGACCCTCTTGGGCGGTCGCCCATAGTGACTTGGGCGGTCGCCCATGTCGCCAGAAGTTCACCAGTTTCCTTTCTTGCTGAATTTTAACCACAACCACTAAGTATGATTCCTAACCCTTTCAAAGTAGTGAAATCTAATCTACTTCAGATATGAATTAAGCCTTTTTAACCTAAGTTAAAGTAAAATACCTTGGCTAGGCCATGATGTCTTATTTGGTCAAAATGGAATTGTGGAAAGTAGGTCTTGCACCTTTATTAATATTATTCAAGGTTGAGTAGTAACTTTGTAAGAATGGTTTACGGTTTAGGTTGGCCTTACTTGCTCCCATACCTTGGTGATTAGTTGAACAATGTAGAGACCAAAATCACACTAGTGTGTTGGTTAGAAATGTATATGTGTTACCTCAATATATTGTATCCCGATTGTGGATTATTTGGTATATGATTGTATTGTATCCCGATTGTGGATTATTTGGTATTGTTATGTTGTATCCCAGTTGTGGATTATCTGGCATATTGATTATATTGCATTTCGGTGTGGATTATGTGATTATATGGATACCTTATTTGAACTCATATTCGTTAATGGTATTATGCATAGTGTATTAAATGAACTGTTGCACTATGGTATGGATTAGCATGAGTATACATTACCATGTTATTGTATTATGATGCATAGTGTATTAAATGGTTGTTGCACTATGGTATTGATTAGCATGAGTATATTTTACCATGTTGTTATATTATTATCCCTTTTTGTGGATTTATTTCAAGTATCTATTATGTGCTTGAACGTGTTGATATTCGGGGGTATAATGGAATTCAATCAATTATTGATTTGTTCTATAAGTGATTGAAGGTTCATTATACTGTGACCAGTTCCCTCTGTGGCCGCGAGTGGGTGTGCTAACTTGGCTGTATTGAGCCAAAAGCCTTACAGGCCGTTGCGATTTGGTGATTTGGGGAATGCTTCGTATTAAGCCAAAAGCTTTACTGATTAGCGGTATTGTTGTTGGATACTCGATTTAGTATCGATTTTCTTATATGGATCTCTCGGAGTATGAGTCCTATAAGCGGTGAATGTCTTGGAGCGGTTCACCAAAGAGAGGAGTTTTACTCCCACGTTGTACGACTTATTGTTCGGACGGGAAAGGTAAAATGAGGTAACGTAAGGTGTTTACCGCTTTCATAATGTGTTATGTCTTTGCCATGCTATGTGTTGCATCTTGTTTGGCATCTTGCTTGCATTCATAATAGCTTATTGAGATTTATTCTCACCCCTTCCCTTTTCTTGCTTTAGATTGTCTTTGAGACGAGGGTGACCTGAACCAGTGAGGCCGGGAAAAGAGTTTGGACTCTCGCTTTTGGGACTTATCAGGATAGGTATATGAGTGGGTTGTCGGGAGTCACATTTAAGTTTTACTCTTTTACAAGTTGGAAGGAAAACTCTTTTGTCAAACAATGTTAATTAGGATTTTCAATGTAATTAATCAAGTATGGTTGTTAAAGTATTTGTTTAAATTCCTCCAAGTGGAGATATTATTATTTGATTTTGTTTATGGAAAATTTAGAATTGGTTTTCTTGTAAAGGCAAATAAATGTTTTAAAAAATCTAAGATGGGTTTTCTTAGTTTGAGCTTCTCAAGCTCGGGACACGCGTTAGGTCCCGAGTTGGGGTGCTCACAAGTAGGGCTAGATGGTGTAGTGTTTGAACCTACTTTCGGATTGGGCGTGGACTTCAAAGAGTTTGAGTCCCACGACATCATACCCGATTGGGTTGATGCAATGAATGTAGATCTAGACCTGCTGCCAGTGGAGGGTGGTGTAGTGGGGACTCCAAAATATCTGTCTGTATGCTCCCAATCTGAAAGTATTCTCGAACTGGCGGTCCGGGGTTTATTTGCCTTTGAAATATGAGGTGGCTCAGAAGCATCTCTGGTTTGTGGATGTAGCTCTTCATTTATCGTTTGGAATAACTTTCTCTTGATCGGTTCAGGTGCGTTCTGTACTTCGTTCCACACAGCTACAAAAGAATTTTCATTGATCGAAGACCTAGTTGGACAGTACTCTGACTCAATGTCCAACTTCTTCCAAAAAGCATGAATCGAAGACAACCCAATCCGTCCCCCAGAGCTCTGTATGCGTGCAATCTCATGACTGCATGGAAGTCCATGTGTTCGCCTAACATAACACCCACATTCTGAGGGATCCATGACATTATCCCCACTACGAGATCGCTCTTTTTTGATGATGTCCAAGGCTACATTTGACACTCGCCCCAATATGTCCTGATAAAGATTACAAGTCTTCATATCAACTGGAATTACGCTCTTTGCCATCTCCATGCTAGCTTTGATTTTTATTATTTGAATTTCCATGATCTCGTGAGCAACTTTGAAAATTGTGTCAAAAGTAGAAGAAGTACTTCCCAACGCATGCTTCAACTGCTATGCTCACTCTCGAGATACGTTCGTGGTGTGGGTTAGAAGTGTAGCAACGTATCCGTATGCATGGACGAGAATATTTTGAGAGTATGGAGTAATCCATGTATCGCGGAAATAGCTCAATAAAGCGGGATAAGCGGCAAAACGTTTAGAAAACCGTTGCTAACGGGTGTTCCATTCTCACGGAAGTAGCGGGCGATATTGCTTTGCATTGAATTTATTCATGAATGCTTTTGCGAATTCGGGTTCCCGGTATGAGCCAACGCCCTCTTTCGAACATTGACTTCTATATGCCTTCGACACAAATGATGTGCGGTCTCGGGAAATTACGCTTGGACAAAGCATTAATGAAAGCCAAGTCTCGATCGGTGAAGAAAACTGTTGGCATGTTGGGAGGATGAAAAAGACTACGCAAATTCTTGAGTGCCCATGCAAAATTATCTGTCTTCTCATTTTGGAGAAACGCATATGCAATTGTGAAATTCTTCCCCGTGGAAGTAAATCCCAAAATATGTAGGAATGGCGGTCCATAGCGGTTGGTGTTGTAAGTGCAATCACCTAGTAGGATTTTAAAGAGAAAGCAGTCGGACAACGATCACGAATTACATTTCATGTACTTATATACGAAATTGTACATTTTATATCGTGTATTTTTACACGACATAAATGATACCATTTCGTGTATGACCACACGAAATATAGTCTTAAAATTATATATCACTTTTCGTGTAGTTTTATACGAAATATGAACATATGTTTCGCATAAAAATACACGAACTTGTAGGCAAAATTTCGTGTATAACCACACGAAATGAAGTACGAACAGATGTATGTACGAACGAGTAAAAAACACATTGAAAAAAAATCACAAAAATTTACCTTGGACTACGTATGGAAAGCAGTTGAGCATATGCGATGCTAGTGGGTGAGAGAAGAATACGTCGCCGATGATGTCACTGTCCCTTGGCTTTCCTCGTGAATACAATATATTGCTTATCGTCGAGTAATTTCATGAATTGTTGCAGCGGTGATCTCCCTGCTCGTTCCCTTGCTTTGAACTTCACGATGGCATTATGGACGTGTGTCTGAGTACTCACATTCTTCTTATCCTTCTTCTTTAACATTGTGAGAATGTTATTCGGACGCATGGACGATTGACTTGCGGTACACACCTCCTCATACTCATCTTGTGACAATTTCCCGAGCGGATGACCTTCCGGATACGTTGGAAAGTCATGATTATGAGAACCATGCTTGACAACATAACCCCATAACCCAGCACCCATATCTTTGGCCCGAAGTTCAAACTTGCACCCAATCCTCTTGCTGCTAGTTAGCCTCTGATTTTTAGATTTGCCAGGCCTATACTTGCCACCAAAATGACATATAATCTTTGCGTAGCCTTGGATATTCCCACTAGTCTTTCTCGAATCTTGTATAACAAGTGTTATATTTTGAAGGGCCGCAATACTCCGTACGTGTTTTAGAAGTTCATCTCTATTTTCAAATAATTGTGATGTCGTAAATTGATCACTCAAATCCGGATATTGACCCTGCAAATTATAGTTGCATAAATAACTAATCAAGCAAAAATTTCAAGATTGGATTTTTATTCGAATGTGTATTTCAAGATTGCATTTTTATTCTAATGTGTATATGGAACATTGCCAATAGAATCCACATATGACAAAGATAAGATAGTAGCATATGAACTTACTTCATTGGAGCTTGGATTTTGATTTTGATGCGGAGAAGGTGATGAAGGTTGTGGAGAATCTTGATTTGGTGCCCTTTCGTCTTCTTCTTCAAAGATAAATTCTATATCATCAAGGTTAATATCATCGAAACAATGTGAGGAATCCATAATATGATTGTAAGAACTTGGATAATGTGTGTTATTGAATGGTGAATGGGGCTGCTGGTTTAACTTATTTCTTGGTTGCGTTTCGTAATAGCTGCTGGGACGAAAATATGACTGACGGCGTTTAATATAGCTCCTGGTTTAACTCGTTTCGTGTATAAATACACGAAACAAACTCCGCATTGTCGTGTCATAATACACGAAATCTTAACAAGGTTTTCGTATAATAACACACGAAATATGAAGCAATAATTCTTGTATTGTCATACGAAATTAATTTGAGCAATATATTTCATCTATTTATTTTTTTTTTAATTTTTTTCTAGATTCTAAATGACATTTAAAATATTTTTCATCTACATGAGTTTCCTCAAAATCCAAATGGAGATTGAGTTACAAATATTTGCCATTATTTAGGGTGTTTAGGGTTTTCTGTGTCCCGATCTTGCCAAAAATGGTATACGGCTACCTCGTTTATTTTTTTTTAATTTTTTTCTAGATTCTAAATGACATTTAAAATGTTTTTCATCTACATGAGTTTCCTCAAAATCCAAATGGAGATTGAGTTACAAATATTTGCCATTGTTTAGGGTTTTTAGGGTTTTCTGTGTCCCGATCTTGCCAAAAATGGTATACGACTACCTCGTTTATTTTTTTTTAATTTTTTTCTAGATTATAAATGACATTTAAAATGTTTTTCATCTACATGAGTTTTCTCAAAATCCAAATGGAGATTGAGTTACAAATATTTGCCATTATTTAGGGTGTTTAGGGTTTTCTGTGTCCCGATCTTGCCAAAAATGGTATACGGCTACCTCGTTTATTTTTTTTAATTTTTTTCTAGATTCTAAATGACATTTAAAATGTTTTTCATCTACATGAGTTTCCTCAAAATCCAAATGGATATTGAGTTACAAATTTTTGCCATTATTTGGGGTGTTTAGGGTTTTATGTGTCCCGATCTTGCCAAAAATGGTATACGGCTACCTCGTTTATTTTTTTTTAATTTTTTTCTAGATTCTAAATGACATTTAAAATGTTTTTCATCTACATGAGTTTCCTCAAAATCCAAATGGATATTGAGTTACAAATTTTTGCCATTATTTAGGGTGTTTAGGGTTTTCTGTGTCCCGATCTTGCCAAAAATGGTATACGGCTACCTCATTTATTTATTTTTAATTTTTTTATAGATTCTAAATGACATTTAAAATGTTTTTCATCTACATGAGTTTCCTCAAAATCCAAATGGAGATTGAGTTACAAATATTTGTCATTATTTAGGGTTTTTAGGATTTTCTGTGTCCCGATCTTGCCAAAAATGGTATACGGCTACCTCGTTTATTTTTTTTTAATTTTTTTCTAGATTCTAAATGACATTTAAAATGTTTTTCATCTACATGAGTTTCCTCAAAATCCAAATGGATATTGAGTTACAAAAAGATTGCATATATTTCGTATGAGCATACACGAAACTATAGACATCTTTTCGTGTATAACCACACGAAATATAGGCTTAAAATTATATATCACTTTTCGTGTAGTTTTATACGAAAATTAACAAGTAGTTCGTATGAAAATACACGAAACTTTAGGAATCATTTCGTGTATAACCACACGAAATGATGTCTGAATGCACTATGTACGTAATGAGTAAAAATACATTGAAAAATCACAAAAATTTACCAAGGACAACATATGGAAAGCAGTTGTGAAAATAAATTCACAAAAAATACATTAAAATATATAATCCATACACTGTTCATAATCCATACATCAAAAAATATAATCCAAAAATACATCAAAAATATATAATCCAAAAATACAGTGTACATAATCCACAAATCATCCCAAACTCATCCTAAACCGATAGACACTAAAGGTGATCTCCTAACCTCTCGTGCACACTGCGCAATGGTAGCTCGACGTCATCAGTAGCCGGTCATCCGTGAGCAATGGAAGTAGCATATCTCGATCGCGGGTAGTGGCTCGGATGACCATGATGATGTGGAATGTCGGGCCGCGGGCTCGTGTATCGGATTACTAATCCGAACATGACTCCTAGCTCGAAACCACTCCATATAGTGCGGAGTCACCGGAGGAGATGTAGTCACCGATGGCCCCAAACGACGAACTGGATCGTAAGCCTCCATGTTGTACTCCATCCACTCGTCCCAAACATCATCACGATCGCCATACACCTTCTTGTACCCCTTCTGACCGGCCATCAAAATGCACGTCAAGATAGGCAAGGGGGACATCCTAGGGATCCTCTGCTGGATCGCGAACTGCCTGGTCACCCGGTCAGGCATATACGCCTCGGTGATGTCTAAGAAGCGTATAACACCTCTGAAGTATGAAACCGGTAAAAGCGCATCCACCCCGGTACCATAAGGCGTCCAACATACCTATAACTCACTTTGTTAGCAACACATGAACAAAATACTTTCAATGGGACGGAGGGAGTATAACAATTTAAATATAAAAAGCTCACCCTCTCAACAGGCATCCTATCTAGGGTGCGCCGAAACACGAGCAGATGCTCCATCTCCCTGCCAGCTCTATCAGTGCGTGACCATCTCCGGGCTCTCGGCTGCCCCTCCTGCCAATCTGGGCTCAAAAGTCGCCGGAAGTCCGGGAAGTACTCGTATATCCAGGCCTGAAAAGTATTTTAGAAATATGTCAAAAAAGACATCTGTTTTGGGAAAAAAAAGGAGTATTAAATAAATATTAAATATTACCTCTAGGAGAGTCGAACAGCCTCCCATCTGAGCGCATCCGGATCTGGACGCCTTCCCCAACTCGCGATAGATGTACGCCAAAGCAGTGATCCCAGTGCGAGACGCCCAAATCTCTGAAGATCCATGCATAGGGAAAGATAAGTTGCAGGCATCTTATCCTGACTCTTGTCCACAAACAGCGGCAACCCAAAAGGAACAGGAGATAAGTGGATGCACGCTGGTCATCTGACATGTCTGAACGGGCCTCAAAGGCAAGACGGAGCTCACGTAATGTGTAGGACGTGTAATTTTCATACGAGATAGAAGGACCAGTTTCGTGTATAGGCATACGAAACAACCTAAACATTGTACATTGTGTTTCGTGTGACTATACACGAAAATCTTGGAACCAGTTCGTATAATTTTACACGAACTGTTGTGAAATAGCACGTGTAAAATTATACGAAACAATCACATTCCAGAAACATATTTCGCAATACAATTTCAAACCCAGTTCATCTTCATCAATGGAAACAACACATTCAAACCCAGTTCATAACATCTCATTTTATAACCCAGTTCATCAAACTAATTTTTGAATAATAATGATACTCTCTTTGACCTAAACTCCATAAAATCGAGGCCAGGGAGGGAGGGATTACCTTCTTTACAGGCACCGTGGTAGATAATGTTCCGGCGGCTGCCACGGTGGCAGCGTAGCGGCGGAAGCGCCGGACTTAACTGCCGGAATTTTCATCTTCACCATTGTTGTAGCGTCGTTCGTTCGTCCTTCGTCGTCGTTCGTGTGTACGAGAGAGAGAAGAGAAGCTTGAACGATTGGAGGGAATGAGAGGAATGAAAAAAAAATTATATATAAATGGGCATTTTCGTCATTTCCATGTGCCTTGCATTTTTCATGCCTTGCAAATAAAATTCACCGACTAAGTCCAATACCTCAACTATCAAAAAAACATTCAACTATCCTAATATCACGACCCTTCATCTTCTCTTTCCATTCACTTAATCATTCAACTACTTTCTCAACTACACCTGGTAAATACTAAATACAGAGAACGAAAAATACAGGGAACGAAATATTCCAATTTTGCCCTTCCGTCTCGTGTGTGTCTACACGATATTTTCTCCTTATACCGTGTATATTCACACGACACACTTCGCAGGAAAATTCCAATCGTTCACCCATGGACACTGCGAACGATATCATCATCAACAACGAAGCAGGTTTCCAATGGTTGATAGGTTCTCCCTTCGTCTCTCCCCTCACAGTAATATCCACCTTCAGGTGCATTCACACCCACCCCTCCGACCCCTTTTCACCCGATTTCGTCAGAGAATCAATCAGGTAACCCTAACTCCCAATCATCTGATTCTTTGTTTGCCTGTGCGTTTGTGATTGATTTAGTTGAATTTTTTCCGTGCAGATGATTTGAGGACACTTTTGTTGAAAGGGTTTGAAGTAATTGGAGCATTGATTGTTGGAAAAGGAGGTTCTGATTTCAAAGGGAATGTTAGTGACGCCATTGATGCGTCCAGTATAAGAGGAACTCTATTTTCAGTTTATCTCGTGTAATCTCACACGAGAAGAATCTCGTGTGATTTTACACGAGATTTATCTCCGTCCACCATTATAAGGGCCCTTTCATTTGATTGAATATTCAGGTTTTGGTAATCGGTTGTTTCGTGTGATTATGATGATGGTTGTTGATGTTTTGGTAATAGGTTTTGCCTAATTCTTCACTCATCTCGTATGGATCCACACGAGATGTGTCTTGTGTGGATATACACGAGATGTATATCGTGTGTATCCACACGAGATGTGTCTCGTGTGGATACATACGAGACACATAAAACCCTAAATACCCTAAATAATTGCACATATTTGTAACTCAATTTCCATTTGGATTTTGAGGAAACTCATGTAGATGAAAAACATTTTAAATGTTATTTAGAATGTAGAAAAAAATTAAAAAAAAATAAACGAGGTAGCCGTATACCATTTTTGGCAAGATCGGGGACACATAAAACCCTAAACACCCTAAATAATGGCACATATTTGTAACTCAATCTCCATTTGGATTTTGAGTATAGTGATAGAGATGAAAAACACTTTAAATGTCATTTAGAATCTAGAAAAAAATTTTAAAAAAAATAAACGAGGTAGCCGTATACCATTTTTGGCAAGATCGGGACACATAAAACCCTAAAAACCCTAAATAATGGCAAATATTTGTAATTCAATCTCCATTTGGATTTTGAGGAAACTCATGTAGATGAAAAACACTTTAAATGTCACCTATAATCTAGAAAAAAATTAAAAAAAAATAAACGAGGTAGCCGTATACCATTTTTGGCAAGATCGAGACACATAAAACCCTAAAAATTCTAAATAATTGCACATATTTGTAACTCAATTTTCATTTGGATTTTGAGGAAACTCATGTAGATGGAAAACATTTTAAATGTCATTTAGAATGTAGAAAAAAATTTAAAAAAATGAACGAGGTAGCCGTATACCATTTTTGGCAAGATTGGGGACACATAAAACCATAAACACCCTAAATAATGACACATATTTGTAACTCAATCTCCATTTGGATTTTGAGTATAGTGATATAGATGAAAAACACTTTAAATGTCACCTAGAATCTATAAAAAAATTAAAAAAAAATAAACGAGGTAGCCGTATACCATTTTTGGCAAGATCGGGACACATAAAACCCTAAAACCCTAAATAATGGCAAATATTTGTAACTCAATCTCCATTTGGATTTTGAGGAAAATCATGTAGATGAAAAACACTTTAAATGTCACCTAGAATCTAGAAAAAAATTAAAAAAAAATAAACGAGGTAGCCGTATACCATTTTTGGCAAGATCGGGACACATAAAACCCTAAAAACCTTAAATAATAGCACATATTTGTAACTCAATCTCCATTTGGATTTTGAGGAAACTCATGTAGATGAAAAACACTTTAAATGTCATTTACAATCTAGAAAAAAATTAAAAAAAAATAAACGAGGTAGTCGCTAACATTTTTGGCAAGATCGGGGACACATAAAACCCTAAACACCCTAAATAATGGCACATATTTGTAACTCAATCTCCATTTGGATTTTGAGTATAGTGATAGAGATGAAAAACACTTTAAATGTCACCTAGAATCTAGAAAAAAATTAAAAAAAAATAAACGAGGTAGCCGTATACCATTTTTGGCAAGATCGGGACACATAAAACCCTAAAAACCGTAAATAATGGCACATATTTGTAACTCAATTTCCATTTGGATTTTGAGTATTTTCATAGAGATGAAAAACACTTTAAATGACATTTAGAATGTAGAAAAAAATTAAAAAAAATAAATAGGTAGCCATTTATAATTTATACATCTCATGTAAAAACACACGAAATATATACTTCTATCTCGTGTTGATGTACACGAGAGGTTTAAAATCCTGTAACCCTTCAAAACGAGCTGCGTTGAATTCGTCGTTTATAATTCCTTAAAACACACCTATTCTGAACAGAAACCATAAACCCCATTATTATTCAAAAAATCAATCTCTAAGTTCATAGCATGGATTCCTCACAAAATTCTCCCCAACATTCTCCAAGTTTCAATGATCATAGCATGGATTCTTATGAGTATATTAACCTTGATGATATAGAATTTGTCCTTGATGAAGAAGAAGGAATCTCACCAAATTCTCCTCCACATCAACATTCTCCAAGTTTCAATGATCCAAGATTCTATGATCATAGCATGGATTCTTATGAGTATATTAACCTTGATGATATAGAATTTGTCCTTGATGAAGAAGAAGGAATCTCACCAAATTCTCCTCCACATCAACATTCTCCAAGTTTCAATGATCCAAGCTTCTATGAAGTAAGTTCTTAATCTTTTGTTTTGTATTGTGATCAAAATCGAAATCAAAATTCCATCTTGGACGGATATAATTTCGTGTAAAAATACACGGCATAGTTGCTTACATATCGTGTACACTAACACGAGATGTACTGATCTATGTCGTGTATTTATACACGAAATGTATACTTACTGGAGCTTTGAAACCGAGTGCTTGTATTTTGCGGGGTCCATTTCCGGATATCGGTGATGAATTCACAACATCGTAATTATTTCCAAACAGGGATGCGCTTCTTGCACATGTACGGGAAATCGCGAGGCGTCGAAATATACACCTTGTTATACAGAACTCGAAGAATAGAATTGGAAATAAACTAGCTTATGCGATGATAATATGTCATTTTGGTGGATATCACAGGCCCGGAAGATCTAAGAATATAAAGAAGAGTAGTAGCAAGAAGAGAGAGTGTAGTTTTAAACTATATGCCAAAGAAAGGAGGGATGATGGGTTATGGGGTTATGTTGTAAGGAATGGTATACATAATCATGGCTTTCCTTTGTATCCGGAAGGTTTTCCTCTCGGGAAATTGACAGGTGCCGAATATGACGTTGTGTGTAGGGCAAGTGAATGTTCATTGCGTCCAAATGACATAGTTGCAATGTTAAAGATGAACGATGAGAAGAACGTGAGCACTCCGATGCACGTCCGCAATGCCATCACAAAATATAGAGAAAAAGAACGACAAGGAAGGACCCCGCTACAACAATTCCTTAAATTACTCGTAGATCATGAATATACATACTACACGAGGGAAGACGGCGAGTGGCATGATCGGCGATATATTCTTCTCTCACCCATTAGCAATGAAGATGCTAAAGCTGTTTTCCATATGTTGTACAAGGTGACTACACTTACAACACCAACTGCTATGTTGTACTTCTTGCGGTTTGTAGGATTTACTTCCATAGGGCATAATTTCACAATAGCGTATGCGTTCCTCAAGTATCGAGTGCGGATGATTACAAATGGGCATTGGACAATTTGCACGGCCTGTTTACACCTCCCCGGTTGCCAACAGTTTTTGTCACCGATCGTGAATTGGGTTTTATCGGCGCTCTCCGTACGGTTTTCCCGACACCGCACACTTCTTGTGTCGGAGGCATATCGAAGTCAATGTTAGAAGGCATGGGTTGAGTCATACGGTATTTATTTATTTACTTATTTACTTATTTATTGATTTTCTTTGTTTATAATATATATAATTGCTTAAATTACGGGTAGCGAGGATTTGCGTAATCATTCATGAGGAGTTTCAATTATGCAATCTCAGCCCCTAACTCCGGCGAATGGGACGAACGTTGGCAAGGGCTTTGTGACCGTTTCATATCTTATCCTGTATTATTGGATTACCTCCGCGATACATGGATTACTCCATACTCTCAGAATATTCTGTCCATGCACACGGATGTGTTACCATACTTTGGGACCCATACCACAAACAGGACTGAGGGTGAGCATAACAGGTTGAAGAAGGCATTGGGGAGTGCTTCTTCTACTTTTGACACAATCTTCAAAAAGGCTCATAAGATCTTCGATATCCAACTAAAAAATATCAAACAGGGTATGAATAGATCAAAGACCAGAACTCCAATTGATTTGAGGACCCGTAATCTGTATCACAACATATTGACTAAAGTGTCAACGGAAGCCTTGCGCATTATCAGACAAGAACGGGGTCGATTTCAGAAAATCAAGCAGGGTCGCAATGGGGGTAATGTCATCACTGAGGATGCCTGCGGGTGTTACTACAGGCGAACACATGGACTTCCATGTAGTCACGAGATTGCAAGGATAGAGGACTGTGGGGGACGGATTGAGCTGGCCTCGATTCATGATTTTTGGAAGAAGTTGGACATTGAAGTAGACAACCCTCCATTTGAGCCTTCAATAAATAAAGACAATTTTCAAGCTATGTTGAATAAATTTGAGAAAGCACCTGAACCGGTAAGGAGAAAGTTATTCAAAACGATGGAAGAAGGGCTAAATCACTAAACAAGAGATGCTTACGAGCCAGATCATATTTCAAAGGCGAATAAACCCCGGACCGGAAGTTCCAGAGAACCGTCAGATTGGGAGCATACTAACAACTTTTTTCGAGTCCCCGTTACACCATCCTCGACTAGCAAAGGGTATAGATCTTCATTCATTTGTGGCTCACACAGTTGATTACGTTCTTGATGTATTTGATTTGCATGTTGATAGTATGAATGCTTCTCACTCTTTTCTTTGCCCTATTTCAGGTCTAGATCTGCATTCATTGCATCAACCCAAGCGAGTTCGGAGTCCACGCATAAATGGAAATCAGCTTCAGAACCCACACCATCTACCCCTGCTAGTACTCCTACGTCTCATCCACCACTAGCTGCTTCCGGTCGTGGGAGAGGACGGGGTCGAGGGCGAGGTCGAGGACGAGGACGGGATCAGGGTCAGGGTCGTGGAGAGGGAAATGGACAGCCCAATCACACTAGTATATACAGCTCTACGTATTTGACGTCTTTTCCACCTTTCATTATCCCATATATTGGAGGCATCACAGATGTGGCATCTGATGGACATTGTGGCTATAGAGCCGTAGCAGCACAGATATTCGGAGATGAGGAGATGTGGGCTCGAGTGCGCTCAGACTGTTACCATGAGGTGCATGCTCGCCAAGACCTTTATCAAAGAGTTCTAACTTGGATAAATGTAGATGAACTCTTACGTAGGATTGCTTGCTATGTCCGGCCGACGCCGGACAATACTTATTGGATGGACCTTCCAGATCTTGGGCACATCATTGCCACGAGATATAATGTGGCATTCATTTCGTACTCGACTAGCGGCGGCAGCTTATGTCTTCCAGTGACTGTACCAGCAGGAGTAGGACCACCGATAAACACAGTTGTGGTGGGACAAGTGACAAACCATTTTATATTGGTATGATACTTAACTGTCTCATCTATATTTGTAATATTTAAGTGTCTTACTTAAATTCGTTGTATTTAACTGTTATTACTTTTGCAGCTGCACATGTCAGGCAATGATTACCCAATTCCACCACCACCGAACACTTGGAGGGAACACTGTGATCCAAGCGCAAGTCAAATGATCCTCCGATACCGAGATAGGATAGCAGCATTTAATAAACTCTATGATCAGGATAACCATGCAAGAAGAGAAAGATTACGTAGGGGATAGTATATGTGTAATGGTTTTTGAATTATAAAGTTTGTATGAATGTTTGGATGTTTGAATTATATGCTTATCCTTGTTAACACTTTTATTTCGTATACAATTTTTCATCAGTATGACTTTGGTGCTGTTTTTGTTACTGATGTGTCTCGTATGGATCCACACGAGACACATCTCGTGTGGATATACACGAGACACAACTGTGTTGTTACTGATGTGTCTCGTGTATATCCACACGAGACACATCTCGTGTGGATATACACGAGACACAACTGTGTCTCGTGTGGATTTACACAACTGTGTCTCGTGTGGATTTACACGAGATGTGTCTCGTGTGGATCTACACGAGATGTGTTTCGTGTGGATCCATACGAGACACATCAGCAACAGCACCAGCACCAAGTAAACAACAACACCAAATAAACAACAGCAACAACACAATCAGACACAACAGCAACTATCCATTTCATACTCCATAATCAGTACTACAAATATATTGTATGTGCCATAATCAGTACTACAAATATACAAAAAACTCCATAACTCCATAATCAGTACTACAAATCCATAACTCCATAAACAACAATACATAAATGCGACCTCCTACATGAGACGACCTAAACCCTCGTGTGCCCGTCTAAGTATATCTATGACGTCCTCGGGGAGCCTCGCATCTGTCAATAAAGGAAGTATGAGATCTGCGATCGCTGCAACCCCAGGCTGAGGTGGAACATCAACTGGGGGAGGTGGGGGAGGTGGAATGTCAACGGGGGGATCGTGTATCGGATTAGATATCCGAACATGACTCCTAGCCAGAAACCACTCCATATAATCTCCAGTCACGGGAGAAGATGTAGACTCTAGTGGTGGCCCCCAACGGGGAACGGGCCTGAAATCCTCCATATCGTACTCCAACCACGACTCCCAAACATGATCTCCTCCGTCACCATAATCCTTCTGGTACCCCTTCTGACCCTTTGCCAAAATGCATCTCGTGGGAGCCACGGGGGACAGTCTGGGAATCCTCTGCTGGTACCCGAACTGCCTAGTAACACGATCAGGCATATACGCCTCAGTGATGTCACAAAAGCGTATAACCCCCCTGAAGTGTGAAACCGGCAGAATCGCGTCCGCTCCGGTACCATAAGGAGTCCAAACAACCTGTGAGTAGACTTTGTTAGGCAAATTCTACATAATAACGGAGGGAGTGTAACAATTTGAAACTGTTTTAATATGAATAACTCACCCTGCCAACATGCATCCTGTCAAGAGTGCGGCGATACTGCACTAGATGATCTAATCCCCTCCCAGCTGTATCAGCACGTGACCATCTACGGGCTCTCGGCTGCCCCTCCTGCCAGTGCGGGTCAAAAAGTCGCCGGAAATCCGGGAAGTACTCGTATATCCACCCCTGAGATGTATGTAAAAAAGTATTAAATACTAATCAAATGCAACATGTAATTACAGGGGGGAGTCGACAGAGTAAAAAGAAAGTGAATAGAGTAAGATGTACCTCTAGCAGTGTCGCACAACCACCCATCTGCTTGCATCCGGATCTGGACGCCTTCCCCAACTCTCGGTATAAATATGCCAATGTAGCTGATCCCCAGGAGAGAGTGGGGAGTCTCTCAAGATCCATGCATAGAGAAAGGTAGGCTGCGGGCACCTTATCCTGACTCTTGTCCACGAACATCGTGGAACCCAAGAGGTGCAGGATATACGCAGAAGCACGCTGGGCATCAGTCATGTGCCCTATACGAGAAGAAAAGAGACGCCGGACATCCTTTAGTAAGTACCCAGTGCCGCCCAAAACGAGGTGTCTAGTGATGCCGGATAGGTCAGGCACTGGAACCGGATACCGAACAGGTGCACCTACACAACTGATACCTGTAAATTGAAGATGAAATAACACATTTTAGTACAAGAGATGAATGTAAATAGTTAATATAGTCTTGAAATTGATAATATATAACAACATACCCAGGATATGAAAGACGTCGTGCAACGTAATGGTCATCTCCCCCCACGGCATGTGGAACGAGTTAGTCTCAGGAGACCACCGTTCCAAAAATGCCGTCATCAGCGCATGGTTAGGTCTCTGAATGGTGGCATCGTGCAGCTGCTGGATGCCGGATGCATCAACGAGGGTCAGCCATGCTCTATCAGTAGCCTCCAGATCATCACGCTTGAACCTGTTTATTCCAAACAAAAAATATAATCAATACTCGAGATCGAGAATAGTATGGGATGATAATTAATGGAATATTTAGAGTGTGTGCCAAACAACTTCAAGATTTTAATAAATTCACATAAATGATTATCTTACTATTGTAGATGCAGCAGTCTCGTATGGAAAGTCACCACTGACTCACTAGTGGCGTCCCTCCAAATCTCTCGGGCTCTGTGATCACCAAACCCGTATATAAGTGTAACATTCTCTGGGCCGCCACCTGGGTCACTCTGAATCTGCCATGATGGTCGCTCCTCCTCACCCGCACCCTGCCCCCTCCGTCCCTGCCCTCTAGCCACATCCCGACCCCTCCCCCTCCCATGCCTCAAAGGTCTAACATCACGTATCTCCTCCTCCTCCTCCTCCTCCTCATCATCATCATCATCATCATCCCCACCCTCCTGCTCCGCCTCCTCATCCTCCTCACCACTATCATCAGAATCAGAAGATCCCTCATCATCTCCTACATCCCCCTCACCACTATCATCAGAATCAGAAGATGCCTCATCATCTCCTACATCCTCCTCAATCTCATGCTCAACCCCAGTATCAGGCTGCTCAGGCCTATCATGATCATCTCCTACATCCTGCTCAATCTCAAGCTCAGACCCACGCACGATAGTCCTATCATGTATCTTTTTGCTGCGTTTATCTATCTTAAGTGCCGTCTCTGCCTTCCTCTTTCTATTGGACGCGATCATACGTTCACGTGCCTACAAAAAAACAAATAAGAGACAATAAATTAGCTATTTAGCATTTATAACTGAATAAGAACGATGTAAAGAAAAAGAGTAGACACTGGGCACAACTCGTGTGGATCCACACGAAACACATCTCGTGTAGATCCACACGAGACACATCTCGTGTAAATCCACACGAAACACATCTCGTGTAGATCCACACGAGATGTCTCGTGTGAGTTAACACGAGATTCTCGTGTGAACTCACACGACGTAAAGAAAAAGACTCGAAATCAATTGAAGCAAACTCATACGACGTAAAGAAAAAGACGTCGAAATCAATTGAAGCTGAAAGACGTCCAAATCAATTGAAGCAATCAAACAAAAATTAGACATTGGGAATGTAAAATTAGGTTTAAATTACGTTCAAATTGCATTACCTTCTTTACAGGCACGGTGGTAGAAGCGGAGGCGGCGGCGATGGCAATGGTGGTAGCGGCGGCGGAAGCTCCAGCAGGGACGGTCGGAATTTTTACTCGAGCCATTCTTCGTCGTCGTGGTGTGTTCGTCGTCGTGTACGTACTGAGAGAGAGAGAGAGAGAGAGAGAGAGAGAGAGAGCGAGGGAGAGGAAGAGCTTGTTTGATTGAATTTGAAATGAAAAAAAATATATATATAAATGGGTATTTTGGTCATTGTTAGCGTTCTCTGTATATTTGGGGCCGTGTATATAACTATATCCACTACACCTCCCACAATAAGCTAGTTTAGTTTAAAATTCAACTCCCCCAACGCATCATTCTATACCCCACCACTTTTTATTTTATTTACAATATTTAATTTTATAATTAAAAAATTAATAAAAATAATAATAATTTATTATTAAAAAATAAATTATTAATATTTTTATTTATAAATTTGAGATTTTTTTTAATTTTTTTAATTCGAGATTTTATTTAATTTTTTTAATTCGAGATTTTATTATTAAAAAATAAATTATTAATTTTGTTGGTGTACAAAAAATATGAAAGTTATGTCATTTTATAGAGAAAAAAATTTCCATAATTTTAGAAAAAAAATTATTTCTGTCAAATAATTGAGCTCAAAAAACGGGATAGAAGAATAAAAAGAAAAACATTCAGCAACCAATCATTTCTTGGCACCTGTCCTATCCGGAAAAAAAAAAAAAAAGGGCCGGACGCGCCATGGCGTGAAGTGAAGTCCACGCGCCAATCATTTCTTGACACCTGTTCTCTTCAACCGGGTTGAACATATTCAACCCAACCCTTCAACAACCCCCCTCTCAACTACCCTATTAAACACTCTTAACTAACTCCCTCTCAACTACCCTCTCAACTCCCCTATTGTTCATGGCCTCATTGGATTAGGCTTATTCCCTAAGACCTCCTTTATCAACAATCCAATCCAATTCAATCCAACAATATAATATTATTTCTCTCTCTTCCACATATATCATCTACAATCCAAACCAATCTTCTTCATTTTTTAACTTTATTCACAATCCAATCCAACCAACCAACCCAACTCAAATATCATTTATTCTTTATTTTTATTACATATATTATTAACCTCATTTTTCTTATTTTTTGTCTTGTAATAAATTTATAAAATATTTTATATTACTAAATTTATATAATTATTATACAAAAATACGATATATAAAAAATATAAAAATGAAGTTACATTTGAAATTCAAATTCACTTTTTATAAATACATCACAAAAATAAAATTACAAAAACATAAATTGAAATTTCATATTTAATTATTATTACCAAATTTTTGCCATATGTGCTCGATCAAGTCATCTTTAAGAGCTTTGTTGGCTTCTCTATTACGGAGTTGTGCTCTGTTAGTCATATATGTCGATAAATTTGCAACTCGTTCGGTACAATATTGAAAAGGTTGATCGTCATCTTCTTCCACCACTCCATTTTGACAGTTTGTAGGTTTATCATTTTGAAATTCTGTAGGATCATAATAAGTCTGATATGTGTCTCGTTCATCCTCTACTATCATATTGTGCATGATGATACAAGCCATCATAATTCTTCCGATGCTATGGCGATCCCAAATAAGACATGGGCGTTTGATAAATGCGAACCGGGATTGTAGAACTCCAAAAGCCCGTTCAACATCTTTTCTAGCAGCTTCTTGATGTTGAGCAAACAACTTGTGCTTTTGAATTGTAGGAGAAGTAATTGATTTAACAAATGCAGCCCAATTTGGATAAATGCCATCTGTGAGATAATATCCCATATTATTCTCCCGACCATTCACGACGTAACTAATTTCAGGTGCTCGTCCTTCCAAAATATCATTGAAAATAGGAGACCTATGAAGTACATTGATATCATTGCACGAACCTGGTGTTCCAAAGAATGCATGCCATATCCACAAGTCATATGATGCAACAGCTTCCAAAATGAGAGTTGGCTTTCCACTTCTTCCTGCAAATTGACCAGCCCAAGCTTTAGGACAATTCTTCCATTCCCAGTGCATGCAATCAATACTTCCCATCATGCCAGGTAATCCCCGTTTTTCTCCAGCATAAAGTAATCTTGCCAAATCTTGTTCATTAGGCCGTCGGAGATATTGGTTGCCAAAATTTGAAATTACACCTTCTACGAATCGAATAAGAGATTTTCTTGTTACAGCTTCACTTATTCGTAGATATTCGTCAACCGCGTCAGCTGATGTCCCATACGCCAACACCCTCATGGCTGCAGTACATTTTTGCAATGTTGAAAGGCCTTGTCTACCAGTAGCATCATGCCTTTGTTGAAAGTATTCATCACTGATAGTGAGTTCTCTAACTATACGGAGGAACACATGCTTACACATGCGAAATCTACGACGGAATATATCTGCATGGTAGGTTGGATTGTTAGAAAAATAGTCGTTGAACAAACGATCTGCACCTTCTTCACGCTGCCTCTCAATAAATCGTCTTCTTGACCGTTGAGTGGAACTTGTAGATTCTGAAAATAAAGTAGGAATGTTAATGATCACATCTTCAAGAATGCGATCAATTTGGCGATTTTGCTGAACAACTCTTGCGTTCCATTCATCAATTTCGACAGAATTGGATGAATCAGAACTAGAGTTTGACTCTTGGGATGAGTTTTCATTTGAAGACATCTGTAAATGAATATTGAATTTTATTATAAGTTTGATATGGATTCAATAACAATTTATAGAACTTTAGAAACAATGATAATTAAAGCATAGGACAAACATCACATGCTTTTTTCTTCATGTGATTTTAGTCAACTTTTTTCTGACTCCAATAAAAGCATCCATGTGAAATCCATGTAGATGGTTCAGAATAGGACACACATCACATGAATTTTACATGTGAATACTGAACCAGGACAAAAATTAAAGCATCCATTCAAAGGTAATAAACACCAGGACAAAAATCACATGAATTCTGAACCATCTACAAAGAAAAAGTTGACAAAAGAAAAAAGTTGATGTAACAACTCATTACATGGATTTTGACAACTCACTATAAAAGATGATAATAAACACCAGGACAAAAATTAAAACATCCATGTGAAATCACTTACTAATTCAAATTAGATTAAAACAACCAAAGTTACAATAATAAAAATAACATAAACTGAAATTACATTAAAAAAAAGTACATTACGCAAATTTAAATTACATGAACCCAAATTTAAATCAATTCCCAAGTACAATTTTCATTAGACGACATTTCATTTCTTCTTCTTCTGGAGACAAGTGGTCTTTCCCCAGCAATGCAGTCAACATCATGACATTCATTTTCTTAGCTTTTCTTTCTTCTTTTTTACGCTCCCTTTCCTCCTTCATGCGCTCCATTTCAATTTTATCATTTCCCAGTTTCTTCATCAGTTCAATTTCATTGTCTCTTGTGAGCCTCAGTGCACGAATTTCTGCAGTAAACTCATCAGAAATATAAGAAGTTTGTGATTCCTTACCTTTTCCTTTCCTTTTAGCAACATTTCTACCTTCTGGACGAGAAATTGTTGGAGAATCACAAACTGGAGTTTGTGGGTTTGAAGGGATTGAATACTCCCCATCTTCATTTGTTCTTGATCTTTTTGAGCTGCCACCACTCTCCTCGTTGTTCTCCAAATCTTCATATGTACGTGTTGTACTGTGATTCAGATTTAACTCCCACTTGGGATGTTTACTCATAACTTCTTGAAAAACATGCAAATCGGTAAACTTGCTACCACCGGCCTCATAAATTGTATGAGCTTCAGTCTCAATATCCTTCTTGCTCATTCCACTCCTTCTCCGACCATATGCTTCCTTGTATGCAACAATCCATTTGTTCACATTATCATTAAGTCGTTTATAACGACTTTTCATTGAATTCACATTTCTTTTATGTATTTCTTCTGGATTCTCCGCTCGAGCTTCTTCGAATAATTTCGCCACTCGTGCCCATATAACAGTACTCTTCTGGTTATTTTCACGCACACTATCTTCACTAACGAAAATCCAACTTGACATCAGTGCCACATCTTCTTTCACAAGCCAAGTAACACATTTCCCCCCCTTTTCAGGATTTGTGTCCGTTTGTTCATCGCCTTGAAATAAATTTCGAGAGATATTTTGTGACTGTTGGACATTTATAGAAGTAGGAAAAATAGTGAGATTTGGAGAAACTTAAGAGTGTGAATAGCTTTCAAAATTTTGAGTGTTTGAATCAAATGGAAAATTTGGATCAAATTGAAAATTTTGAGAGTTGAGATATTCTTGAGAGTTTGAATCAAATGGAAAATTTGGATCCATAATAACAATGAGAAATTAGGGAAAGAGATAGAAAAAATGATTTAATTATAGAGAAAAGAGAGAATTTTAGATGTGCTTCAAATTCAATAAACTTGATCTCTATTTATAGAGGATAAAAAAAATAAAAATTTTAATATTTTTTATTTTAATGAATTTTTAATATAATTAAAAATAATTTAAGTTAAAAATAAAAAAATATATTTTAAAAAATCCACCAACCAATGGTTGGTGGACATGTGGCAAGAATTGGATCACAATCTTGGATTGGACCACCAATCCGGATCACCAAATTGAACAATCTGCATTTCATTTTTTTTTTCCAAAAGCCTTGTCGTTTTCCTCCGATCTAGGTAGGAGGTCACCGATAAACAAGGTCTAAGATCCCCCGGTCTTAACTAGGATCAGGACGTATGGCTTATAAGCGTAAAGTGTTCGATAGAGGGCCTATCATAGCTTTTGTCGTGTTTGTTACCAGCAAAGGCCTCTACATCCAAAGGCATCAGATTCAAGACACCCGTTCATCTGGTCCTGTGGAGGTTTGCGTTGGATAACATAGGTAGTGGTTCAAGCCGGAAGGTACCATTATTGAAAGCATGGCAATGGACAATCTGTACACGTCATACTTCTATGAACTTGTGGGGGATTGTTGGAATTTTGATATATGTGGTATATAAGTTCATAGTCATATGACCTTGGATGGTATTTGGCTTGAACTGAATTTGGCGAAGGGGAAATTCACGTCGGAGGCACTGTCAAGGAGAGCGGCCGCGCCAAGCCCCAAGGGCGGCCGCGCTGGTCTCTTGTGACTCCATCCAAAACGCCTGGACTCTAGCGCGGTCGCGCAAGCCTCGAGGGCGGCCGCGCTGGCGTCGGGTAAGTGAGATTCCTGGGCTGAATTAGAGCTGGTTTTTAGGTTTAATTAAATCTTAAACCTAATTTTAACCACACATATATATATTCCTTTCCTCCAGCCGTGAGATACAAGAGAGATTAAGAGAGAAAACCCTATTTCTCTAGTTTCTTTCATTGTTGATTACTCCCATTCATAGAGATTTGTTCGTGAGATTCAAGGCGACTGAGATAGGACCGCCGGCGATTACATACCTGTGTGCTGCTTTGTGGTACGTAATCCGTGATCGTTTTATCCTCGGAGAAATTTGCCTGTACCTGAGTTGCACCAATTGGGGGCAATGTTTTCTCTTAGGACAGTCTTCCTAAGGCGACTCGATCAAATCACGATAAGTTTTCTAATCAATTGTTTACTTGTTTCGTTACATTTTTTCCCGATCCTGTTAGTTGCTTCTGGTTTGCTATTGGCTTAATTGGTATGTTCTTGGCTTAATCAATAAATCCCCTACTGTTGATTAAATTGTTTGTTTAATCGATGGTGCTTATAATTTAATTTCCAACAGACTTTTGGATCACGCTTGAAATTTTAAGAAGAAAGGTTTGGAGTGGGGGACCTTGTGGAATTACTCCCTCTTAAAAAGCTCTTGTTAACTTTGAATGGTTTTAATACAAAAATATCATTTCCACTTAAGCCTGTAATATACTCACCCTCCCTTTAAAGCCTTTTTTGGCATCTCTCCCGTCTACCTACAATATATCCCTCCCAATACTCCTCTCGTTCACTCTTTTTTCTACGAGTGTGTTCTCCCGACACTACAACCTCCAAGATCGCTCATCTAAAAAAACCCTCCACCTTGCTAATTTGTCTTCTTGACCGTGTGTTATTTGGCCAAATCTGTAGTTTCTCGTCTGTATTCGTTCTCACAAAACACACGTACATTTGACACCCAGTATCCACAAACGTGAAGGCGACTTCTACACTGTTAGGCAACCTTCCTCCCTTTATCCCTCCTCCCCGCACTCTCCCCATTTTGTCATCTTCTCCTATTATTAGGGTTTTTTTATCTAGATTTGTTGGCGAGGTGCACATGAGTGAAGTCACCGTGACAATAGGTGAAAGTTAAATAATGTTGATACACGGTATACCAATCGAAGTCAGTATTGTATTCTACTCCCTCCGTTCCGTATAAGAATGCACTCTTGCCATTTTGGGCATTCCACATAAGAATGCACTTTCCTAAAATGGCAAAGAATTTTTACTATTCCTCCCACTCATTCTCTCTCATATTATACTTTTACACTCACAACACCAATCAACTTACTCCATTTGTCCCACACTAACCTTGGTGTGGGTTTCACGCTTTTTAAGAAAAAAATTTGTTTGTGTTGTTTAGAATAGAGGAGAGATAATGTAAAAGTTAAATGTGGGGAGGGAATAGTAGTTAATGATTGATTTTTTTGAAAATGGGTAGAAGATTAGAGGAGAGAAAAGGTAAAAGTTAAAAACATTTAATAGGAGAGAGATTGAGTGGGAGGAATAGTAAGTTAATGATTGATTTTTTTGTAAATATGTTAACTTTATAAGGGTATAATATTTTTTTTTTGTAAATACTCCCTCTGTCCCGCTACAAATCGCACACTTTCTATTTTGGGCGTCCCATTACAAATCACACACTTCCTAAAATGGCAAAGAATCTTTACTATTCCCTCCACTTATTCTCCCTCCTACATTATTTTAATACTCACAACACCATTATAATTTACTATTTCCTCCACTCATTCTCTCTCCTATTTTATTTTTACACTCACAACATTTATATCATTATTTTTTTTCTTAATTCCCGCGCAAACAGTAACAGTGCGGTTACTAGCGGGACGGAGGGAGTATATTAAATCATAAGGGTATAAATATATTCAAAACTTTCTATTTATGGAAGATAACTTTGAAGTGGAACAGACCAAAAGGGAAAGTAGGAATCTTGAAGTGGGACGGAGGGAGTACTATTTATTTCCTACCCCACTTTCTCTCTCCTACTTCACTTTTCATACTCACAACACTTACACCACTTACATTTTTCCTTAATTACTGTGCAAACTGAAAAAGTGCGTTTTTATGCGGGACGGAGGGAGTATTTATTTATAAATAATGTCGATACACAGTATACCAACCGAAATCAATATTGCATTCTATATACCAACCAATTAGACACAATTGATACGGTGCTACCGTACCGAAAGTTTGATTTACCACTTTTTCGTACCAATTATAATTGATACGATTGATATACAATTGGTTGGTACGAATGAGTAGAATTTGCCACCCCTAATTATCCTTAATCTTGGATTATTTTCCTTTTTCGTACCCATAATTTTTCTCACAAATTTTCACTCTCAACGTTTGATATTTGATGATAAATGATCCTTATACATTATACATAACGTGTGTCAAATTTTAACAGAAAATTATAATGTCGCACATATAGGAGTGAAAGTGTGAAATGCAAATATCAATAAAAAATTTGATGCTTGTTTCTTTCTCTTGTTTAGACCAAAAGTTCGAATTAAAAAAGAAATTAAGAATGAAAAAAAAAGTTCGAATCACTAAATGACCGCTCAGTGATAAAAGAGGTGGGCCCCCCCTCTTTCACAGAAAGAGGGGGGGGGCAGATGACTTGGCCCAAACAAGAGAAAGAAACAAGCATCATTTTTTAATCGTACATGTCCAGTTGGAAAGTTTAGACAAATTTGATAATAAGTTGTGGTCTGAATATTGGTTTGAACCGTAGCATAAATCATGATCTAAATCACAGTCTGGATTGCGGCATGAACTGTGCTTTGAACCAAAACATAGCGGTTTGTTTGGTTCGATTTGAATTCTTAAATGGTTTGGTTCAATTTAAAATTTTCTCAAATCGATAACTAGTGGTTCGATCCATAAATTCGTTCAAACCGAACCATTTACACCCTTAAAATTAACCCCCCAAAAAAAAAAAAAAAAAAGAGGAAACTGCACAGTAAATTTTTGAAGCCCAGACTCCTCCATTGGGCTCAGTACCAACTTTCGTAAATTCATCAGGCCCATTACATTCCAATTTCTCTCGCCAGTCCCGCAATTTTCACACTCCCCGCTCTCTATTCTCTGTACTCCCTCCGGCGCCGGCCACTCCGGCACAATCGTTGGGGAAACTGTCCAGCTTTCACTCTTATTACTCCGGAATTCCATTGACACTCCTCGGGTAAGTTAGGGTTTCGAGTTCGAAATATGAAGCTAGCAAGTCGATTACATATTTCATTTGATGCCATCTCTCTTTCTAGGGATTCGTTATTTTCACTCGAAAAATTTCGGGGAAAATACACAGACCAGAAAATATGGACGGAAATTTAAGCATATCTCTTGACATGCCTCCGCTCAAGCGCGTTGATATCCTCGAAGAAAATGGAGTCGAACGATTTCCTAAGTAAGAAATTTTTCGCCCTCCCTTCTCTCTCCCTTTCTCAACCTTGATGTGTGTGTGTGTGTGTATGTAAATTGTAATGGGTGCAATTGCAGTGATTTAGGGTACGACGATAAGCGAGTGAATTTGATAAGGCGGATAGACTTTGCTTGGGCGGTGGAGAAGGAAGATCCAAGCAAGAAGCAGAAAAAGAGCAGCACTAGTAGTACTACTTCGACAACTGCATCCAAAGATTCTCCATGGCCATGGCAAAGCTTGGTAGAGAATTTGCAGTTGGCTCATCAAGAGCTCTCCGTCATTATCGATCTCATCAATACAGTAAATTCACTCCATTTCTATCTTTCATTTGATGTATCTCACACTGGTTTGTGCAGGTTTTTTTTTTTTGAAGGGGGCAAAAATATTTTCCCAAAATTGCACTAATTGAAGGGGGCAAAAATGATTTTCAATGTATTTTTTTTTTTGACATAAATGGGGGCAATTTGCATTAAAACCTGTAAATCTGATTATATTTTGTAAGAAATGCACTACTTAATTTCTGCTTTTTAAAAATAAATGGGGGCAATTGCCCCCTTATGGAAGGTTGTACCCCCGCCATGGGTTTGTGTATTCAGGCGCAGTGTTGTGTGCGACTATGAGTGAATTCTCCACGAGTTGAATTCGCTAATACTGCCTATATATAATGATTTCACCGATGTTTATGCAGTTAACGAATTTGAAATGACAGTAACCAAAATTGATCGTACTAGGCTATTTAGATGTAAATTCAGAAGTTTTTATCATTGTCCACTGCACTTTGACTCAAAACATGAAAAATCTAAGCGACACTGTAAGTTACTTGATTCATCTTTCAGCTATTTCTTATGTTGCTATATTTGTGTATTCCTTAAATGTTTGTATTATGCAATTTGTCTAAGCCATACTGTGCGAAAGCTTCTAAAGTCATTATACAAAAATGGCACCCTCTACAACTTTCTTTAACTGAAACTTGATGTTCTTTGGGTTTAGTATTCATATGAACCTAGGTTGCACGGATACAGATTCTCGGATACGGATTCGCGGATACGAGATACGGGGATACGTGATTGTTGAAAAATCCCGGATACGGATACGTGGGGGTAAAGTGTAAATATTCAAACTATAAGGAACAAAGTGTAACTATTCAAACTATAGGGACCAAAATGTAAATATCCAAAATAGAAATATTCAACATTCAAAATATAAATAGATGTTTGACAATTGACATAAAGTTGTAAACTGATAAACACAAAAAGTCAAAAACTATTCTTCGCCATTCTCATCAACTTCTTCACAAATAAACGATTCCATCTCTGGTTCATCTAATGAGAGATTCGCCATCTCGAGGAATCCAACATCCTTCATGCTTCCGAACTCATCTCCACAAATATCCCACATCTTGGTCTTCTCACTGTGGTGTTCCGGATTGTTACGTGACAATAGACGGAGATTGTTATGAACAAAGACCAAATGCTCAACACGTTTTGGAGCTAACTTGTTCCTTCTAAGTGAGTGAACTAATGAATATGTGCTCCAATTTCTTTCACAACAAGAGGAGGATGGTTGTCCAAGCAATTTCATAGCCAATGTCTGAATAGGTAATTCTTGCCCATAAGGCGCCTACCATGCTTAGTGGCTCCATATCATCCATCGCCTCAATGGCAACACTATTATTAAAAATACCTTCGCTCATGGCAAACATAGCATAAGCACAAGTAGCAGCTTTAAAATTTTCGCTTCCAACATCCTTTTAAAACACTTGATTCTTATAGAGGAAACTTCTGAATCCTTATTGGAGCAACTCTTCCTTCTCCTCCTTCATGCCATTTCTTGCTATAATACCTACATTAAATGAATGTGCTACATATCATATCCATAATGTATAAAGGCCTATATTTTCATTGACGAAAATTGACTTAATAAATGATAGACTAGTTACATGGGATTAAGAGAATGTGCTAGACAATGGAGTGGCGTATTATTTTTGGTCCATCTTGCCACAAGAATGCCATGGACCGCATCCCAAAATGCAGATTCCTCATTTGCCAACAACCCCTCATGCTCATAGATAACCTTCTTCACCTATCAATCATGGAATCCCACATCTCATAAACTAGATGAAGGCAAGATTTATCAGTATCACAAGCACGAAGCATGTCATAAATGGGGCCAGTTAAATCAATAATGTAATATATCTTCTTCCACCATCCATCATTTAACACAAACTCACGGATGCTTTCTGCGGCTCTTCTATCATCGTCTTTATAGTTTGTCCACTCATCACTAAGCACCGTATTTTTAAGAACGTCGATGAGTTTAAACCTTTTAAGTATCCACAACAATAGAAGCAAACCAGAGTATCCGCTACATGGCAAGCAACTTCGGTGTGCTAAAGCGATTAGAAATAGCCAATCGCGTCGATGGTTCATCACAATTTTTTTATAAACAATACGTCATCATGCGCTTGAGTAATCGACCACATTCAAGGAACACCTCTTGGTTGCTTTCAACATTCTTATTTGCCCAGCATTATGTTTTTAATGCAAGATTAAGAGTATGCGCATTCTGAGGAGTCGAATAAATGTGCTGGAAACTTGCCTTGATTATCTCTGGGCTTTGCAATTAGTAGCATTATCCGTGATCATTTGAACAATCTTACTATTCCCAACCTCATTAATCACCTCTTCCAATTTTGCAGCTATAAAATGTTTATCTTTAACGGAACCTGAACAATCAACTGATTTGATAAACATAGGGCCACTTTCTGAGACAACCATGAAATTTATAATTGGCCTACGTTGAGGATCACTCCCGACCTTCTGACACAATAGTCACCCCTTTCTTATCCCATTTGCTTTTTATTGGCTAACAATCTTTCCACGCGTGCTTTTTCTTGCAACAAAAGTGTTGTCCTAAGCTTAGTGTACCCGGGAGGAACATAACCACCCAAATTAGTATTAGCTGCAAATGAAAAAGCATGCCTGAAAATGTGAATTTCTAGCCAAGTTAAAAGGTAAACCCGAAGTATAGAACATCCTAGCAATTTCGGCATCCAACTGATTCCTGTTTTGCATGTTAAAAGCAATCTCAATAGTAGTCGCCTTTTCTTTTTTTGGATGTGAACTGAGGGAACGAGAATCCTTGGGGTTTGGGAATTCCAGGGTAGTGGAACTGTCTTAGATTATTGTAATTCTGATTTCTTTTCCGCTTCTTCATCAAGCTTCTTCATCTCCATCATATGTTCTACGGTCAGATTTGATTATTTTGAATATGGCATCTTAGGTTCGGTTAGGTTCGGTTAAGTTACAGTTACGCAGTTAGGTTCGATTCAGGTAGCGTTGCTTCTTCGTCTGTTCGCAAAATTGGAATTGATAGGGAACAAAACCACTTATGGAAGTACTCCCCCCGTCTCGGAGAAATGTGCACGTGGCACGAGAATTAAGGAGAAAAGTGAAAAAAGTGATGTGTTATGAGTATAGATGGTTGGGTAGGAGAGAGAAAGTGGAGTAAGTGGGTAATGGTCGTGAGTAGAGACAAGTGGGTCCCATTTCCATTTTGGGAAAGTGCAGATTATTGTGGGACGCCCAAAAAGTGTCTTTTTGCAGATTATCGTGGGACGGAGGGAGTATGTATCAATCATAGAAAAAGAGGCAAGTATTTGTGGTAACTGGAAATGGTTATGTAATTATTGTAATAAGAATTTTATGGGTAGTTATACCCGAGTTAAATCTCATTTGCTAAAGATTAGTGGAAAAGGAATTGGGGCACGTAGAAATGTGACCGTAGAACATCTGATGGAGATGAAGAAACTTGATGAAGAAGCGGAAAAGAAATCAGAATTACAAAAGTCTAAGACAGTTCCACTCCCTGGAATTCTCCAACCCCAAGGATTCTCGTTCCCTCAGTTCACATCCAATAAAAGAAAAGGCGACTCTGCTATTGAGATTGCTTTTGACATGCAAAACAGGAATCAGTTGGATGTCGAAATTGCTAGGATGTTCTATACTTCGGGTTTACCTTTTAACTTGGCTAGAAATCCACATTTTGTGAATGCTTTTTCATTTGCAGCTAATACTAATTTGGGTGGTTATGTTCCTCCTGGTTACAATAAGCTTAGGACAACACTTTTGTTGCAAGAAAAAGCACACGTGGAGAGATTGTAAGAGCCAATAAAAAGCAAATGGGATAAGAAAGGGGTGACTATTGTGTCAGATGGTTGGAGTGATCCTCAACGTAGGCCAATTATAAATTTCATGGTTGTCTCAGAAAGTGGCCCTATGTTTATCAAATCAGTTGATTGTTCAGGTTCCGTTAAAGATAAACATTTTATAACTGCAAAATTGGAAGAGGTGATTAATGAGGTTGGGGATAGTAAGGTTGTTCAAATAATCACGGATAATGCTGCTAATTGCAAAGCAGCCGGAGAGATAATTGAAGGCAAGTTTTCAGGCATTTATTGGACTCCTTGTGTTGTGCATACTCTTAATCTTGCATTAAAAAACATATGTGCAGCGAAGAATGTTGAAAGCAACCAAGACGTGTTCCTTGAATGTGGTTGGATTACTCAAGTGCATGATAATGTATTGTTTATAAAAAATTTTGTGATGAACCATCAGATGCGATTGACTATTTTTAATCGCTTTAGCACACTGAAGTTGCTTGTGGTGCTCGGTTTGCTTCTATTGTTGTGATGCTTAAAAGGTTTAAACTCATCAGACGTTCTTTAGAAAATATGGTGCTTAGTGATGAGTGGAAAAACTATAAAGACGATGATAGAAGAGCCGCAGAAAGCATCCGTGAGTTTGTGTTAAATGATGGATGGTGGAAGAAGATATATTACATTATTGATTTGACTGGCCCCATTTATGACATGCTTCGTGCTTGTGATACTGATAAATCTTGCCTTCATCTAGTTTATGAGATGTGGGATTCTATGATTGAGAAGGTGAAGAAGGTTATCTATGAGCATGAGGGGTTTTTGGCAAATGAGGAATCTGCATTTTGGGATGCGGTTCATGGCATTCTTGTGGCAAGATGGACCAAAAATAATACGCCACTCCATTGTCTAGCACATTCACTTAATCCCAGGTAACTAGTCTATCATTTATTAAGTCATTTTTCGTCAATGAAAATATAGGCCTTTATACATTATGGATATGATATGTAGCACATTCATTTAATGTAGGTACTATAGCAAGAAATGACTTGAAGAAAGAGTTGCTCCTAATGAGGATTCAGAAGTTTCCTCCGAAAGAATCAAGTATTTTAAAAGGATGCTGGAAGTGAAGATTTTAAAGCTGCTACTTGTGCTTATGCTATGTTTGCCATGAGCGAAGATATTTTTAATAATAGTGCTGCCATTGAGGCGATGGATGATATGGAGCCACGGTTATGGTGGGCAACTTATGGGCAGGGATCACCTATTCAGACAGACATTGGCTATGAAATTGCTTGGACAACCATCCTCCTCTTGTTGTGAAAGAAATTGGAGCACATATTCATTTGTTCACTCACTTAGAAGGAACAAGTTAGCTCCAAAACGTGCTGAGCATTTGGTCTTTGTTCATAACAATCTTCGTCTTTTGTCACGTAACAATCCAGAACACCAAAGTGAGAAGACCAAGATGTGAGATATTTTTGGAGATGAGTTCGTAAGCATGGATGATGTTGGATTCCTCGAGATGGCGAATCTCTCATTTGATGAACCCATAGTTTTTAAAAGCGTCGCCTGCCTCGCTTTTTTTGTCGCTTTTCGGGTTCGTCGCTTCTCTGCCATCGAAGTGGGCGTTGTTTGCCTTTTTCAGAAAAGCGGACGCTTCTTTGAAAAAAGCGTAAAGAAAAAAGCGTCGCTTTTTTTTTTAAAGCACTTTTCTACTCCCAATGTTATTTTCCTGTTTACTTTCGTCTAATTTTGACTTTTTTTTTTACAATCTTTGACTCATTTCTATACCTGTTTTATATTACTCCATAGTCCCAGGACCAAGAGTCCTACTTTCCCTTTTGGTCCGTCACAGGACGAGTCCCTTGGAAAGTTTTTCATATATTTATACCCTTATCATCTCCATTTATTTACAAAAAAAACCATTACTATTCCTCCACTCATTCTCTCCTATTAAATATTTTTAACTTTTACATTCTCTCTCCTATTTCCTACCACACATTTAACTTTTACATTCTCTCTCCTATTTCCTACCACACATTTAACTTTTATATTCTCTCTCCTAAAATTTTCTACCCACTTTAAAAAATTTCTTAAAAGCGTGAAATTCTCCTGAGGACCCTTGAGTGCAGGACGGAGGAGTATTTTTATTAACAAACATACATATACAAACAAAAATTGTTATATTCCTTGTTCAGTCATTTTCATTTATTATAATTGTGTAGTTGTGTGTTTATTACTTTAAAAACATACATATACAAACAAAAATTGTTATATTCCTTGTTCAGTCATATTTTCCTTATTTTTCGGTCATTTTCATTTATATAGGTGTTTGTTTATTATCTTTTTTAATTAAAAATTGTTGGCTAGCTAGTTATTTTTGCCTTGCCTAATAATGTTGTTTCAAAATTCTATTATTGCCTAATAGTTATTTTTGCTCGCTTTTTTGTCGCTCGCTTCTCGCCTCGCTTTTCGCCTCGCTTCGGTACCATTCGCCCGCTTCTCGCCTTTAACAACTATGGATGAACCAGAGTTGGAATCGTTTATTTGTGAAGTTGATGAGAATGTCGAAGAATAGTTTTTGACTTTTTGTGTTTATCAGTTTATAACTTTAGGTCAATTGTCAAACGTCTATTTATATTTTGAATGTTGAATATTTCTATTTTGGATATTTACATTTTGGTCCCTATAGTTTGAATAGTTACACTTTGGTCCTTATAGTTTGAATATTTACACTTTACCCCCACGTATCTGTATCCGGGATTTTTCAACAATCACGTATCCCCCGTATCCGTATCCGCATCCGAGAATCCGTATCCGTGCAACCTAGGCTTTAAAATTGTTGAAAATTGTTGCTTTTGATTGAAAGGAATGGAGGAATCTATAGTATAAATGGTAGTGGTGTGCTACAGTTGAATGAATAGTCCAATGGCCGAATTTCCCATTTTGCCCTCACTATTTTGTCCCTTTCCCATTTTGCCCTTAAATTTTTATTTTTTTTTTAAATTAAAAAAAACGTGTCCTCGGACACTGGCTTAATTTAAAAAAAAATAAATAAACGTGTCCTCGGACACGGGCTTATTCTAGTATGAGATATGAAAGAACAATGTGTGATTGTTGGCCATAACTCATGCAGAAGTTATACTTAACTGACGCGATGCTTGTATTCTATCAAATCCAGGGTTCGTTTACTTGTAATCAACTTTTATTATCAAAAATGTTGAGCTTGTAGTTAAACACGAGAGTACTTATTCCCCCCGCTTGGTACCTTCTCTATCATCTTTCCCCTTATTGCTTAGTATTCTTCTCTATCTTACACATGTTAGATGCTAGGAAGTGCTAGGGGAACAACCAAAATCGGAGTTTTATGCGAACAACATTCTCTTCATAAAAAGAGAGTCCCCTCTCCTTTTAAGGGGAATAACTTATTTGGCAGTTTAGTGTATCCTTTTAAATGTGACTCATGAAATGGAAGGAATTATGATGATTTGGCATCACTTGGAATAACTTAGTGGTGTAATGGGAAGCTCACACGAAGTCTATACTCCCTCCGTCCAACGTGAGTGTGAACTTCCCAAAATTGCAAAGTTTTTATTATTTTATATTCAACGGGATCCACTTTACTATTCCTTCAACTCATTCTCTCTCCTATTTTACTTTTCATACTCACAACACCTCCTTCACTCATTCTCTATCCTCTTATTATACTATTATTGTGCCCAAAATTTTGGTTCACACTCACGTGGGACGGAGGTAGTATGTTCTTAAGACTTGTGTAAAGTCTATATGAAACTTTATTTTGGAATGGAGGGGTAATAGATAAAAGTAATTCCTTCTTTGACGAAAGGTTTAGTTCGGTCGTTAGGTTTTTCCAAAACAAGATACACACTTCCACACGGTTTTCCCACCTTGTAAGTTGAATTTAATACCCAAGTCAAGTTTTAAGGATAACTTACATGGTCCTCTGTATACAACTTTATCAATGGCATGGTATACCATATGAATGAGTACTACTCTAGCTATTTAAGATTTCACTATTTTAGTTATTTGTTCAAGTATTCATATTCCGTTTCTTCCATTTTTGATGCACTTTTCACGATTTAAGTATTATATTTGGGGAATTGCATTATATGGGAGGATACGTAATAGTTTACACTGATACTCCCTCCGTCCCAAAATGTTCTTCCCACTTTTTTTGCTGTTAATACGAAGGTACTTTGAGCAATAATTTTAGGTTAATCTAATTATCTTAATGGGTATCAAAAAATTGTTATTGATAGTATTTATAATGGTATATCAATAACAAGTTTTAAATTTTCATAAGGATAATTAAATTAACCTAAATTTATTGCTCAAATTACCTTTGTGTTAATGACAAAAAAAGTGTGAAGATCATTTTGGGACAGAGGGAGCAGGAGATTGAGGTCTTAGCTTAATGATTATGTTTTATTTGCTTGTAGGTGGAAGCTAATGATGCGGTGACCGTGGCTGGCATGACCAGGCCAAAGCCATTGCCTAACGAACATTTGGCCGATCTTTCTGTATCTACAGCAACAAAACTTCAATGTTTCCGGGTATATAATCTTGTCTGTGTTCTTTATTGTTTTCTGCCAGTATGCTCTAATTTCCTTCATTGTGTTATCTATTAACTTTTTTACTTTCTGTTTTTTTTTTTTTTCTCTTTTTCTGAGTGTTGGGTGGTGGTGGGGGGTTAATCTAAAAGCTGCTGCTGCATTTCAACTTTTTTTAACATATTACTGAAGTTTTCATGAACATAAGCTGATTTCTAATTGTTAGGTGATCCTAATTACAGCATCTTGGCAAATATTTCAAACAATCTGCTAAAGCATTAGAAAAGCAGATAGGGCGAGAAGCAAGATTCTATGGCGCACTAATAAGGTGAGTCTTTCTTGCTGACTTATGTATTCTTAATTTTGTACTTTATTGCTATAATACTATCATCCAAGTCCGATTGAATATGCATAAAATGGATCCAACTAGAATCTATTCTATTAAATTGTTGTCGTTTTTCCAATTCATATAGACAGTTTATAAGTCCAATGGGCAAAGGGCAAACCCCGGTGCGCCAAGCGCTCCCCGCCAAGCGGGGGTTGGGAGAGGGAACCATTTGCTAGAGCCTTCCCCTGACAATTGCCAAGAGGCTGTTCGCCAAGGTTCGAACCCGTGACCTTATGGTCACCAAAGGAGCAACTTAACCGTTACGCCAAGGCTCGCCCTCAATAAGTCCAATGCAACTACCTAAATTTTCTAGAGTAGATTCAGTCATGTTCTTCACATTGACACCGTATAAATCTGAGGTTTTGTGTGTTCGTGTTCGTGTGTGTGTGTGTATGTGTATGTGTATTGATAAGAAAAGGAGATTGTATTAAAAGAGACTCAAACTACAAAAGGATGGATTAGGTGTCCATCAATAATGTAAAAAGGAAAAAAATACATGTAAACTAAACTAGGAAATTAGAGCAACCCAGTCTCTGATCAAATCATCCAATGATAAACCTTTGAAAGCACCATTAGCATACGTCCAAAGAGAAGCTAAAGACATCACTTTTTCCCACAAAAGATGCTTCGACAAGTAGCAATTCATAAATAGCCGATGCGGAGGTTAAGAAAATTATATATATATATATAGATATATAATATAGTTAAAGCCCCACATCGGCTATTTATCTGTGTTTACACCTTCATCCCTTTATCTGCCTTACATCCTGACAAGCTTATAGACTGCAGCAGAACTGGAAAGTAAAGCGGCATCGCATGGCAGCTTCTACCCCTGGGAATGAAGGTTTTTATATTGATCTATTTGACAATTCATTATTTGAACCGACAGCTGCATTTCGCCCATCCTTGATATCCACTGTTTGGGTGGAACATGACACTGGAGGAATGCTTGCTTTGAAATTACCTTCGAAAGCTCGCCACTCTCTTCAATTTGGATTTGTTGGGGCCAGCTTAGTCAACACTGTGAAACAATCAGCTAAAAAGAAAACTTATCTATCTGTTTCTGAGCCGTCTGATGAAACAAAGAAGGAACTTGCCGGTGATGATGAACGTGTTAAGGAAACACACTCCGTCCTCAGGGAAGTCCACCGGGCAATTTTTGATGAGCAGGTAGGATCCGTTGTTACTCCCTCTGTCCCTAACTGGATGTCCGAATTCAAGAAAGTTTTGTCCCAAAATGAATGTCTTTTTTGCAAAAAACATTGTCCCTAAACGCTTTTTTACCATTTTTTTTTGCTATTCATTTTATTATCATAAAATTAAATGTTTAGAAAGTGGATAACAAGATTATTCATGAATCTTTGTCATTGAAATGTATAAAAAGCACACATTTTCAGAATGTCCCTCAAAATGAAATTTGGACATTCAATTAGGGACGGAGGGAGTACTTTTTTCCCCTGATGCTTTCATGACTTCATTTCATTTCTTCTGGTTATTTTTTCAGGTGTTCGATTTGGTTAATCGTGAAGCATTCATCCCATCTGCTGGAGTGAATGTGACTGGAATACGAGAAAATCATTTACTACTGAATATCGATCAAGAAGCATCCGTGTTTATTTCGCTTGTCCCATCTAGCCAAGCTGATCAAATAGCTGACAGTGAAGGAACTAACAATGAAAATACACTTGAATCTTCGGAGACCCTTGATGTTGATGGATCAAATTTGGAAGAAAAATAAACAGCAAATGGGGAAAAAGTCAGCATTCCCCACTCAAATTAGTTGTGAAATTCTTTTTGCAACAGATTTTTCAGGAGCATGTGTTTGTAAAAGCGAAGGACAAAACCAATGCTGCTGGCGGAACTCAATCATATGGCCAGTCAAGAAAAGATGGGAATCTGCTGGGGCATTTTTGCTTGTCGTTGGCTCACAGAATCTTTTCAAACAAAGTTCTTATAGAGATGGAAAATGTGGTATGAGCCTATATGCTAATTGTTAGAAAATCCATTTCCATATAGTACAAGTTATTCTACGGAAAACTCAGGAACTAAAATGAAAGGCAGAAAAAGAGAACTGAATACAAATAGAACAAATGAAACAAACATTTTCTTTCATGTACTCCCTTTGTCCCTAAATGAATGTCCATTTTCAAGAAATTTTGTCCCCAAATGAATGCCATTTTTGGAAAAAAACTGGCCCTAAATGTTATTTTTACCTTTTTTTTTTCGCTAGTCACTTTATACTTGTAAAACTAAATGTTTGGAAAGTGGAAAAGAAGAATATTTATGCATCTTTGTCATTTAATTGTACAAAAAGTAAACATTTCCAAAATGTCCCCCAAATGAAATTTGGACATTCATTTAGGGACTGAGGGAGTAACAATTTGCCAGTTTAGTTAAACCAGACTTCTCTTGATACCTGTAGGCTAGCAAGGTACCATATGTGCAGCTGATAACTTATCCGACCTGGCATTCACGGACATCTTCATGGATACTCTCGGTGGAAGTTCCTCAGACCATTCTTCATGATGGACCCCAAGTCCGTGAATCAGACAAGAATGTAAAGTCCCAATTTCGAACTAAAGTGGTGGTAAATGATGATTGCATTAGTGTAGAAGGTGAAGGTGCTCCAAATGTTGTTGGCCTGTTCAAAGGCAAGTATGAGAACATCTGTTCTATCAACAGATTCGACTGTGACTTGGGAGATCTTCCTGGGATACTTTTACAACAGGTATAAATTCCTATCTCATATTTACTGATACGAGTATAATTTTGTTGCTTACATTTTGTTTATGTTACTATCTTCTGGGATGAGTTACTGTAATATGGATAGCGGTAAACACCATCTTCATGGTATGGAGACAAAGGCGGACACTAGGCAATCCAAAGGGGTGCAAGTGCACCCACTCAATCTCCCCATTTACTAGAAAATATTATGTTATATATATATATGCGTACATGCTTCCTCCGTCCCATAATAAATGTCGCACTTTCCTTTTTGATCCGTCCTAAAATAAATGTTGCATTTCTAAGTTAGGAAAGAGGCTTAGTGCAATTTTGTCATTGTACAAGCAATTTACAAACTAGTAAAGCACCTTTTTTAAAAACGTTGAAATGTTAATGTAGCATTTATTTTGGGACGGATGGAATAATTTGTAAATATATTTATACAGAATACACCCATTAACTGGTAGCTTGCCTAGCTTAGTGGGTAATGTTAGATTTTTAACCTTGTGGTCTTGGGTTTCAGTCTCACTGTTAACATAATAACATTAATTATCTTATAGTGTAATTCGTGCACTAATTTTTGTACTGTAATTTGTGCACCCACTTTGAAAATCTTCTGGATCCGCTACTGTCATAGAGTGTCTAATGGACAAACAAGATCTCTTTGATAGCACCACCAGCCTTAGCCTTTAGGCTTTAGGTGGAATTTCAGTGTTGATCATAAGAACAATCCTGACTAGCTAATATGTCAGTTTCCAAGCTGTTCTACCTCAATTGCTTGTTTGGTTTTTTGTTTTTGGGAACTTTTGGCATAGGTTGCAAGTCAAATAATTCGTTGGCTACACGAAGAAGCTCTTATGGTAGGAATAAAAGTAAACCGGGACTTCTTATGTTTGACGTTTGAGATGGAGACGGGAGAAACACCAAGTCTAGTAGCACATGTTGACCCGCAAGATAGTCAAGGCGGCATCTCTTGGTGGCTGGTAATGACAGATGGACTGACAGAGGATTACATGCTTCATACCGACATGTCAGAATCTGAAACAAGGAGGTTTTTGGGATATCTTTCTTTGGATGTGTTGTATTCTATACTACTCGACTTGGTCACCCTCTGTGGTGGTGGTCGTGGTGGTGGTGGTGGTGGTGGCGGCGGAAATTATTAAAGTAAGGTTTAATTAGTTTGTAATCCAGACAGTTAAGAAATTTGATTTCAATTAATGATTTTCATTAAAATTGTTGTGTTTAAAATTTTATTACTGTTTACGCATTTTTATTGTTTGTCAAGTATATCCCTATTTATAATTATGAATAGACATTGTAAAAACATTTAATTATTTAGTTAATTGAATTATTTTAAGAGAAATTTAATTTATTTTATATGCATTGATTATTTCTTAAATATGTTTGAAAAGTTTAAAACAACAATAGGAAAAAATTGCAAATATAGTACCCCAACTATAACTACAGGACTTGTTTGATTTTCACACATAAACTAGTTCGTTGCAAGTACCTCACCTGTTTTGGATGCTCGTTTAAGGTACATAGGGCTAACAACATTTATATTTTCAGTTAAATTGACATGTGCAATGCATGTGATATACTATTTATTAAAGGGTAAAACAAGAAAATCATTGCAATTAAAACAATACAATTACTAAAAATTTTAAGTGTAAATTAATAAAGTAAAAGGTGAACTAAAATAATATAAAATGGGTTATAATTTACAAATAACCTCTCGTCCATCTTCCACCCACCACGCATCTCCTTCTTCCTCCCACCTCCATAGCCGCCCCCACGCCTTCTTCCTCCCACCTTAGTAGCCGCCCCCACTTCGTAAGATTCTTAGTTTGACTATACAATTTTTTTTTTTTTTTAAATAAGTAAATATGAAAAGTAAATTAGAAGAGAAAAAGTTGGGAGGGAATAATGAGTGATTATTATTGTGAGTATATCAAGCTCATTACTTATTTAGGAACAAAACAATCTAAAAATATTATTTTGAAGACCAAAAATGGAAAGTATATACTCCCTTCGTCTCAGCCCAAGCTTCACCATTTTGGTATTGGCACAAAATTTTAAAAAAAGTGTTGAGTGAAAAATGGTTGTGAGAGAGACTAAGTGAGTGGGTAAGATAAGTGGGACCCATAATTTAAATGTGTGAGGGAGAAAAGTTAGTGGGTATGATAAGTGAGACCCATAATTTATGAATGTGAGTATGAAAAGTGGGGTATGTATAATAGAATATTAATAAATCTTTTCCATTTTAGAAATAGTGAAGCTTCTACCAAAATATCATTTGAGTAAAAGGTGAAGTTTCGGATAAACGAGTGGAGGGAGTATATATACTCCCTCCGTCCCACGTGAATGCAAACTTATTTTTATTTTGGTCCGTCCCACGTAAATGCAAACTGTCCAAAATGAAAATAAATTTATTATTTTATATTCACCCTACCCCACCCACTCATTCTCTTTCTTCGTTTTTCACCATACAATTTATTCAACCAACCTACTATTAACTCCACTCATTCTCTTTTTTCATTTTCTACCACACATTTTTATTATCTTAATAATATTTCTTAGTTATTGTGTTCATCAAAATGGTTTACATTCACATGAAACATGAAACGGAAGGAGTATTTCAAAATGGGAAACTTGTCCAAAAACCTCCTCGGCGGTGTGGGATTAAGACTTAATCAAATTCACCGTTATTCTTAAGAAGTGGTTGGAATCTGGTACCAGTAATATTAACATGTGCCCGGCACGTATTAGAAGAGCCAAACATAAAATCAATAACAATATTTGTCTCATCCGCCCTGTCTGCTTTTATCCAACTACCTATCTTTCTTCTCTCTTACTCCCTCTTCAACGTTGACGTCACTATAATTGATTGTACCTTTTTACCGTTATGTCAATTTCTTTTCCGTCAATATGCACGCTAATCAAAATTACTATATACTCTGATGAGCCCGGATCATTTAGATCGGGCTCAAGTTTGATCCGATCAAAGTTAAAATTGCGGACATATAGACCGTCAAGATCAAGATCGCGATTCTCTCAGACTGTCCCAGTGAAAATCGCTAGAGCCGTCAATACGGAAATACGGAACGGGACGGGACGAGACGAAATTATGTTGTCCCACGACGGGAACGGGACGAGACGGGACGGGACAAAAAACAAGACGGGACTAAAATACTCCGTTCCATCCCGTCCCATTTGCGGGACGCGGGATCCCGCGGACCCATGCGGGACCGAAAAAAAGTTGCTGAGATAAGGTGGAATTGCTCTGAGGAAGCGTGTGAATTATCAATGTGACAATAAAATGGAGATGGTTTAGAAAGTAAGACTAACAAATAAATCACCATATAAGCCTTCTCCAGTTCTTCCCCTAAACCCCTTCTCTGAGTGACAATTTACTGAACTTTGTGAAGTCTGAGAATAAATTCTTCCTTAATCTTAGTTAGTAGTTTATAAGGTATATATTCTTCCATGTACAAACTTACATTTGATATACAGAAATTCTTACTATTTGTCTCCACATCTGGAACTACTGATTTGGTTCCATCTCTTCTAATACATGAAAGGGACCATCCTATATAAAGTTGTAGTAAATACTCCAATATCCATAATTGCTGCTAATGTAGGTAGAGTTAATTTCTTCCACGTGAGGCAAGCATAATATTTATACAACAGTATATAATTCTCACCTTCACATTTGTACGGGTCAATACGGGAAAACGGGACGGGACGGGATAAAAATAAGTTGTCCCGCGACGGAAACGGGACGGGACTAAAATATTCCGTCCCATCCCGTCCCATTTGTATGGCGGGACGGGACGTCCCGACGGGACCGTCCCAACTTGACGGCTCTAAAAATTGCGGAGATCCAGACCGTCAATAGGGTGATCGCGGGAGTTGTGACCGTTCTATCCGTGTCCGCGTCAATATCATTGACCGCGTCCAAGATGTTGACTGCGATCTCATACCGACTCCCGATTGTCTCACCAGACTCCAAATTAAAGTCAAAGCTTACAGAGCAAGTTTACTTACTGACTCTGACAATACAATAGCCGGCTTATTCCCATCGCATTGAATGCGGCTCAGACGCCTACTATTTCATTTAATGCGCCGCGCCAATTGTTTCATTTAATGCGTCGCACCAACTCTCCCAAATACACGACTCATGTTCACATCAACGACATCCCCTCTGCAAGTGAATCTTACTTTACTGGCAGGTCCAATCCGATGCGAACACGTGTATCCGATCAAAGACTTAGATGCCCCTTAGGGCTGACCCCATGGCTTACATCAACAAACAGCTCTCCATCACCTATAAATAGAAAGCCCTTGTCCCTTTAGACAAAGTAAGTGTCAAATTGACTTTGTAAGTCACATTGTCTAAACCCTAAACACACAAACACTCCAAAACATACCAAAAGTCTTGTTCTCATGTTATTATATCCTTTAAGATATCTTATTCTCACACTCGAGGGCCTGAGTTGGAGTAACATTCAGCTTTGACCTTAACGATGCTTTCCTATGTTGTGTTCTAAGTATCCAAACAAATATACTGCCAGATATTTTACCAACCATTCGTACCCCAATAATCCTCGGCGGCATCATACTCCATGAATTATGTATTCTTAATATTCAGTTTTACAACTTAATACTTCCTCCATCCCAGTCGAAGTGTCCCAAGTTTCCTTTTTGAACGTCCCATTTAAAATGTCTCATTCCTAAAAAGGATAGTTTTTATTATTTTTATATTCTTCCTACCCCACTCATTCTCTCTCCTACTTTACTTTTACACTCACAACATTCTCTCTCCTAACTATTCCTCCCACACATTCTCTCTCCTATTTAATTTTTTATATTCACAACATTTAATCTTTTTCTCTTTCTTACATCACTTTCCTTAAGACTAAGACGGAGGGAGTATAGTAGCAGTAATTATGAGTGAGAAAAAAATACTCCCAATATTGGCAACTAGCGCATGCCCGTGTCTAAGGCCACGTGAGATTTTTTTAATTTTTTTTTAAAGGGCAAATATGTCGTGCGACATACTATTTTTTTTTAATGTGGATCTATTTTTACAAATATTCAAATTTTTGGAGGGAAAAGTTATTTTTGAAAATTAAGGGCAAGTATGTCGTACGACATACTTAATTTTTTTTTTAAGGGCAAAATGGAAAAGGGACAAAATAGTGAGGGCAAAATGGTAAAGTCGGCATGTGGTACTGTTCATACACAATAAAAGTTGTTTACCAAAAGATAAGACATAAATTAACATCTAATTAACATACAGATTTTTAATGTGGATATCGTTTTTTTTTTAAGGGCAAAATGGGAAAGGGACAAATGTATGAGGGCAAAATGGAAATTTCGCCGCTTGAAACTGTTCATACCACTGTAGCAAACCCCTCCCTCATTTTTTTTAAACAATGAGGGCAAAATGGAAAGTTTGTCTCAGTTTAAGATTTTTAGTTATTTTATTATCTAAAATGAACAATTTGACCTATTTGTTATTCTCATAATAAAAACTTTCTACTCATTTTTTTTCTCCTACTTTATTTTTAACTAGCGCATGCCCGTGTCCAAGGCCACGTGAGATTTTTTTAATTTTTTTTTAAGGGCAAATATGTCGAAATGCGACATTACTTTTTTTTTTTTTTAATGTGGATCTCTTTTTACAAAAATTCAAATTTTAGGAGGGAAAAGTTATTTTTGAAAATTAAGGGCAAATATGTCGTACAACATACTTAATTTAATTTTTTTTTAAGGGCAAAATGGAAAAGAGGGACAAAATAGTGAGGGCAAAATGAATGTAAAGTCGAGCACGATGGTACGGTTACATGCACAATAAAATTTGTTTACAAAAAGATAAGACATAAATTAACATCTAATTAACATCTGATTTTTAATGTGGATATCTTTTTTTTTTTTTTTTAAGAGCAAAATGGAAAAGGGACAAATGTATGAGGCAAAAGATAAATTTCGCCGCAGGAAGCTGACCATTACCATCTGTATTTGTATGAGCCCTCCCTCATTTTTTAAACAATGAGGGCAAAATGGAAAGTTTGTCTCGAGTTTAAGATTTTTCAGTTATTTTATTATCTAAAATGAACAATTTAGCCTATTTTAATTATTCTCAGTAATAAAAACTTTCTACTCATTTTTTCTCTCCTACCTTTATTTTTTAATTTTTATGTTTGTTTTTAAAAATGAATTGAAGTAATAATATTAAAAAAGAAATAACAACATTTCCAGCCCATTAAAGAGAAAACAAAATGTCTCACGTTTGTGCTTTCTACACAAACCAAATAAATCCAAAAGAAAAACACTCCAGATCCTCAGGATCTCTTCCACCTCTCTCCCTCTTTACGAATTCTCCGAATTATCTCAGAGACGAATGCCGTCCGCCGTCGCCGGAAACCTCACTTCGCTTCAATCTCGATGTGCATCACACTTTACTACCTGATGTAATGCGACCCTAAACCTAGGCCTTCAATTTTTAATATCATATTGTGTGTTTTTAATATTCTTATTGTTAATGTTATGTGTCCATTTTTATATACTTGATTTCATATGTTAGGATAAATGATAGTGTAATAAATTAATGTTCTAGAAAAAATATAAAAATAAAAATAAATAAAAAGCATTGGAGAAAGAAAATATATAATAATAGGAAATGAATAAATAGTAGAAGGAGGTTAAATTGGGTAGATAAATGATTTTGGGATGGGTTAATTATTAAAATGTGAAAAAGCCTTGAGTTGGAGTGGCATGGGGGCCATGCCTCCCCTTAATTTTACTCATTCTCCTTGTACCCATTTGTCAAACCCCCAGCTCGCACCATACTCTCTTACTTCCCTTCCATACCCCTCTAACCTCCTCATGCATCATTCTTTGGCATCTTAACTTCTTACATTTCCTCCATATGGAACTTCCATTGAGAAGCCTCTCCATTCAAAGCCTTGTAGCTAGTCCATTTTCTACACCATTTTCAAGTCCAAGAGCATTTTTGAGGTTTTGGATCACTTCTAAGAGGAACAAATCGAAGCTAAGAAGATCGGCATTCTATTCTAAAAAACCTAAGGGTGAGTTGTTAGTGATTTCCTTTCTCCTAAATGTTTCATAACTCTTGAATGTTAATGCTTGTTCTTATGAAGTTGTTTCAAGCCTTGGAAACCTTACATGAGTTGGATGATGGGTAAATGGATTAGGTTGAGGTTAATGTTCTTGGAGAAGATGATATAAAGAATACAAAAAATGGGTAAAATGTGGAATGATAAATAACTTAGAAATTTCTTTATTTTGGGTTTTGCACGATTTAGGATGAACTTAGTAAAGCTAGGAAATCTTCTTGTTGATTCTTGAATTTAAGAAGTAGAGGGAAAATTAAGAAAGGAAGAGAAAAATGGTAAAAGGAATTTGGAAAATCTGAGCCTGTTTGAAATTCGCCTTGGGGCGGTCGCCCGTGGGGACATGTGCGGTCGCCCGCTGAGTCAGCAACGCGGTCGCCCTTCCCTTTGAATTCTTGCTTTGAGCCGGGTCGCCCATGCCGGCCCATGTGCGGTCTTGCCCACCTTAGCGAGAAACTTAGAGTTCCCTTTGAAAACCCTCTTGGGCGGTGGCCCAGAGAGAGTATCAGACCATCGCCCAAGACTGAGAGAAATTAACTTTAAATCTGAACCCAGAATTACAGCTTGGCAGCCTTTTTTTTTGGTAACTTATGAATTATGACTCCGCGTGGTAAATTGAGCTTGAACCTTCATAGGTGCCTTGTATTATTGTATAATGACCTTGTAGGAGAAGAGTTGATGATATTTCCTTGTCTTACTTGAGTTCATAAACAATTGTTATTTTATGCACTTTAGTGTATTGATTCTAAATGTTGCACTATGATATTGGTTGGGCACCTTGAGTATATTTTTACAGTATGTTGCTATATTGTTATCCATTTTTTGTGGATTTTATTCAAATATCTATGTATGTGCTTGATAATGTGTTAATCAGCTGACATTGGGGGTATAACATAATACGATCAATTATGGAAGTGTGACCTAATGTGATCGGATTATGTTATATACGTAGCGTACGTAAAGTCGCTCACTGTGGCCATGAGGATGGGAATATAGCATCTGTACATGTTGAGCCAAAAGCCTTACAGAGTTGCTACTATCTTATTTGGTTCCCTGAAAAAACTGGGTCTTATAAGATGTGAGTATTTCAGCTTAAGCGGCTCACTGTAAGATTGGAGTATTATTATACCCAATGTTTGTACGATCTTTAACATTGTTCAGACGAGAAAAAGGTAAACCAAGGTAATGGATATGTGTTTTATAGCTTTCCCAATGTGTTATGTGCGACTTGTTCATGTGTTGCATTTATACGGCATATTACTTGCATTCATAATAGCTTGCTTTGAGATTTATTCTCACCCCTCTCCCTTTAATGTTTTTTTAGATCTGAGACAGGCGAGACCGGCCAAGTAAGGACGGAAAGGAGTTTGGCTGTGAGCTTTTGGGTATTGTCGGGGTACGTTAGGTTGGCGTATAAAATATATATATTTTGTTATAATTCCTTTAAGGAGTTTGTAATTATAGACTTTACTTTCTACGTTGGAACCATAATCTTTTGTAACTAAAACAGTTTAACGCTTTTCAAGTTCCAGTTGAGTCCACTCCTCCTCCCAGGTGGAGAGGGTGGAGTTGTTTTGAAATGGAAATGTTAATGAGGTTTATGTTTGAAGGTTTAATTCAGAAGTTTTAAAAGTTTAGTAAATTTGGATTAGTTTGGGGACGCTCCAACTCGCGGGACACGTGTAGGTTCCCGGGTCAGGGGTCACCTCTCTGAGTTGGTATCAGAGCCAGGTTAGAGTTCTCAAAGGTAGAGTCTAGATGAGTGAGAGTGTCATTGATAAGCGACGTAAGAGTGTTTAATGCAGGAGTTTTGTACTAATGGCAGGAAATGATGGTGATATGAATCGGGCTTTGGGTGATGTTGGTGAAATCCGAATACCGAAATGATGGATATGTTAAAGTTGTTTTCTTCAAATATGGCGGCCTCGAAATCAAAGGTAGGGGACAACAACAACCCCGAAGGTAGGCAGGGCACCATGGTCTAGAGAAGTTCGTGAAGATGTCTCCTCTATATAGCTGTCAACGGAGATCGGATCCGGTGAAAGGCGGAAAGGTGGCTTGCAAGCAATGAATAAGATTTTTCTTGGTTATCTGGAGAGTTCGGATGCGGAAAGGTGAGATGTGCCGTTTTTCGAGATTGGAAGGACCCGCGAACCTTTGGTGGCAGGTAGTGAAGGATGGTTGGGACCGGTTTGACACCGCAGACTTGGGAAAATTTCACTCGTAAGTTCAGGATCCTTCGTTGCTCAATGAGTGACTAGGGATAAGAAGGAGGTTGAATTTCTGAAATTGGGAGCAGGGACAATGTCTGCTAAGGCACGATGTTCAAAGGCAAAGTTTACGGAGTTGGCCCGATATTGTCCTCATTTGGTTTCCCGGTGGTAGGAGAGAGGCGTATCTACGGAGTTAGATTGAAAGGCTTAAGGGGTGGAGTTTCAGGAAGCTTGGCTTTTGACTCATGACTTCGCCAACTTCCAAGCGGCTGTGAACATGGCGTATCGGATTGAGAATGACATAGAGGAGCATCGTGGTAAAAATGAAGGCGAAAACAGAAATAGATTCCAAGGTTAAGGTTCGGGACAGATCAGAGGGCAGCCAAGGACATTCACTTCGGGAGCAAATCGAGGAAACAATGTAGCAGCTTCAACCAGTCGGACAGGCTTCCGGTCAGTTCGGGACAACGTGTGGATATTGCAAGAGGCAAGGGCATTCGGAGGACAAGTGTTGGAGCAAGCAAGGCAAGTGTTTGGAGTGTGGGTCGACAGGTCATTTCCGGAGGAATTGTCCCAAGTGGCAGAGTAAACAAGCTTCAAGACATTAGTCAAGAGGACAAGGTGGTGATGTGTAAAGAGATGTCGACAGGAAGACAAAAAGATAGAGTCCAAGGGTCGAGTGTTTGCCTTGGGTCGAGGAGAAGGTCGATCCTAATGCCGTCATTAGAGGTATAGTTCTATCTCAGGAGTTAAGGTACGCATTCTCCTAGATCCAGGGTCTTCCCATTCATTTGTGGCATCTCATTTTGCATTCTCATTGCATACACACTGAATCTATGCCTTATGTGTTGGAGGTCTCTACTCCTATGGGAGAGTGCCTTGCATCTTCTCTGATATATGCTGGTTGTGATGTGACCATATGTGGGCATGTATTGCCGGTGGATTTGGTCGAGTTACCAATCCGTGATTTTGATGTGATCCTTGGGATGGATTGGTTGAGTCGGTGTCATGCTTTGGTAGGCGTCGTGAAAGCGAGTCTCATTTGCTATGCACGATGTGCCTACTTTTATATTTGATGCCGATAAATCTATGTTCGGTTTACATGTTATTTCTGCCTTAAAAGCTAGAAAGATGCTATCTAAGGGGTGTGCGGGTTACTTGGCTTATGTGGTAGATTCCAATAAGAAGTCTCCTAAGTTAGCTCATGTCCCGGTTGTGAATGAGTTTAGTGACGTGTCTTCTAGTGAGTACTCTATGCCTCCGGATCGTGAGGTAGAGTTTTGTATTGACTTAGTGCCCGGCACCGCCCCTATCTCTAAAGCACCCTATAGAATGGCTCCGGCCGAGTTAAAAGAGTTGAAGGTCCAATTGCAAGAATTGCTAGACCGGGGTTTTATACGCCCTAGTGTGTCTCCGTGGGGAGCACCGGTTCTATTTGTTAGGAAGAAGGATGGTACCTTTACGATTGTGTATAGATTATCGTTTGTTGAACCAAGCCACCATAAAGAATAAGTATCCTCTTTC